>CM053785.1:708341921-708721921 GCA_028749045.1 Cupressus sempervirens | reverse complement strand
TAAATTCAATTTCTTACAACTTTTTGATATAAGGTTGATAACTTGTTCAAATTTTTACATCAAGTTAACTAACCCTTATTTTCTAATTTTTCATTATCACTTAAGGTCATATCTTGGAATACTATGATCATGCACATACTCTAAAATTTTATTATAAAAATATTATTTAAAAGACAAATTTGAAAATACATTAAAAATAAAACAAAATTTTAAAAATCAAAATACATTTATAGTGTTAGATTTTTTTCTTCATTTCTTAGTGTTGTCATGAGGGTTGATAGACCACATACACAGTGGAATGAGAACACACAACCATGTGGGATATGTGGTTGCCACAACCCACGTGGCATGTGGTTCCCATGACTTGCATGGGCTTAAATGTATATTTTTATTTTTATTTTTACACACACACACACACACACACACACATATGTATGTATGTATATGTTTGTGTATATGTCTGTATACATACATACATACATACACACATACATACATACATACATAGATACATACATACAATTTATATTTTCTTTTATAATTTTAGAAATTATTACAAATAAATGTAAGGTATATATACAATATATATATTTCCTAAAACTTAGAAATAGAAAAATGAGGAAGTATAGAGAGTTATATATCAAAAAAATTCTCTTGTTGCCTCAAGTACAATAGTGAATCTATTTTTTGATTTTGAACCTTTTGCAAAAGTCAATTTTAAATGCAAGCCTTCAACTTACAAGCTCAAAAACTCAAGCAAAGCACTAAAAAATACATTAGATGGTTAGTAAAAACCTGTGAAGTGGGTCCCACTGGCCATGCTAAAATGTAGTATGTGGAATATAAATAAGAGAACAAGCATTTAAGCAATTAAAGTTTATTCCTACATCATCATATATACCTCAAATGATATGGAGACATGTGCAAATATAAATAAATGAAATAATACTTAATCTATTTCAACATAAAACATGCAAACCTCCAAAATGATAAAGTATTGATGATGTCATTGTTGAGGAATATGGTTTCTCATAATCCTTCAACATATCAATGTGTCAAAGATTCTCGTTGACTGAGGAAGAGAGCTCTCAATTGAGAGGATTTTAAGAGCAATAGATGGTTGGGAATCAAGGTTGGATGAAGGGATAGGATTACACAAGATCAATGATGTGAGTGCCAAGTGGATTTAAGGTTTGAGCATTCAAAGCGTGGGAGTTTCTTAGACATGTGTGAGAAACCTTTGATAATTATTGGTCAATGTGAAGAGGGTGAGAGGATAAGGGTTGAGTTCCCATATAGAGGGGCACAAAGATGTTAGAGTGTGTAAGAGTCAGCGTAAGATTCACATATGATTAGTATAAGAGCTACATGTAACTTTGGTGTTTTAATCCATTGATTAGGGAGTGATTAAGATTAATTAGTTGGGAAGTGGATTGGTTTGAGTTAGAAGGATGGGCTAGATTAGGGAAGTGAGTATAGGTAAGGGTTAAAGTTAGGAGCTAGGGGCTAAAATATAATTAAATGCACCATTTAATTTCAAGTGGGAGAAAAGAGATTAATTAAGTATACAAAGTCATTTACTTAATTAAATGAAGGGTTAAGGTGAAAGTGGATGGGGGGAAATAAGAAATGTTTGTTTACTTAATTAGGATTAATTGTTTTTTTTTTTGGAAATGGGATAGGATAATTTAATTAATTGAATAACTATAAATTTATAGTTGATTAGGGATAAAGGTTGAGATAAATGATTAAATAAATAATGAATATTCATTTAATTTGCTAGGATAAGGGCAATGGATTGACTTTGGTGCCTACAAGGAGTTACACACTTTGGTAGTTATCTATATAAATAAATGTATAATTACCCAAATGTTCATCAATAGTGGATTATCTTCCTTCTAAAATCCCTTTCGAAAGTGCTCAAAATAAAAATAATAATCCATGTTCCATGTGCAGAAGATAATGTATAGCACAAGAGATGTCTTATATTGCACAAGCAAAGAAGTTACATATGAAAATGAGTATGGTAGAGACTTTATTAGGGTATATATATATAAATGAGTTGAATGGTATGAAATGTTCAGGTTTAGAGCTCTAATCTAAAAATGACTGTTCCAACGATCTGTGAATCAAAAATTGGAAGTAGAAAGGGAACATATACATGTTGTGCACCTATGATTGAAATTTGTAAATGGATTGAAGTTGTAAGTCCTTCCACTTCATTTTTGATAGCTGTGTGTTTTCAAAATTTAGAAAATCAAAATGTTTTTTCCAACTTATTGTTTAATCTTTTCGAAGAAAAGTTTTTTTCAAATTTCAGATTGTCAATGATCTTTCCTGCTACTTCTAAAGGTTCTTTTGATTTTTTTTTAGTAAAAAATACCTCTAAATATTGTATTCCTTTATCAAATTGATTAAGCACCTTGTGTTCCTATTATATTCCCAATATATTACATCAAATTTTTGAGATATTATATCCCCTAATATGAATGCATTGTATATGATATTGGCTAAGCTAGGAAGGACCTTGTGGTCCCTAATTTAGGCCTTATGTTTAGAAACTCTTCCAGTTGATCAAGAACCCTCAAGAAAACATAGATCATCCTATTATGGCTCTGGTTTCAATTACAAGTGCACTAAATAATTCTACTTCCATTTGTGTACATTATCTAAAGTTCACACTTTCTAGATTTAACAAAAATATCTATTTCAACCTAGATCTCAATCACCTAGATTATCAAATCAATCAATCCAATTATTTAACAATAAATGAATAGATTCTCTAAGAGTGTGCTAATGATTTGAGTCTCTTGAGAAAAGTATAACTAATTTCTTAGCTTGCACGCATAAGCTCGTGAGTCATATTGCTCAACCTTACAATTAGATATAAACTCCTATTCTTCGTAGCATTCCAAATCCTACCTTTATGAATTATGTTGCACATTTCTTGCATTTAGTAAAATTATTTCAATGGTAGTAATTTTTTCATATGCACTTTTCTTTGAAACTTTTACTTACACTGAGCTAAAAATAATTACTTTGCATGTTCATAAAATTGAGATGTTAGAAGAGAGATGGCTTACAAGATAAATGGATTCCTATGTTGAGATTATTATATGAAAGAGGACTTAGTAAACATATATTTCGAAGTCATGTTTCTAAATTCTCTAGATATAATCCAAGGGGTTTAACTTAATTGGTTGAAGCGACAAGTTCTCATTGTGGAGACCCTAGTTCAAATCCTAAGAGGGACATCTTTGTGGAATTCTAAGTTGTGACTCTTGGTCTTCTATTGGTTGTATTTGACTCATTGCAAAAGGTGGATTCTAAGTTGTGCCTCGTGGTCTTCCAAATGTTGTTTCTAGTATGGTTGCTCGAAAGGAGCTTGAATAAGCTTGTAATTATCATGTTGGTGCTTGAATGAGCATAAGATTTGTAAACAATTTCAGTATTAAAAAAACTCTCTAGATATATGAAATAAGATTTAGTAGTCATGCATTTTAAGTTCGCATTTTAAAAATTTCTCAATGATAAGTTAAATTTCTAAAAGATTAATTAGCAAATTTTCATAAGTGAATTGAAGAGTTTAAAACTATTGTTTAGGGTTCAAATATAAAGATATAACCATGTCAATTGTATCTCTACTAAATTATCCATAAATACCGCACATGCCTTATGCATCATCATATGATAAGTTGATTATTTAATCTAACTATCAAAAATACCTTTTTAAAGTACAATTGTTTATGCTTAATTTTACAAAGATTTAAATCAAACATTCTTTACTATCTAACACTTAAATAATTATTAAATCATCTCAAAACAATTATCTAATTTTCTAATCCTAAAATATGATAAGTTGAAATATATATTACCATATCATAAGCATAATCATCTAATATATTGTTGTTAATCTAATTTTAATAAACTAAATTTATTTTTTAATACAAAATTACAACTGCTAGTCTTTAATTTTAAAAATATTTACCTGTACAATTATTAAATCTTTTCACAACAATGATCTAATTCTCTATCTTAAAAAGTGGTAAATTAAAATATATATTATCACTTGTCTTGTGCATCATCATATGGTAAGTTGTTTCTTTAAATCTAATTCTAATAAAAGACATTTAGTTTTTAATAAAAAAATGCAACTACTAATTCTTACTATTACAAAGATTAAAAATATACATTCGTTTCTATCCAACACTTAAACAATTGTTAAATCCTCTGAAAACACTATCCAATTCTCTATCCTAGATAAATTTCCTTTTAAAATAATTGCCCCTAAACTTCAACTTTTATCTTATAGCTTTGAGAAAGTATCTTGGCCCTTTAAGTCAATGAAAGAGAATTGACCGTTGGAATGCCACACCGAAGGCTAGATAAGCAAAGAGCGATCCTTTCCTTTTTGAAAACCTTTTTCTTTTTTAAGTCGCTGTCCGTTAAGAATGTTCCAATGCCACCATATTGTCATTTGAAAAGTTCAAAGTTGGTGGAGGAATTCAATTTCTTTACAATTTGAAAGTTTGTTGGTATTCTCCAGGTGAAGAGAATTTTAATAATATTGAATCAATGTGAAATACTAAATATGGGCAGTATTTTATAGCTGTCTTCAATGGAGAATTGCAAAGCATATTGGCTACGTCTTTCAATGACGAATAGCAAAAGGAATTTTGATCCTAATTTTGGAAACCAGGTCAGATTCTCACCGCACAAAGTTTAAAACAATGGAGAAGAATTATATATTAAATAAATGGTACATAAGTTAATAATAACTTTATTTATTTATTATTATATATATTCTTTCAATTTTAATTGATTAGTTTTAAAATCTATAAATCTCTCTCAGCTTCAAATTATGTTCCACTAAGTCTATGTAAGATATAACAATTAATCTTCTTTTTTTTTTTGATGGAGGTCATCTACAAACAAGTTTTTGGTACCCGATACGGGCCCACGCATGTCTGAAACCTCTTTGGCTAAGAGCCAAAGACTTAAGAGCATCCATGCTGCAACCAGGGCACGATCCCGACCTCATCCCTTATGATATCTTCAGACCTTGCACTCAGCAAGACTTGATCCCTAGTGAGCTCTTTGTGAGCCATTGAACTTCACCAGTAGACCAAGGGCCCATTGACTATAAAAATTTATCTTTACTTGATAAAAATATTTTCTTTCATATAATTTTTGGAGTTATTCTTATGAAAAGTTATTTAAGTCTTTGGCGTCTGTAATTTTCCTTGTCCTCCTATGAGAGCTCAATTCTTGAACTTGTATAGTTGAATGATTATTATTTATTTATTGGAGCACTTTCCGTAAGGAGAGGAAATAAAAAGAATTTAAGTTTAAATTCATTTTCATCAATCATGTTCTTTCTTGTGCAAGGTATTTAAGCTTAGTCAAACATTTTTTTTGTGCAGGGATCTTTCAGATAATAGGCTCACAATTTATCGTTGCCTTGTTGTATTGTAGGCTCTTGCCTATCTACTCATACATTTAAATCTTTATTTTCTTTTTCAGTCTTACTAGTTTGAATGTGAATGTAGATCTAATCAGCACTGCTCTGTTTACATATTTTTCTTATACTCTTTGTTTGCATGCACCCACAGGGCATTTGGAGGTACCTAATTATTAGAATCCAGTGAGTCCATGAGTTTTTGGTCTAATTCCTAACACACGTTTCAAACTATATCCCATCTCCACCATTTCCACTATCAAGTGTCTTCTCTAACCATTAACCATTCTCATCCATTAACCAACAGCCAATTGGCTGATGCAATGAAAAAAGTTGAGAATCCTTCAACAAGTTTACCATATGTGTCTTCTCCAGCAGAGAATGACATTATAGTTTCCTTGATCAATGGATATCATATATATGAAATTCAGGCTTAGAAACAGGCATGGTTCAGTACCCATTCCTTTTCTACAAAAATTGGGATTCCATGTGACTTCTACCACATAAAATGACATGTTAGTTTCTTCTGATCAACAAGGATCATATACATTTGAAATTCGAGCTTAGTCAAGTGTGTGGTTTATTTCCCATATCTTCTTGTAATTATATTTCAATTAGACCTATTAGATTTCCACAATCCATAAAAAAAATATTAGCTTGTTTTTTAGGTTCCAATGTGTAAGTATGTTTATCATCAACGTTTTGGATCACACTCCGTGATCCATCATAAGAATGGAAGAAAGATGCCAGAGAAGAAAAGAGAAAAATATCCTTTAAATGTCAAGCTAAAAACAATAGAACCCAGAAAACAAGCTAATATTTTATTTAAATGTAAGAGCCTTATTTGGAAATAGGCAAATCTATCCAGTATCCTTCATCCCCTACTAAATTTCCCCATTGCCGCGACTTTGTTTTTTCATATGCACAAACATGTAAAGTGAATGAGCAATTACCTGGCCCAGGTGTACAACAACATATGCCAGTGCAAGGACAGGTTGATTGAACTTATTTCAGTCAAAAAAATTCCACAATAACCTCTTTTCTTTACCAACAAGAAAAAAAAAAAAAAACAATGACACTCCCACTTTTACAATAAGTAGGTCCACCAACAAAGATCATTGGCAGATACTTGTAACGAGATGAAATGGGTCCCAGAGCTCAAAGTCTTGATGTTTATTTTTATGACATTTTTGTATATTTTTCTTTTCTCGTTTACCATATTCTGATGGTGCATCTTTAAATGATCTGAAATATCAATGAATAAGTATTTGCACTGATCCAGAAACTTGAAAAATATACTGCGATGATTGCAGGAATTAAACAATAGTAAATTAGCACAATAAAACGATGTCTGTCAACCGAACATAAAGAGTTGTTTCAAATGCGTACCCTATTGTTATTCGTCTAGCTTTGTTAGATTGACGATGACTCGAGTTTTGCGTAACAGAATTAAAATATATCTCCAAAGAGGTGGAAATTATGATATCGAATTGTATTGTATTTTAATATTCTATTTGGTAAATTTTTTAGTTCGTGCCTTGGTGCATGTTTCGTTGGAATTAGTTTTGTCTCTGGCATACCAGAGTAGCTATCAAATGGTTTGCATGATTAGAATGTACTGTATTAGGGACTACATTCTCATTTAAAAAGAATTTTCAACAATTAAAGGTATTGAAAAGTATCACGTTATTTAATCAGGAAGAAAAGATTTCAAAAGCAGAAAGTTATAGGATCAGAAACTTGTTATTTTATATGGATAGATTTGTTGAAATCAAGTTGTTAATTATTTATTTAATGGTTACTTTGGGTTTCTTACTTTAAGGAGATTTGCTAAGAAAATATAATCAATCAAGAAAGAAGCCAATATAGAACTGCAATCTGTGAACAAAAGTTGCAAATAAACTTTGTGAATAGCATTAATTTATCAATGAGAAACTGCTACAACTAACATTTCTCTTTCTTGGTACTTTATGTTTTCAATATAATGAATTCCACCCAAGAATGGCATAGCATTATGGACCAAAACAATCCTTCCAGAGCTGTAAGAAATGGTAAATTAATATGGATGTCCTTGGAAGGGAAACCAGCTGTTTCTTTTTTTTTTTCACTAGCAGTTATAACTTGTCCCTGAAAGCTAAAATAATTGACACAAACTGTTGTAAACAAAATTGTTGTTTGAAAATACTCAATTGTTTCCAAATAAGTTAAATATACTTTAACAGAGATGTTGTATGTTTGCATCATAGGTTTTAGTTCTAGTTTTAACACATATTCTTCAATAGATTCAGTTGCATCTTATAAAATTGCAAATTCCTTTCTGTGACAACATTTATAAAATGTACCAGAGATAATTATTGTAAAATATAGGAAAATGTGAGTACCACAAGCATAGAATGAAGATTCGTATTTCTAGAATTACACTTTCTTCAAGTCATACAGTATTATGTATGTTAGCTGTATACTTCTACAGCAATTTCTTTCACATCTTGATCATTATTATAAATAAGGGGAGAAAATGATATTTGATAACATTTGGATTGAAGATTACACAACTCGAACACATTTGAACTTGATTACATTTCCCAGTACAGATTTGCAAACTATGAACAGACTTGAGCCTTATACATTCTGCTCTTATTCAGTTGAGTGCAGTACGATATATAATAATTAAATTAAGGCCTTATGCACATATGGGACTGAACCTACAGATTGTTGTTTTGTAAAGCTATTCCCGCAGACTTTATGAACTTGAGAATGCACAAGAGATGGTAAAGGATCCAAAATGGTGATCACTCACTGGGACAAGGACACCTCAAATTCCTTTGCCACGGTATAGAATAGAACTATAGAGGACTAAGTTTTACTATAAAATTCCAACACTCACCATGAACTTGGTCCCCTGTACTGAATATGCTCCAGCATCAAACAGGAAAAATACCTCACAGAAAGTCGAGAAAGAAAGGGAAGGAAAAATAATATGGGAAAAGTTGCAATGCAGATAATGATACGTTTTCTGCACTTTTAAGCACCATCCCAGAGGTCCTATATTAAGGGCACCATGGGATTGCCACTCATATTATTCTCGTCAGTGAAAACATCAATTACCTTTTAGTAAAGGCAAACCTGCACAAGGACAAGTTACACGTCAAATTGTGTCTTCACCCAGTTATTTTAGATTAGAGTTCCTAAGGCTCATTATCCATAACAAATAGGCTAGCTTTTTTATCTGCTACGAAGATGTCCACAGTTTTTTTGCTTTTACCATTCTAACAGATGTAAAGCACAAATATATCTAACATTTTGTCATTTTCTAAAAGTTGATATTAAACTAGCAGAAAGTGATTTCCATAATTGCTAGTTCACTGAATTCATTTTTGTCATGGACAAGATAAGAAAGCAGGAGAGTATCACACAAGAACCAAATATGGAGTAAGGAATTAAAAATGACATCCCTGGGAAATAGTCCCATTACATGCAGCAAGCATAGGCAATGATTAAGTGAAATGTCGCAGGAATTTTAATGGGCAAAAAGGATGTGTTTCCTCTCAGATTGGACAGATTGTGGACACATTGATGGCATACTTGTTAATAAAGCAATGTGTGCATAAAACAATTCAAGCGAGACAAGACTAGTTAGTAATCTGCATCTGGTGGCCATTAATTGGCCCCATATAGCTTATATTACCAGAAATGGAATTCAAAGCTGCACCTCAGCAAGCCACTTAATTTGTTTTATTAGTTCATTTATGCAAAATGAATTCTATGGAAAGGTACAGACCAAACTGAGTGACACAAGACATGAAAAAGGGCATCAGTTCTTGTGCTGAAAGAAAATCCATGTGCTAGTTGACCCATAAGAGCATTTTAAAAAGAAGACGAAAATGCTCTCTGAATTTGTTTAGTTTCAAGAAGCAAAGACTGAAGAATTCCCTACAGTTTAGCACCGGTGTGCATGTGTGAAATTTACTAGTTTAAGAACAGACATGACCACTCCTATACAATTTTAAAATGGCGTGTAAACATACACAACTGCTATTTTTTTTAAGCTTTAAGAACTCCAGATTCATTTTACAAGTCATGGAACAATAGTTAACATTTTTCTTTGCAAAGAAGAAGCTTTAAGTTAATATTATTCTTCAATATGGGCTATCATTTGTAACCTTTATTGATCTATACCTTGTGAAACTTGAATTAGGTGGCATATTGTTGCTACTTTCTGAGGCTGTTATTAATCTTTAATAGGTTTGTCTGATGCAAACTTTACAGCATTTCAAAAAGGAAAGCTGAACTATCAAGAATCTACCATCTGTACACTGCTATTAACGTCGGGTTTGCCTAGTACCATCTACAACTAGATTATGATAGATCAAATGGAGGATTACCAATAACTTAATTTCACCTTTAAGACAAATGTTATTAACAGCTTCTATTTATTAATTGGGAATACAATATAATTATGATCTCAGCTTCCAATATATGAGTTTTTATAAGTTCAAACAGACCATAGTAACACTCGAGTTCAATTACATATACAGAATCTATCCATACCGCTTCTGTTTCGTCTTCTTCCAGGCAATCATTGGCCTTTGCATTGGTTCTTCCTGTGATCTCGGTCTTTGGTACAAACCTTCCTCTGAACCGTGGTTGATTGTCAGCTAAACTTTTTCGGCATGCATACTGTCAAATTTACATTTAAAATATTAGCGAAGTGCATGACGAGAAAATCTGAGTAGGAAACATTGAAAGTGTGTTGAACAAATGACATGCCAAGTTGAAGTTGCTGTTTTACCTTAATCTTTTTGCCGAAATTCCTATTGCTACGCTTCTTCCTATACCTGTGGAGCCGTTCCTTTCGTTCTTCCATAGTGTATTGGCCAATCTTAAATTCCCCATCTTCAGAAATTGAGCTAGTGGATTCCAGTGGTCTAGGAGATCCTTGGACTGACTGCATGGAACCAAAGCAACTCCTTAGAATGTTTCAAACAACCACCATAAAGCTAATGCAAAAGATGCCCATGCGACCCAGCATGCATAAGATGATATATATGGCAGTATCTGTTGCATGAGCTGGTACAAGTACACAAATTTTACAATCAAGTTCCATTTGGTAAATTGAAAAGATGCACCAACTCTGCTACAATTTCTAGAGACTAAACTATCTTGCATCAAGAATAAATGGCTCTAAAAAATACTTGGAGAATAGGGTACAGCCTATAGTCTATCTTAAGAGTCTTGAACAATCGATGCAAGGACTCCAAAACTACTACTAAAATGCAACGGTTCCATGGTAGGAATTTATGCTTCATTTATTTTCCTTAAGACCAAGATAAATATCGCTGCCTGGTGGACTTTCTCAGGGAATCAGAAACTACATTAACAGGAAAAACATTAATCAGATTAAATTAATAATTCAATAACAAGCATACCATGCAAATCTAATTTTAGCACACGCCATTTTGTTTACCTTGATGTCTCCTGTACTGTGGACACGCCTCATTGGCATAGATGTAGGCCTCATACCCATTCCTTGAAAATCTAAGAATTGAGGGTTTGATTTGCCTTCCATTATTGGGTAATGACCAGGAGAAGACTGAGGATACTGAAAAGTCCGATTAACTCGAGGATAGGCACATAACTGACCCAGCTCGTGGCTGCTCGAGCTTCTCTGCATCTTAGGTACATTCTGCATGTATGTCGCCATTGGAGAATATGGATTCCCAGATACAAGAGCTTCCTCCCAGCTTGACATTGTATGGTCAATGGAATCACTTGCTCTCTTTGTTGCAGGACAAGTATTGAGGCTTTTAGAGACAAGCACGTCTTTTGAATTTAAAGCTTCTCTCGTCTCTGAATCCTGAGTTGCAAAATCAGAGGAAGTCCGCATGGGCATAGCAACAGTAGAAGACAAATTCCCAGCTGCAAAAGTTTCCTCTGAGTCCACGGCCGGGTGACTGACGGTGTTTCCGATTTTCATTGATCCAGGAGGAAAACTAGGGCTTGGATACACGGATGCAAGTTTGCTAATATATAAATCTATATTTGTCACCTCAGTTGAAAAACCTGACGAACTCTGCATGGGTGTAGTAGCAATTAAAGAAGATGTGTTCCCAGCTAATAGATTTTCCTCGGAGCCTAATATCGGGCAACTGATGGAGTTGTTAATTTGGACTGATCTAGAACGAAAACCAGGGCTTTGACAGATGGATAAATCATTTAGATTCACAAAACCTTCTACAATATTTTTCACATCCGTAGACAAATCGGGGAAACTCGGCATTTTAGTGGAAATTAAAGAAGACGAATTCCCAGTTGCAAGAGGTTCCCCTGAAGCTAATACGGACTGACTGCTGGGATTGTCGGTTTCCATTGATCCAGAAAGAAAATCAGGGCTTTGACAGATTAATACGGGTTTGGAATTCAATAAATCTTCAATGGCGTTTGCTTCTTCGGTGGAAAAATTGATTAGATTACTTGCAGGGCTGCTCAATTGGGCAGGAACAATATGAGGGGTATCTGGGCTAGTCTCGGCCATGGACCTTCCCAAATCTTGATAAAACATCAGCTCATCATCCAAGTTAACGCCCTGCATGAGAGCAATCTCGTCCGTCACCAAATCTTCGGTTTGAGCACAACCTTCATTGGAGATATCTGCTGAGATGGGAGCCTTGAACAGGTCACTCTCCTCGAAATCCATTTGTGTCATGCTTGCGACATCCACAAACTGCCCCTGCATATGACGATTATCTTAGCCAGGCTCAATAACCAAAACACCGAATAATACAATCAAGCAAAGCTACCTTTCCGTCGAATGATTTTGGCACTCAAATATAAAAAGTTGAAACCCACAGACAGTTAAGTGTGAAAAGAATCCACACGCCAATTTTGATCAGTCAGATATCCTAGTTAAACCCAAGTACAAAATTTATGTGGGCGAAGAATATCAGGCTATTCTCATTACAAAACAGACCAGAATTGATTAAACAAGAAATTGTAGATAAAACCTATAGCATGCCAAACGGGATTTATTGTCAAAACGTGCATGCCAAAAATGACCAAACAAGTTTTCATGTTAAACCCAACAAGCTAAAATTGATCATAGATGCTTTCAAGTTGAATCTTGAGCTTGTATCCATTATTGATCAAACATGTTTCTTTTCTCGGATGAAGCAGAGCAAACGAAGCTGGGTGTTTTTTAACCAAACAAAGAAATCCCCAAATGTAAACTGAGCTACAAAGGTACCCACCAAACCAAATGGGCATCAGGGACAAAACCAAAAATAGAAGTAATAATGAAACTTTTAAATTCTACAACTAGGGCAAAACCCCACAAGAAAAACCCATATTTTCAGTAGCATCAGATAACCCACAAGCAACAAGAGTTGAAGCGAATGCCATCACAAATTGGAGAGGCCGAATTTTCGAAACCCAGAAAAACCCTTACAAAACCCTAATACTCACAGGACTCATATTCCCTTTGCTATCCTCCTGCAGATTGTTTCGCTCCTGAATGTGATCTAAGGAGTAAGGAAACAGACAATCTGCCTCCGAAAACATTTGCTGTGTGAAAATGTTCAAAAACTTCATCAGTTCTTCTTGATGACGATGTTCTTGCGATTGTTCTTGTGGGATTGCATGCGCTACTTATACTAGAAATTCCCCGTCTCTACTTTATTATTAGCCGCTGCAATCATAAAACTTGGAGCAAGAAAAAGACGGAAAATTTTCCATTTCCCACAGAGACATTTCGAAAATCGATCGAATCTGGATGGTGACCATGAGTACGAGCATAAAATTTTAAATGTAGTCCAGCTATACTCAACGCAATGTTCTACACCCATCCACATTGTCAATTTCCTGCACAAAACCGAGTAAATTTCCCGACTGAAAATACAAACCCATCTCAATCCATACGAACTTTCCGGTTGTCGACGTGGCACGTGGCTCGCACACGCCTCTGCCAGCGTGGACGCCCACGTCAGCTATGATAAAATCTCAAACCCATTCTCGTCCATGAGTTTTGTTACATACGGAGGGTAATGTTATTTTTATTTTTAGCGACTTTGTGCCCCCAAAATGACTTGTGTATTACCTAATGAATATTTTTTTGACTTTTTATTTTTCCACACTTTTAAGCTAGGGACAAAACTAATTGATTGATGGGCATATTCATATTCATATTCATTTTATCTTTGCTAGTGTCTCTTCAAGGTGGGGATTCATGAAAAATCCCACTCTCCAATGGCAGTTTTTAAAAGGCCAATGCATTGAACAAAGCCTTACCAGAGTGTTGTAAGTGTCTTTCTCCAAGTGGGTTTTGGTGGTATTCTTAGAGGGTGGGCCTCCAAACACAGGGAATATGTCATACTCCAAAGCAAAGATCCCACTGCATTCAGAGCCCTAGGTGTGAACACCATGCCCCTCACCCCAATTAATGGAGGAGTTGTGACAACATCTTCCCTCACCAATAAAAACAAAACCTCCCCACAATAAAGAGATGCTCATATTTTTCCATATATGGTAACATGCATAAAGGGTATGTATGGCTCGTAATCTCTAGTCATTTTAAAGGTGATTCTTATGCAAGTACATTAAGGGTGAGTGTATCTATGTAGCTTTATCTTAATATCTTCAAGATTTTATTTTTTGGTTATTTTTATGGAAGATTTTACATAATTTATATGTTTATTGTTATATTCAAGAGTATGAGGTTGTATTATATCTTGTAGGTATAGATTCAAGGATTTGCACTAGATCAAGTTGTAAAAATAATTGAAGATGTTCATTTCAATCTAATCTTTTATGAAATAATTCTAATTTTTGATCTCTTGGTTTCTTAGAGTGTTTCTGCAGTCATTCATTCCAAAGGTTCAAAAATCATCTGACTCTCTGAAGATAACTAAAATGTATTTATTCATTCTAAAAGTTTAGGGGTTGATGGATGCATGATCAAAGCCATATTAGACATCATCTTAGTCTTGTCTCTTATATCATGCTTATAAAGGTTTATACCTTGATGGATAGTGTAATAAATGAACATATCACCTTCACCAATTATAATCAATCAATTTAGATTTTCACCAAATGTATTCATTCTATTAGATGGTAGTGTTTTCTTAGAGATATCACTATTATTATATTTCTTTTCATTGTATAAGATTTGATGTACAAGTTTTATATGTGCGATGTTATTTGTTTGATATTAAATATATTACATATACTTTTATTAATTTAGATATGTCATATTCATTTTTAATATTCTATTAAATATGTCATATACATTATTTAGTTTATGTGTAATATATATTGTTTATTAGTTTATTTAATATTGAAAGCATATTAATCTTCACCATATAATATTCTATATTTAAAATTGATTTTACTATGGGAAAATGATAGTTTTTTAAATATATTACATATACTTTTATTAATTTAGATATGTCATATTCATTATAAATATTCTATTAAATATGTCATATACATTATTTAGTTTATGTACAATATATATTTTTTATTAGTTTATTTAATATTGAAAGCACATTAATCTTCACCATATAATATTTTATATTTAAAATTGATGTTACTATGTGAAAATGATAGTTTTTATTACATAGAATGTCACTCAAAATTTACACTTTATTATTTTCACCATATGCTTGAGTAGTTTGTTTTTTTACAAGAAGGGATTTTTTTAATGACATGGAAATATTATTAAATCTAGATAAGGTGTCACTTGAAAGATATTTAGTGGAGTTGTAATTATTTATTACATCAAATCAAAATAATAAAAAATTAAATAAAAAAGGAAAAAATATGATGGGAATGACATTATAAAAATATTTGTATTTACATTTTTATGTAAATGTTTAAAAGATTATTTTCATAAATATATTGTTAACTATTTTGTCAAGTATATGGATGTTTTAGTATGTACATGTGAAAGGTAGCTTTAGTAAGTGTAATAACAATTGTCATAGTAAATTATTGCATAAATATTTTTGAAAATCGATTTCTTGTAATTATTATATTTTTGAAGTTTAAGTAAGAGGTAGTTTAAGTTTGAAAATAATTATAATAATGCATATGTTATTATTTCAATAATATTTTAGATAAGTTATAAGATTGTGTTGAAAAAATGAATCATATTTTAAACTAGATATAAGATTTTTAAGAAAAAACTAAATAATTTTGTTCAATACATTTATAGTTATCATATTAATACATTACATAATATTAATATTTTAGTGAAGATTTGTCTTATAATTTATCTTCATGTAAAAAAAATTGATCAAAGTACAAGAAAAAGATAAATACAATAAATCTCTTATAATTTATATTCGTATGAAAAAAAAGTGATCTAAGAAAATATGTGTATATGAGAGAGATGAATACATTTAAAAAATTATCAATCGATAATGCATAACGCTTACCAAGTAAGTGACAAAAAGTGGGGAATATATAATCTATTTACCGACTTCATAGATTCATCTTTCAAGCTTAAAGCAAAAACTTCTTGAAAAAGTAATCACCAATTCTAACCCATTAGGGCCAGCGAAATAGGAATACGTATTCTGGAATACATATTCTGGAATACGTATTCTGGAATAGAACATATTCCTATTCTCCATTTGGTTCAGCCAATATTTGATGGGAATTCGCAGACTCGAAAATTTATGTTTTCTAAAATTTAAAAAAATGGAATAGGAATACGTATTCCAATACCACCTATTTTGATGGAATTGCAAAACCCCATTTTTGCTTCGTATTCCAATCCCATTTTGGTGCATCCAAACAAGGAATTCAAAATTTTTGGAATACGTATTCCTATTCCGCTCACCAAACGGACCCTTAGGGAAGTGTGGTAACTTGGCAACTAGAGGACTAGGGTGAATTTTTGTATTTTTTGTTTTCAATATATTGAAATTGTAAAAGAGATCAAAAGTCATGTAAAATTTAAATATAGAGAATAGTCATCATTGTTCTTTGTGTTTTTCATAATCTTTGAATATTTTTAGATTTAATTGTGTCATTGGTAACATTTATTTTCTATCATTCATTATGAGGATGTCACCAATTCTCTTATTGATCTCATTAAATCAATCTTCTACATTCTTTACTTTTAGTAAGGTACTTTTAAAAAAATTACAAACTTTAAAATGTAGTTAACTTATATATTTACTTTACGTGGCTATCCTCTCCACAAAAATGCACCGTTGACCAAATTTTTAAAAATAGAGAACCACAAAAATTTTGAGAAAAATTCACTATGTTTTTTCAAATTGTTGATTCTTTCTTAATTGAAAGGTGGTCGATCTAGAGTTTAACCCTAGAAAGAACAAATTCTTATAACTCAAAAAAAATGACACATAACTCAAAAAAGTGACACACTTGGCTCCAAACATAAAGGCTACAAAACCCCTATAATTTCTAAAATTTAAAGTTTTATATTTAAAGTATACATATATTTTTCAATATAAATAAATTATAATGTTAGAATACATATTTAAATGTATATAAATAAAGCTGTTAAAAAGTTACTTATTAGTATATAATATTTACTAGACTTTACAAAGTAAAAATAACACAAAATAATAACTAAAATAATAAATGGTGATTTTTTAAATAGAAACAAAAGTTGTATATAACAATAAAATACATATTATCTTTTGCAAATAAAAGTAATATAAAAATATTACTTAAAATATTATGTTAAATTTTACATTTTCATACATGTTTATAACATAAATAAATAGTATAAAGTTAAAAATAATAATAAGTACATAAATAATTTGATTTCTTTTTTGTTATCTCTATAATTATTTATTTTTGTATATATGAAATAATGTATAAATAATACAATTATTGATATATTAAATATAAATGAATCTATCACAATCATTCTATTTAAACTAAATTAAATATATCTACATTTACCAATTAAAATAAAATATTCAAATACAATTAAACAATTACAAAATTTATATATACCTTTCAAATAACTAAAATATCTAAAATATGGAAAATATCAATGTATATATACACCTCCAACATAACTAAAATATGAAAAAGAATTGATATCTATATACACCTCCAACATCCTTTACGAGTCCATGAGAAATTTATTCGTAACCGTACCTATGGAAAAGAGTGGGTATGAACTTTTGAGCACTTGGATGATTAAAGAAATGAGAGTGAAATCTTTAAGCGTGCCCTTAGAAGCGGATCAAATAGATTCCCTTAAGCACTCCTTTAAAATAACTAAAAAATGCAAACTCTTTTGCAATGGAGGATTCGTTTACAACTATTATTTAGTTGGAATATTCTAAAAACTAAGCAATTTAGCATGCCTTGCATGCAATTCCCAAATTTCTAATGAGAATAGAATCTTGTGTTGTTGTAACTATACACAATTGCCTTGAATTATGAGCTAGATAAATTCTTAAAAAGTGTCCTTATTTATAGGTACCATATTTTCTATTGTAAGACCCAAAAAAAAAAGGTGTTACATGCAATCATAAAATAAAAGTTTAGACTCCACTAGATCATGATATGTTCTAAAAATGCTTAATTTTTTATTATTTTTTACACAAACAATTAAAAACTTATACTAATAAATTTAATAATAATTTGTACATACAAATATAAGAATATAAAATTGGAAATAAAATTTATATGTACAAATTATTATTAAATTTATTAGTATAAGTTTTTAATTGTTTGTGTAAAAAATAATAAAAAATTAAGCATTTTTAGAACATATCATGATCTAGTGGAGTCTAAACTTTTATATTTCATGAATCCCACATCTAGATCTTATAAAAGGAAACAAAATTTGGTAGATAATTGTTTAGAATAACTTTTCAAAAATAGAAGCTCCTAATTTTTAGTTCTCTTTATATTTGAACACTTAAAATGGGATAGATTTAGAAATTGCTCTATAACCTCAAGAATATTATCTTTGACTTTTCTTCATTTAAGTTTAGATTCTCCTTAAAAATAAAGAGATATATTTTTTTAACTCAATTCGCTAAAAAAATTAAGCTAAGTCGCATTAAAAATTTATTGGACTATTAACTTTTAAATGTTTTTAAAATTCTTCGATTACAACTTTATTTTATAGGAAGCTCCCCTCTATAGAACCCCAACCTAAGAAAAAGTACCTAGCACTTGTGTACCTCTACTATAAGGGTGTACATAGATGCAATGTAGGAAATAAACCATATGGGTATTGATGTTGTAGATCCAAATATTTCATTAAGGGTGGACTTTATATTCAATTTTTTATATAGAGGGATATTAGTTCTAGGAATAATTTCCATTCAAGTGTAAAAGTCTCCAACACAAAATATTATTACTTCTTGTGTTGATAAGTATAGACATTAAATATTGCTTCTAGGTTTAACTTTTGATTCTCTCTTAGGACATATGAAAGAAAAATGACCAAACTCCTTACAATTCCAACAAATAAAAGGTGGTTTATTATCTTTGGGCTCTCTTTTTGCAATCAATGAAACAAGCTTGTCAATCTTTCTTTCTTGTTCTTGAACGTGTGCCCAATCTCTATCATAGTCTCCACTAGTGCATGCACTTCTTGTTAGTACCATATTAGCATTACATACACTATCTAAATAAAAGCAATCTTAACTCTTGGTAAATTATCTCTTAATCTACTAAACTCAAAAGCTTGCAATTTTCCAATTGAAGTCTCCCTGTTAAAATCTTTGATAAGAGGGATAACTTCTTCAAGAGAATTTACCTTGTTGTCACAAACAAGTGTCAAAGATCTCATAATCTTGTAGCAGACTTCCTCTTCTAATATAGTTCATCCTTGGAGCTTTTTATACCTATGACAATCTTAGTAATCCTTTGAACATATCACCTAACATGTTCATCTTCTTACATCTTAGCACTTTCTAACTTAGATTTCCAATTCCACAACCTTTTTGTCTTTGTGTGTTCAACACCTTCATATAATCTTTCTAATCTAGATCAAATATCATAAGCAACATCAAGACATTTCAGCTCAAAAAATTTGATGTAGGAGCATCTTAGGTTTTCTCGGTGGCTACTTTGGAGTTCATGGGAGGAGGCTTGGTAGTTGCTTTGGAGGGTGCTTGGACTAATACTTGGTTGAAGAAGAGGTGCTTGGTAGAGGTTACTTAGTCATCTCTTGGTAGTTCTTGGTTGAGAAATCAGTGGATGAATGGACTTGACGATCTTGGAGGTGCTCGATTTTCAAAGGAGCTCGATGTGGCTTGGGGGCACTCGGTCATCAAAGGCACTTGGCAATGCTTGCAGGAACTTGGCACACAATGGGAGCTCAGTTAAGCTTGGCTGCAATGTTTCTTGAGTTGCTTGGTCATTCAAGGGGCTCGGTTGCTTCTAGAGGACTCAACATATACTGGGGAGCTCGATTAGTTCAATTGCTATGTTGATCGATTGATTGAGTGACTCGGTCAATGAAGGGCTCGGTTATGTTTGGTGAAGTTGCTAATGCTTAGAGGTTGTTTCTAACACTCAGTTTCTATTTTTCTTGAGTTGTCTATGGGTTGACCTTGTGTATTTAATTTGTGCATCCATGATATTTAATTTATGTTGTAGCCGACTTGTGGCTTGCATGGGCATTTAATGTGAGTTTATTTTAATCTTTATTGGGCTAGGCTAACCTATGGCTTAGTTGGGTATAAGTAGGGACTATTGTGGAGTCTTATTCATTCATTTGAAGGAGTGAATCATAATCATCCAGCTTGGAGAAGAGGATGTGGCAGAAGAGTGAATTTTGAGAAGGGCTAGTAGTTGAGACTTGGGAAACAAGAAGATTGCTTGGGGGGCTTGCGAGCACAAGGTTTCTACTAGTGTGGATAGACTAGCTAGTGTTGGGATTAGATCTTGAGAGATCTAGCAAAACTATTTTTGTAATTGTTGTTGTATTTGGCCCTAACCCGGAAGGCCTTACAGCTGAGCACATTGCATGTAAACAGTTATATACAAATAAAAGTTGCATTTGGTATCAAATTGTGTACTTGTGTTGTGTTTCCACTATATGGTTGTTTGCAGGGGTCCGATTTACCTCTAGTACAGGTAACCTTGGATTCTCGTCACGTCAAAATTATGCTTCAAGAAGTGCAGTGACTAGTTCTTCTCTTGTAATCATATTACACAAGAAGATCTTATTTTCCTCATTTGTACATGAAAGTAGATTTCTCTCCTTCACATTAACTTGTGTCTTTTTTATTTAACCTATAGTCAATCCCCATGCATATCAAATGTACTTTCATCTTATCCATCTGATTTCCATAGGTTTCTTTATTAAAATTTGGACTTTCCTTCAAGTATGTCATGGATCTCTCAAAGTTGCTAAGCTCTCTTCTCAAAGAGGACTTGATGCTCTGAAACCAATTGTCAAGAAGTAAAGTCCATACACAACTAAGAACGTGGGGGTGAATTATTTGTGAGTAATTAAATTTAAATTCAAACTTATTATATCCAACATCAATAACAAAACTAATACACAAGATAGTATACTAATATATAAGTGTGAGTATTTTGTTAATTGAGTAGCTATTGCCCTTATTTATAGGGTTCCATACCAAAAAAAGGAAAAAGTGATACATGCAATCAATGAATTTTATTTCCAGTTTTATACTCTTATATTTGTATGTACAAATTATTATTAAATTTATTAATATAAGTTTGTAATTGTTTGTGGAATTTTTTTTTTAAAATTAAGTATTCTTAGAACATATCATGGTCTAGTGGAGTCTTAAACTTTTATTTTTCATGAATCCCATGTCTAGATCTTATAGAGGGAAACAAAATTTGGTAGATAATTGTTTAGAATCAGTTTTCAAAAATAGAAGCTCCTACTTTTTAGTTCTTTTTATTTGAGCACTTAAAATTGGATAAACACTTAAAATGGGATAGAGTTAGAAATTGCCCCATAACTTCAAGAATATTATCTTTGACTTTTCTTCATTTAAGTTTGGATTCTCCTTAAAAATAAAGAGAGATGTTTTTTTAACTCAATTTTACCAATTGAGGTAAAAAAATAAAGCTAAGTTGCATTAAAAATTCATTGCACTATCAACTTTAAAATGTTTTTAATATTCTTCAATTAAAACTTTATTTTATAGGAAGCTCCCCTTTATAGAACCTCAACCTAAGAAAAAGTACCTAGCACTTGTGTGCCTCTACTATAAATGGTGTACATAGATGCAATGTAGGAAATAAACCACATGGGTATTGATGTTGTACAGATCCAAATATTTCATTTAGGATGGACTTTATATTCAATTTTTTGTATAGAGGGATATTAGTTCTAGGAATCATTTCCATTCAAGTGTAAAAGTCTCAAAACACAAAATATTATTACTTCTTGTTTTGATAAGTATAGGCATTAAATATTGCTTCTAGGTTTAGCTTTTGATTCTCTCTTAGGACATATGAAAGAAAAATGACCAAACTCCTTACGATGCCAACAAATAAAAGGTGGTTTATTACCTCTGGGCTCTCTTTTTGCAATCAATGGAACAAGCTCGCCAATCTTTCTTTCTTCTTCTGGAGCGTGTGCCCAATCTCTATCATAGTCTCCAGTAGTGCATGCACTTCTTGTTACTACCATTTTATCATTATGCATAAGTTATCTTTGAAAGAAATCTTAACTCTTTGTAAATTATCTCTTAATCTATTAAACTCAAAAGATTGCAATTTTCTAATCAAAGTCTCCCTATTAAAATCTTTGATAAGAGGAATAACTTCTTCAAGAGAATTTACCTTGTTATCATAAGCAAGTTTCTAAGATCTTAGAATCTTGTAGCAGACTTCCTCTTCTAATATAGTTCATCCTTGGAGCTCTTTATACCTATGACAATCTTAGTAATCCTTTGAACATATCACCTAACATATTCATCTTCTTACATCTTAGCACTTTCTAACTTAGATTTCCAATTCTGCAACCTTTTTGTCTTTGTGTGTTCATCACCTTCATATAATCTTTCTAATCTAGACCAAATATCATAAGCAAGATCAAGATATTTTAGCTCAAAAAAAATGCTTCAAGAAGTGCAATGATTAGTTCTTCTCTTGTAATCATATTACACAAGAACATCTTATTTTCCTCATTTGTACATGAAAGTAGACCGCTCTCCTTCTTCACATTAACTTGTGTCTTTGTTATCAACTTGTAGTAAAAGGGCGGGTGTGGGGGGGTTGAATTATTCATGAGTAATTAAACTTAAATGCAAACTTATTATATCCAACATCAATAACAAAACTAATACACAAGATAATATACTAATATATGGATTCCTTGTGAAAGGACGCGACTCTATTAGGATCCAATTATAGTGCATTCAGTACAACAGTCCCTGATAGAGGACATATTCATTTTAGGAGACCTTGAACCCTTGATAAAGATTAATAAAGAAACAACTAGACCCATTGTCAAACCTACCCCATCAAATGTGAAGATCAATACTTTAAGATAACATACCTAAAATACCAAACAGACCAATCTGCAACTTAATTGCCAATACAGTTCCTTTGAAGCCCAATACCATGTACTAACATCAATCTCTACTTTGCTATAATTATCTAGCCTTAAAGCTCACATCAAATCATCACAAACATAATACTTGGATGATCTCAATCTAGTTGAACATCTTTCCTTTATACCCTTTCCAAATAATTAATTGGGTTGGCATGTTATAGCTTCACTAATGTATAATTAGTTACATAGGACCTCACTAAGGCATGCATGCCTTTTTAAGCATCATTACAATAAGGTTGACACATGTTATTAAATGATTAACACATTCTACAATGAATATCAACACATTACACTAACATAATCAACTACTAGTGAAACATGTCACATGTTTTAATTTAGCGACCTTTCTAGGATAATCTCTAAACCTTTCTATCATAAAGATAGAATCACAAATATGTCTTCAACCATGATCCATACTCGTTGTCCTTAATTCCATCTTGTTGATAACCTGTAATGTCCCTCTTTTGGAGGAGTTAATTATTTATAAAGTTATTGATAAAAAATATATTACAAGGTAACTTTATATTTAATTAAGTGATATATCTTATAAAGTCATTAAATAAAATAATGTTCTAGAGGCTGCTGGAAGGAGCAGAGAAATAATTAAAAAAAGAGGCCGACCTATCGAGAAAAAAATAATAAATAGGCATTGAGGGCTCATTGCCTATCATGGAGATTTATTATTGATTTTTGCTGATGTGCATTGTGGAGCCTAGGGTTTCTGCAAGTAGTCACAATTGGCCATTGAGAATGAAAACTCTCAATTGGTACACAATTTTGAGGGTGTGAAAGATCACCTAAATTATTGTAGTTGTGGGAAGGATACTTCAGTCCTTTCACTTGTGCTTAATTGCTGGTTTGGAGTTTCAAGTGGAGTTGCACTTTCACCATATCATCTTCAGCAATCAGTCTCCAGTATCTGATCAATCTAGGTTCTTCATTTCAATTTGTAGTTGTAACAAGTTCTCAATTGTATACAACGAGTTAGGGTTTGTCTGTAATGTGCCATGTCATAATGTTTTGGTGTTGAGAATTGCCATATCATTTGTAAAAACATTTGGTTTTCATTGAATGAATACATTGGCACTATTATTTCCTTATTTCAGCAATATATTTTAACAATGTATTAAATTTAGGGTCTTGTTTAGTGGCCTATTAGAAAGGGTCATTACAGTGGTATCAGAGCAGGTTCCCTGCCAGCCTATTAGGATTTATCTAGCCAATTTACACAGGGAACCAACATAACTAAGAATATGGTTGGGAGACATTCTCAAAGCCCATCCAGAAGTGTCGAGATGATGAGACTTTACAGCATCAGGAGAGGTTTCTACAGTCAATAGAGGCAAGTACATAGGCAATGATGGTTATGATGCAACATTTGATTGGGGAAAATAGGAGAAATAATCATGATACTGACCAGGATGACAGGAGCATAGCAGGATCACAACATAGGACACGATCTAGAACAGCTGACAGACCCACACGTCCTACATTCAGGGAAGAAACTCCAACATGTACACCTGATGCTATTGTAACATATATTGTAGATGAACTTCGACAAGCAAGGAATGAGTGGGATTCATTACCAACATATGTACAAGATAGGTACTTGAACTATAGAGCTACTAGGCAGAAGCAGGCAAATAAACATAGTGAGTTGCAATAGGTCACCAACAAGTTGGTATTACCCACATTTGATGGTGGTGGAAAAATGACTGCTCATGCTTGGATTCATAAGGTGGATACTTTCCTATCTCTGAAGACTATGATAGAATTTGAAGTGCTCAAGTATGTCGCTTTACACTTAGATGGGGCAACACATGATTGGTGGACACATGGCATGATCACATTGCAACACAATCAGATAACCACTTATCAAGAATTTGTGGATAGATTGATAGAAAGGTTTGATAAAAAAAATCCTGAAGTTTATTTCCAAGAGTTAGCCCAATTGAGACAGTCAGGAAGCTTAGAACAATTTATCAATGACTTCCAGAATCTTGCAGTGATGGTGCCTGACATTTCAGAACAGAGGCTAGTCATTTGATTCACAGAGGGATTAATTGAACCACTCAAGGGGTGGGTAAAGGCTTTTGATCCTCCTACATTACAGGAAGCCATGAAGAAAGCCCGCAGTATGGAACTTGCTACTCTAGCAAACCGGTTTAGTTCGAAGGGTTCTTCATCATTTATAGATAACAAAGGAGAATTTAGCAAGGGTAAAGAGAAGGTTAGTGACTCAAAAGGCAAGTCAGCTGTACCCTTGGATAAGGAAACACTTAATGACCTATGTAGGAAGAAGCTATGCTTCTTTTGCAAAGGTCCCTATGAGTTTGGTCATGATTGTCCTATGAGGCCTAAGGGGAAGGCTAACCGGGCGATGTGGGCTTCTTACGAGGGTTCAAATTCAGAAAGCTCAGAGCACCATGATGAGGATCCTAACGGGGTAGAGGGTGAACAAGAGATAGATAGTGCTGAGAAAAAAGAGGCTCCAGAGCTACATTTACAGGAGGCACGTCTGTCTAGTATTCAAAGAGAGGGATCTTTCAGATTTCGGGGAGTCTTGGTAGGGTAGAAGGTTATTACTCTATTGGATATAGGTGCCACACATAATTTCATTGATGCACAATTTGTGGAGAGGCATGGACTCATTACTGAGGAGTTCGAAGGATTGAGAGTCAAGGTAGCTGATGGATATACTCTTCGCTGTGACAGGATGGTGCGAGATCTATGTTTGCGCCTAAACAACTATGAGTTCAAGGTGGACTATCATGTGGTCAACATGGGTGACATGGACATAGTACTTGGGTTGTAGTGGCTACATTCTTTGAAGGAGGTTACTCTAAGACTAGAGGATATGGAGATACGGTTTGGGGTGGATGGCAGGACTCATGTGTTGAAGGCTATTCGTAATGGTGATGTCAGGACTATCTCACTTAGATGGATGGAGAGATTAGCCATGCATAATAATATAGAGTGGGTGACAATATGTGCCTTAATACCTACCCAGGAAGAGCAGCATAAGACTGAATATCATCCAAATATTCAAAAATTGAGAATCAAGTATGAGAAGGTTTTTAGCGAGATTCCACCAGGCAGGTCACCAGACAGAGGCATTGAGCACATTATTGAGCTGGAGGAAGGCGCTAAGCCTGTCATGATCACACCATATCGAAACCCAAAATGACTCAAAGATGAGATCGAGAGGACCATCAAGGAGTTGCTCGCAATGGGACACATCAGACCAAGTAAGTCACCTTTTGCATCTTCTATTGTTTTGGTAAAAAAGAAGGATGGTACTCTACGAATATGTATTGATTACAGGGTGTTGAATAAGAGAACTATAAAGAATAGGTATCCCATCCCATGCATCGATGAGTTGATAGATGAATTGCATGGGGCTTGTTATTTCACAAAAAATGATTTGAGATCAGGCTATCACTAGATTAGAGTTCGAGAGTAGGATATTGAAAAAACTACTTTCAGGTGTCATTGTGGGCACTTTGAGTTTGTAGTCATGCCTTTTGGTTTGACCAATGCACTTGCCACTTTTCAGTCCACTATGAACAAGGTCTTCCACCATTAGTTGAGGAAATTTGTGTTGGTGTTCTTTGATGATATTTTGATCTATAGTAAGACATGGCAGGAACATTTAGAACACTTAGAGATAGTATTGAGCATTTTACAGAGGGAGTCCTTGTATGCCAAGGAGTCCAAATGTGATTTGGGGATGATAGAATTGTTGTATCTCGGACACATCATTAGTGCAGAAGGAGTGCGAATGGATCCTGAAAAGATCTGTGCTATTGTTGATTGGCCACCACCAGAGAACCTTACATAGTTAAGAGGGTTCCTTGGTCTATGTGGATTCTATCACAGGTTTGTCAGTGGCTACTTATGAGATGCATCGCCCATGACAGATTTCCTAAAGAAAGGGGCATTTGTGTGGACTCAAAAGGTATAGGAGTGTTTTATGCGGTTCAATGAAATAATGACTACATGCCCAGTATTAGCATTACTTGATTTCATGAAGCCATTTGAGCTTCAATGTGATGCTTCTAGAGAGGGAGTTGGTGTTGTACTCATGCAGGACAAGCATCCTATAGCTTATGAGAGTAGGAAACTCAGAGGGCCTAAAAGATCATTCAACATATATGATAAGGAGATGTAGGTCATCATGCATGCCTTGGCCAAATTCAAACAGTATCTTGTGGGCAGCAAATTTTGTATTAAAACTGATCATAACAGTTTGAGGCACTTTTTGGGACAGCGGGACCTGAATGATCATCAACAGAAGTGGGTGAGTAAGTTATAGGCATATGATTTTGATATCACATATCTTAAGGGGACACAGAATATTGTTGCAGATGCTTTATCCTGCAAGCCACACCTCACTTCTATGATTTAGATATCAAAGGATTAGCGACACTTGATTGTAGCAAAATATGCCAAAGACACGTGGGCCTCTGCTATAGTGGAGGGAACAACAATCGACACCAGATACACTCTCATAGATGATTTGATCATTTACAAGAACATGATTTACTTAGTCCCAGGATCGAAAGTGAAGCAATTGATTTTGAGAGCATTCCATAATTCACCTACAACAGGCCATCCTGGGTATTTCAAACTTACAAGTTAGTACAGGAATGGTTCACTTGTAAGGGACTTAAGGTTGATGTTTTGTAGTATGTGTGTGAGTGTCATGTTTTCCAGTAGAACAAACAAGAGCACACTTATCCAACAGGGCTCCTGCAACCACTTCCTATTCCTGAAAGGAAGTGGGAGTGCATCTCTATGGATTTTATTATGGGCTTGCCTAGGGCCCAGGGGTGCGATTGTATCTATGTCGTGGTGGATAGGCTGACAAAATATGCTCACTTCTTCCCTATTGCTACTACATACTTAGCAGCTCAGGTGGTAGAGGTCTTCTTCAGGGAGGTTTTCATATTACATGGTTTGCCTCAGAGCACTGTGAGTGACAGGGACAGCCGCTTCATGAGTCACTTTTGGCAGGAGGTATTTCGGTTGTGTGGTGCTGAGATTACACCTAGCACTAGTTATCACCCACAGACTGATGGTCAAACATAGATTGTAAACAAATGGGTGGAAGGGTATTTGAGGAATTATGTGGCAGATCAACAGCGAGCTCGGGTCCGATGGATATATCTCTGTGAGTATTGTTATAATACTACATACCATATGACTATACAAATGACACCCTTCATGGCACTTTACAGTTATGAGGCACCTAGTTTCTTAGATTTGTTGTTGGGAGACAGTCGGGTACCCCGTGTAGGTGAACTATTACAGGAAAGTAAGGATATAGTTACTACTCTCAGAGACAACATTGCTAGAGCTCAAAACTAGCAAAAGTAGTATGCAAACAAGAAGAGGACTAAGTGTAGCTTTGAGGTAAATGATATGGTTTACCTCATGTTGCAGCCATATAAGCAGTCCACTCTCAAGAAGAGTGGTGTAGAGAAACTCAAACCACACTATTATGGACCATTCAGGATCGTCAGGTGAGTTGGTGAGGTGGCTTATGAGTTGGAGCTTCCTGTAGATAGTAGAGTGCACAATGTGTTTCATGTATCACACCTCAAAAAAGCGTTGGGTCAGAATGTGATGCCTTCTGCAATATTACCTCCCTTGGATGATGAGGGAAAATTGATCTTAGTGCCAAAATCCATTCTGGATAGTAGAGAGAAGCAGCTTCGCAGGAGAGTAATCAGAGAGTATCTGGTTAAGTGGAAAGATTTACCTATTGAAGATGCTACTTGGGAGGGAGAAGTGATTTTGCAGCATCCAACATTAAGATTGCTTAAGGCCAAGTAGTTTTAGGGGGGGCAGACCTGTAATGTTCTCGTTTTGGAGGAGTTAATTATTTATAAAGTTATCGATAAAAAATATATTACAAGGTAACTTTATATTTCATTAAGTGATATATCTTATAAAGTCATCAAATAAAATAATTTTCTAGAGGTTGCTGGAAGGAGTAGAGAAATAATTAAAAAAAGAGGCCGACCTATTGAGGAAAAAAGAATAAATAGGCATTGAGGGCTCATTGCCTATCATGGAGATTTATTATTGATTTTTGTTGATGTGCATTGTGGAGCCTAGGGTTTCTGCAAGTAGTCACAATTGGCCATTGAGAACGAAAACTCTTAATTGGTACGCAATTTTGAGGGTGTGAAAGATCACCTGAATTATTGTAGCTGTGGGAAGGATACTTCAGTCCTTTCACTTGTGCTCAATTGCTAGTTTGGAGTTTCAAGTGGAGTTGCACTTTCACCATATCATCTTCAGCAGTCAATCTCCAGTATCTAATCAATCCAGGCTCTTCATTTTAGTTTGTAGTTGTAACAAGTTCTCAATTGTATACAGCCAGCTAGGGTTTGTCTGTAATGTGCCATGTCTTAATGTTTTGGTGTTGAGAATTTCCATATCATTTGTAAAAACATTTGGTTTTCATTGAATGAATACATTGGCACTATTATTTCCTTATTTCAGCAATATACTTTAATAGTGTATTAAATTTAGGGTTTTTTTTAGTGGCATATTGGAAAGGGTCACTACATAAGCTATAGCCAATATACCAACATCTATCTCTGATAATATTTCTTGCACAATGTTTTGCTACTGGTCTTCACCAAATAAACTCTAACTCAACCAATACTTAACATAAACTCAAGAAAATATAAATGGCATGTAAAATCATCCATGAAAATAATCCTACAATCACATAGCTTAACCTATTCTATGCAAACTTCATTGTGTCAATAAAATTATGTGATATACATAAGCTCTATCTGTCATGAACTCACAAACATGTATTGTCATAAATGACAAAACCTATCATGAATACAACACATAAACTACATATACAGGTTCCAACCAGATCTATATTCCTAACACAAGTTACATGAAACTAAAATTTATTATGTGAAGATATTTTTCTTCTCACTTGGATATAAATAAGGTCTAGTATAGTTGCAAATTTATGCCATCACTATAGAAACCATTATTGAAAACTTGCATTATCATTAAAACACATTTCTAATATAACCATTATACAACTCGCCAATTTACCAAACTTACCAACTTACCAAATTAATGATAATCAAGCACTCTTGAAACATCATCAACCTTACGTTTGAAATCAATGAAAAACATGTCAAATCTTGAGAAACTCCCCTCTTGGCATTGATGTCAAAAAAATTGTGTCTCTTCTTTCTCTCCCTTTTTGACAATATATGGAAAAGGAATAAATAACAACTCATCATGCTTTCCCATTCAAAGATAATTAGGAGACCCATTTGCATGTGTTGATCCAAAGCCACAACCATGTCATATTTACATTACCATATTGGCATCTTATATGATATCACATTTTCACCATACCAGATGTACTTACCTTAAAAATCCATATTAGTCCAACATAGTTATTGATGTATCACTTTTTGTTCCCACAATAGTACAATAATTTTCCATATATAGAGCCTATTCACAACCTTTGAAAACATATCATAATTAATTGTATCAATACAAACACTTGAACTTAGGATCATCTTGAATGCCATTACATATTATTTAACTATGCACATAATGATATCTTGATTAAGTCTAGCACCGAATGCAATAGATTTTAATTCTAAACCATATTTAATATCAGATTTGATAGGCCTCAATGCAACAATACCTTTTAGAGATGTATCAAACTATCATCTACATTTATTGAGAGTATCGAAATGACTAATCACATATCATTATAGTAGATCACCTACATCTATACTTGTTGAATATACAAGGTTCAAATAAGATAGATCATAAAGTAGCATTTGCATAGTATAAAACTATGTTCTTTCACAAAACTATGCTATTAATCATCACACTAAATCACCTTAAATTCCTTCTAAGCCTGATTATTTTTTCACATCTCATAAGTTAACTTGTACTACACATTCTCATGAAATCATATTCATCACAAGAGTTATCTCTATTGTAGGATCATTTTCTAAGATCCATCCTTTCATAAATAATATGTAAATGGAGGCTTGTGTGAAGTTGTTTATGAAACTCATAACAAATTCACCAATGCATACTCTTTTCTAGAATGATGTTATAGAATTACTACATACTTCATGTCCTAATGGTACCGAGAACATTACAATTTTTAGAAATTGATCCATTTAACCTTCTCAAAGTCACCAAAATATTTTCTATTCTTAGGAACATTTTTGGCTAACATCAACATCTATTGAATCACAAATTTATAAGGTTATATGAGCTTTTATGTAACCTCATTATTATTTTACTCATTGCAAGTTTTAAAAAATTTGAATAGTGTTATAACTTGTTTTGCACCATGAACCTCTAAAATGATGACAACACCTCAAAGACAATAATGTAGACAAATGAATATTCATGTTCATAAAATGATATTAGTGTCCTTTGAATGCATCCATGTTATCAATTAATACATCATCACACACCATAGTAGATTACAACATGTTTCACCTAATAACAAAAAACTTCTCAAAACAAATAATTTCATGCAAAATCAATAAATCTTCTTCATAGGGATAAGAGATATTACCATTGTTAAGTCCCCCAAAAGCTAAGTTTCTCATTTAGACACCATCACATACTCTAAAAATTCATTTTTGTCACACTTTCTTCTCCAAATCATAGGATATCTTTTCTTCTTCTCATTTAAAAAAAATAGAACCCTGAATAGACTTCCTACATGTCCAAGTTTGTAATACTTGGAACACTTTATAACCTTACTTTTAAATAATACATTTGATATTGGAGACCATCTACATCTTGTAGTCTTGTAACCAAAACTATAACAAGTATAATATTGTTGGTTCATGAAATATTTTCTTCTTGAATAATCAAGCCATATTTTGTCAACATTTATACAAGTTGAAACTTTATGAACATGTGTATTACAACCATAACAATAACCTTGAAAATAATAATTATACCTTATTATCTGATTGTACCAAGGATGTAAAGATCTAAAAATTCTTATTCTTTAACTCTTTCTATCATCTGACTTCATCTTCTATTTAGGTATAACAATATGGTGATCCAAATCAATCTTCTTCCTAGGTGTTTTCTTGAATGTAAATTCCTTTTCATATGCATTAGCAAACACTGTCTTCTGTTTATAAGTATTTGAAGAACTTTGTCCAACATTATGTCCCAAAACCTATAGGTTGCTTAGAATCTCTTTGCATGCCCAAGATCACATTCAAAAAGTTAGTACTATGATCAAATGTTTGATTATTCTTTGATGGAATTTTGACATATTCAAGTTCTTTTTAAATAGAGAAACAACTTCTCCTTTAGACTCTATACACTCAACTCTTCTAAGTTCTAAGTCTAATTTAGTTAAACCTAATATTATCCTTTTGTATTATTTAACCTCGTTTTTAATACTTAGTATCATTTTATCTTTAAGTGTTTGTTCTTCTAATAAATAACTTCATCATCTGAACTTTTCCTCAAAGATATAACCTCATATTCTATTTGTTGCATATTTCATTATTTTCTTCATGTTAACTTCAATTTCCTCTATAATCTTTGATTTATCAATCATTTGAATATTTAGAAATTCAACAATCATTTTAGACTCATCAAAGTTTATAATTACAACCTTATTAACATCAACAATCTCTTTTAAATGTACCTTGAGATCTTAACATTCCTTCCTAAGACTCATGATCACATCTAGGGATGAAATCAACTCTTTTGGAAGATTAACTACACCTAATTCCTCTTATATTTCTTGATCAGTAGAATCATCAGACACCTTTGTAATGCAATCTTTAGTATCCATGTTGTTATACAAATCAAAATTGGTATTTAAATCAAAATTCCTTTTAAATAAATCTTTCACTTTTTACCTATAGTATTCCACTACCAAGATCAACCCAAGGCTGTTGGACCTAATAGAACAAATCCCACTTTGATATCACTTGTTGAAATACAAACACAATTGAGAAGGGGGGTGAATTAGTGGTTTATATATATTTTAACATGTTAAACTTAAATCATGAGCAAGATAGACAATGCATAACAAAGTGACACAATAGTGGAAAATCCTGTAGGGTGAAAAAATACTCTCAATCCTTTTTTTTTATTAGGCCTTTGAGGTGATCAATCTTAGAACTAGAACTCTAGGAAGCACCAAAACCCTTTACATTTAGGAGCTACAACTCCAAGTAACACCAATCCGTATCTCTTGAGCACCCACTTCACTATAGCAAGAAGCACCCGCTTCTCAATAATTAAAAATACCCACTTCCCTTATATTTGAGAAAACTAATAATCAAAGGACTACTCTATCTTCATTCATTTCACAAAAGCATCTATCTTTCACAATTTTTTCTTATCAATAATATCCAAAATAATGTCTTCCATTTCTTTAGCATTACATATGAACTTTGTAATTAATATTACAACAAAAATGTCAAAATAATAAATATTCAACAAATATTCAAATTTGTTTCTTAATCATATCAAACATATGCTCATAACACAAGTATTCACACATACATCTTCAAATTTATATTAAATGTATATTAATGAGACTGAAACCTCTTTTAAAGCTCTTGTGGCAATCAAATGTTCTTGTTGAAAAACAACATTAAACAAAAAAACATAACAGAGAATTCTTGTCACTTTACGAAATCTGATCATACAAATAATTCAAGCTACTATTCCAAGTATGTTAAATATGTTATGTCAAATCACCTCCTGTTATCACAAGAATACAAATCTAAAACTGATTTGATATATATATAATTACTTCTCAAAACTCTGAAAGAGAATCGGATAAAAAAATATGCCCAGCTTTCTGTATCAAAATTACTCAATCATAATTTTAATATTAAGAACTTGATCATAGATATTTAACATAAGACAAACCAACCTTATGAATCTAATATGTAAATTGTTCAACCAAAATTCTGAATCAAATCAGGATAGCACTTTTGATCCTAAGAGAGAAGGATTTGAAAACGCTGTCAAAATATATGCCTTCTATTCTACAAACATTAGACACTCTTAAACTAGTATGCTACATTTTCTCATTACAAAGAAAAATTATATTTTGTTTTAGCAAATGAATTGGTTTCTGTAATTCAAATCAGAATTAGTTCTACTCTTGAGCCAAATTGGTTTCCAAAGAAATTCATTTCATTAAACATTAATAAGATCAATTCGTAATGAAATGTCAATTTATCATGAAGTATAGTGCAGATCAGTTTCTTTACTGAAAAATGAATTGGTTATGCATCATGTAACATTTTTTTTCTTTCTTATAAAACCAATCATTATTCATTCTTACAAAAAAACAAAGAAGTTTAAAGGCTTATCACGGACAATTGGTTACTAGTATCAATTCACTCTATTAATGCCTTCATCAAAATCTATTTTGTCTCTATAACAAATCTACTCTTCTTTGGTTGGGTTAAATCAATACTATTAGTTGTTCTTCAATCATTATTCATTCTTAAAAAAAATTTGAAAGACTTATTATGGACAGTTGGTTACTAGTATCAATTCACTCCATTCATGCCTTCATCAAAATCTATTTTGTCTCCATAACAAATCTACTCTTCTTTGGATGGGTTAAATCAATATTATTAGTTTGTTCTTCAACTAAGAACCATATTTGAACTAGTTTTCTCCAAACTGATTACTCTCCTCCCTTAAAGAATATAATTGTAAAATAACTAATACAAAACAATAACTAATAAAAAAAATAATAAATCTTCAAAACTTATAAAGATTGTCTTTGTCCTTAACAAATTTAATTAATATAAACCAATTGAAATAAATGATGCAAATATAAGACACACTTATTGATAAAATATTAATCAGTTCTTCACGATTATGGTCCAAGTATTATCTCAACCTTCAAATGTTTCACGGTTATGGTTCAAGCATTGTCTCGACTATAATTCCAATGTAGATATCAACACCTTTGTAATTAAATTTAGAACTGAAACTTATTTTATGAAGACAATGTTCCTGTCACCTAGATGAAAGTATGGTAGATAATTAGGTACTGTAGAATTTTTGTAACACCCCGCTAGGGAATCCAAGAGAAATTAACCTAAAAGATGTTAAGTTTGCTAAACAATTTCTTTTTGCAAGTGTAAAACATACAGGAGATAAAATGTGGAAGCAATAACTCAAATACACATCACATACATATATAAGCAAAGAAATAAAGGTTACATTCCTCAAGGGTTTCATAACATTGAATCACATTTTAAATTAAATTAAGTTTATGTTTAATCAATAATCAAAACCATGTCATCATATTAACCACATATACAAAATCTCATAAAGGAATACACAAGTACATAAGGTGCACATTCATCCACAACACATGTCGTAGGGTATGAAATGCTAAAAGAATATACATCATGATCAAAACATCATCTCCTAGGATCACAACAAATGAAATACAAAATATCAGAGTAATAATATGTAACATAATCATCAAGTAGAAAGTATGGAACAACTATATCAATGTACATATCCAACATTGGTGTCCAGCTCTCGGATCTCAATGGAAAATAATCACTAGGTCTCTTGACCTTGTGAAACCTAAGTGGCCCCACTCCCACCCTATTGAGGAGATAATCTCAAGTCCCAAACATATATCAATCCAAAAGTCACAACAAAAATCTAAGTCTCAAGATCCTAAGCAATCTATCTCAAGGATACTAAGTACACATGGTAACATCTAAATCTCATAGGCAACAAGACACATAGGAAACGTAATGTACATAAGGGTAAGTGTCATCAAATGAGTCAACTCTAAGGTTACCTTGGTAGTCTCTCAGGACCCTAACCCCCTAGTGACTCTATGTGGCATTAATATACTTTCATACGAACAAGGCATACCGATGAAGCAAGGTCATAACCAAACACCCTCACTACTCCCATCCTAGTCTATACTAGCACTTGAGGCATGAGCGAGGTACCTGATTGGTATCTTGTTAATTCATTTTAAACCCTATTAATACTACTTACAATGAGTTACCCAAGCAACCTCTTTAGGGCCCCGACCCCTATTGCAAGCCACTTCCCAACATACACATAGATAACCTACCCTAAGCTCATAGTAATGCATTTCATGAAAATCACCATAACATCTCAAGTCCATACAAGTTATTGGAATACCAATAGGTCACATATCAAATACTCTCAACATACCTGTGGTAACCAAAATAAACACTTCCCAAGCCTCTGGTAAACATTTGTATTTGGCCAAAAAACTAATTTCTCCCAAAGCCTAGTGCAAGATAAACATTACATCTCAATAGGCATATATAGCAAAAGTAGTCGTGCAATCATTTTAGCCCTCAATAAGATCTCTAAATGAATGATTTGCATCACGTTCAAGTTTTCATTTCATTAAAGTTTTAGGGTTGGATAAAGGTTTCAAGTTTAGATTGATCAAAATATGAATTTCGTGTTCATAACTTAATGCATCATAGTTTCCAAATTACCTACGTATTTATAAGAGTCCAATTGTAACCACATGGAGAACAAAATAGTTGATTTGAACTTTACCTATAATTCCCATTAGTAATCTTAAAATAAAATAAAAAATCTAACAATAAAATTTAAAAGATGATTACACTTAATAAATATTAAATTTCATTTCAATAACCAAGTCAAATTAAACATTATTAAACTATAACTAAAATTTAAATCAAATTAAAATTAATTATATTTAGAAAAACAAACTAAATTTAAATTTAAATATAAACTAATTTTTTTAAAAATATAATAAATTTTAAAAAAATTGAAAAAATAAAAATATAATTAATAATTGTTAAAAAGAAAATTTAAAGAAAAAAAAAGTTCTTAATTTTTTTTATTAAAGTTCCCCAAAGGGAACACTATTGTGGCATCATAGGCTGCATATGCAGTGCGTTGCATGCAACATCGTATGACTACTGCAACAATGACATTGTTGTGCGGCATATAGCAATAGCATTGTCAAGGGAGAGAAAGGGGGGGCGGGGGCGGGGGTGACCACCCACCCATATTTTCATTTTTTTTGAAAATGTAAAACCCCTCCCTCTTAAACCCCTGTGCATGATTTTCAAAAAGGGGTAATTTTTTTTGCAAAGGTAAATTTTTATTTACTATGGTAATTATTTTAAGTTTTACATGTATAGTCAAATGAGCACTCTATGGTGTGCTCGAAGTATCACCTTCTACACTCTACAATGCATACTATTCATATATCAATTTAATTTGTTTTCTAAATATTTAAATTTTTTTAATAATATTTAGATGATTAATTAATAACATGTCAAAATTAAAATAAATAAATATACTTGCATATGGCTCCTAGAAAATACCATTGTCAAATGGTCATTTATGAGGGTCACATCCTCAACAATGAATGCCTAGTATTTACTCCCCTAATGTGTACATGAATAGGATGTCAAACCATCCTCATTTGTGTCGACATCTACCTTGACACATACTTTGATAGTTGGAGCACATGTGCTCATTTGACTAGGATGAGCCAAATAGAGCATCTGATGATGATAGAGGTGGTGTAGGTGTTAGTGATGATGGAGGTGATGCAAGTATTGATCCATGATCTTCTGCAACTAACTATGTGCCATGTTTAATAATGAAATCAATAAATGTTGTAGCTTCTTGAAGGGTTTGTAAATCCATAGACTCCTTCACTACTACTAGGACTACAAAATGAACTATGATTTTTTATAATGTTGCCTCCTATGTTGCATCTCTATCACCCTATGGTCCTCAACTCTATCTTGTGTAGAGCCTCTTCCTCTACCCTTGAACTATCATATGTCAAAGAAATTTGACTTCTCATTGAGGATAAACTTACAATATAGCTCTGTCAAAAAATTTAAAGGCACATCCAATTATTACAGGATGTGGTCAAATAGCATATGTACCACGTATTCCAAAATGAAACTCTCATCCTTTTTATAAATACACCTATGTATGAGAAACCAATTCACCATTAATTCGAGGGAGTTAGGATTAGTGAAAAGAGCACATATTTCATCGTTATCTATTCCCTTTTTTTTTCACTTGATCATATGATAACCCATCGATATAAAATGCACAACATCTATTCCTCCATGAACCACACCATGTAATTTCTATAGATACATCATTCACATTACTAGCCACTTTTTCTAGGGTAGTGGTGAGGGATGAGTGGTGTGCAAGAGTAGAGGACCTCAACTTATTAACCAATGTGGATATTTGGGCAATGTTTTGTTCAAGACAATTGATAAGGTCCTCTTGTGTGGAATCAACACAAAGTATTACATAGCACCAAGGGTTTGGATTTGGGTTAAGTAGTGGCTTTGGGGGTGCATTTCAGTTTGGTGGTGAATTTGGGTTTTGTTGAGGACTTTCTTGTTTGGGGGCTATATTTTGGAGGTTCTCTTCTTGCTCATTTCCAACATTATCAAGATTTTCTTGTGTTTGAGTAATACTTTGTTGTCTCTTTCATGGTCGGGAATTATTTTTCGATTCTAACATCAAATTAATTAAAAATACTTCAAAAAATCTCATTCAATTGAAATTTAAATAAAAACAATAAAAACACAAATTCTTACTTATTTGATGACATGGCATGGTTGCAAATTGATTAAAATGGCAAGAAAATTAAATAGCAAAAGGAACATGCTCAGGTTTGGAGGGTTTTTTGCTTCCTCTTCTCTCATTCAAACTCGGATTTGCAATGTAAAATAATGTTCAAAATGTGGGGTTTTAACAAAATCGATAGTCAAAACCTAACCATGTTTTGCAAAAGTAAAGTGAATTTCTAATATTTTATGTGGCTTGGGAAAGGCCTGACTTTGTTAAGCTTGTTCCAAAATTTAAATAACAAGCACACGTTATGAAAAGTTTTTTTTTAGCTGGTGACTACTTTTTTGCACACCATCTTGTTGCATTCACCTCCATATTATCATTAATAACCATGTTTCCCAAATGATTTGCAAAAATAATGTTAGCTTCTCTATATGAAGGAGAATTTTCAAAAGAGGCAAAGAACTAGATCTATATTATATTTTTTTCTGATAGATACATTTGGTGATGATTTAACTAAATATTTTAATACAACGTATCATTATGTGCAAGGTGAGAAATTATAATGAAGGTTAAAAAAATGTGCAATGGAGACAAATAAACATACTAAGCTTTCAAGTTTTTATTCTAAACTCATTTCAAATAAATAAAAAAGAAAGTTTGTAAATTTTTTATTTAATGTTGCTTGCATTTTTATGAAAAATATAACATGTTTTTGTTTTGTGTTACAAAGAAACACACCCATATTTTGTATACAAAGAAAATTCATATTTTGTGTTACACCAAAAATTTTCATGTCTTGTCAAATATAAAACATGAGCATGTCTCAAGCTCCATAAAATTTCAAGCGTGTGTTATAGAACATGAAATAGATTTATTTCACATTTTTAAAAAAAACATGCTAGGAAATAACAGAACATGAAATACCTTGTTTTACTGTAAAACAAAATAAATTATATCTTGAAAATAAACCCTCTGCTATCTTTATAGGTAAATTGTTTTTTCTCCCTTCTCCTATTCGTCTTTATCTCTCCTTGTCTTATCTCATTTTATTTCTCTCTGTATCTCCCCGCACCCCCAAGGTTGTAAACATCACACACTAATAGCTAGCTCATAGGATAAAAGTGTAAAATTTAGTCAAATTAACTTCCTTTCTCCAAGCTTAAGTTTTTCATTAGCGTGTGATGTTTAGGGGCAGCCTTATCTCCTTCCCTCTTTACTTTGGTTCTCACCCCTCTTTCTCCATACATGTCTAGCCCTCTACCAACTCTCTATACCATCATATACCTCTCTATTTTAGCCTTTTTGTATCTCTCTACCTCTCGTTTCCTTTGTCCTTATCTATCTACATCTCCAATTCTCTCTAATAAATCTTCATTTTTCTATACATCGCTGCCCCTCTACCTAACTCTTCATACAATCATCTACCTCTCTTATAGCCACTCCCTACTCTCTACCTCTTCTTCCCTCATCTTTATCTATTTACATGTCTAACTCTCTATCTCTCATTCCCTATCTCTCTCCTCTCCCCTCTACATATTTATCACCCCTCTCTACCTCTACCTCTACCTCTACCTCTTCCCTCTATTTTATTATTATTATCTACCTAGCTATTTATCCACCTCTCTACTTATCCCTCTCCTCTTAGACACTCTCTTTCTAAACATCTTTGTACTTCTCTAACTCCCTCTATCCTTATCTCACTATTCCATAACTTCGTTTCTCTTTTATCTCTTTTACCTCTCTTTCCCTCCTTTTTAGACCTCTCTCCCTAGTCCCACCCTCCTTACCTCTCTACCCTTTTTCTTACTCCTCCCTCTCCACGTCTATCTCTCATCCTCCTCCATTCATTTTTCTATTTTACTAATACGTATAAAGATCTAACTAGTACCATAAGAATTCTTCACCTCACCAATAGAAATTTTGTATCACTAATGCGATGAAATACCACTATGCATTTTCTAAACAACTCTATATATAGGAGGCATCAGATAGAATTTACAATGAATTGTGGAAAAGATAGAAAATGGTAGTAATGAAAGAGGCCGACGTTAGTCCTGAAGTCAAGAAAGAAATGATAATTTGAACAAATGGAAGGTATCTATCCCGGGCATGAAAAAGCAATTATAGACTTATAAAGACTATGGAGAAGATAATGCATTGAATCTCGTTTTGGGCAAAGTGATTCAGGGGCTGGCAGATACGTTCACTTTAGTGCATAGTCCTTACGTGTTATCTAATATATTCACTATGAGACAAATAATAGAACATAAATAATCCTCAGTTTCAAGAAAAGAGAGCACTTTGAGAAGCCACAAGGAAGGTGTGATCCAAATAAGTTAAAAGAGATATCATAAAAAAGGTGATCCACCATGAAGACAAAAAAAAGTATAAAACTGTTTGCCTCGATTTGCCAAGCACTTTGAATACATGCTCTCATTAATCCCCTGGTCTTTGGAGATTACTGTTTAAAGATACGTTTGTCTCTTTATTGTCCCTTTGTCTTTTCTTCACTCTTTTCTATTTTTCTATGTGTCTTGTGTGAACGCATGGTCATAAAGGGTGTAGGTCAAAGCACTTATAATGGCATGGAGATTTCTATGTAGTACCCTATAATCTAGAAGAGGTGCCTATTTAAAGTATGGGGTTTTGGGGTGAGGTCTAGGTTTGATTTTTGAGTAATTTGATAAGAGAGGTTTCTTGATTTGAGGGATAGTTATGATATATGGGTGTCATCATCTTTTTAGTAGAGATTGTTATTAGTCCTTGTCATAAAGGCAGAGACTAAAGCTTTCGTATGCCTTTTCGATATTGATTCAGTTCTAAGAGATGGCAAAAATAAATACTTATCCTATAATTTGTGCTAATTTTCTTATTAAACATAAATTCTTGCTTTTTGTTTCTTTTCTCCTATTGGTTGTGGGCTTTTTTGCAGTGGTCTTTCCCATTTTTAGTGAGAAAATTAAGAAAAAAAATAGGACTGCTGAAAACATTGACATTTGGCACTGTATAAATATTCCACTACATACCATGACAATTCCTTAACAATCCATGTGCCTTTGCTATCCTTCCACATGTTGCATAGACTTAGACTGTAGCAACGGTGAGGGAAAATATAATCAACATCTATCGGGAGATTCATTTTGTTTCCTAGCATTTTCAAAAATATTTGTTGTAGTAGGGTTGCGCAATGATTTTTTCACTGCGAATTTTCTTCATCGACGTTGTGGATAGAAGGATAACATTCGTGCATAAATTGAGAAGATTTTTAGTTTTAGAAATCTGTACGTTATTTGATACTTGTTACTTTTTTGTTGAACTATATTATAAGGTTTTCCCTACTATCAACATATTACAGTTGCTCCTAGAGTACTAGTAATAACCAATCCTCTTCTATGGACTTAGTTTGCAGGTGTAGGGAGTTGATAAACATCATGAAGATGCTCTGTAATAGACTAATAGTGAAAAATAACTCTTTTAACAACCTTGATTTAGTGCAGGTGTTTGATCATTGTTACTAGAGTTTTCTCCTTAATTTAGTATTTGCATTTGATTATATGCTCATGTTGCATTTCTGTGTAGATGCTTTACTATTATTGCGAGGTTATAATTGCTCTCATACTTATATGTGAAGATTTATGAATATCCAAATTGTTAGCATAACCATTGGAGATGGAGAAACATGTTAAGTCCCTTCTAGGGTTTCTTTAGTCTTTAAAAATTTGATCAAAACTAATGCATCTCTAAAAGAATTTGGAAAATGAAATCATTTTATTTAATATGGATGTAAAATTAGCTGCACATTTTAACTCTTTAATATGTAATTTTCTTGTCCTTTCTTGAATCCTTGCTATTAGGATTTCAAATTGAAATTGAAAGGATAAATTGATCAAAGTAATTGTCCAATGTTTTTACTAATGAGAACTATATTTGTGTCTAATTGTACTATTATCATTCAACAATTTTGATAAAATGTATGACATGAATTGGAAGGACCCATTCCTCAATGATGACGAGGGTCTACTAGTTCAATCAACAAAAGTGACAAATGTCTGTCAAATGACTTATAGTTTCTTGAAGCTTTTGGTTTATTAAAGATTTGATACGGTATCCAATTTGATAAAAAGTGTTCACTTTTCTTTTAAGTCAATCCTTGATGCACTAGATAAGTCCCAATTGCAATAAAAAAAATTATAAAATAATTTTGTCAACTATATTTGCGAGTCAATTCTATATGGATAAGAATCATACAATGATTCTTATTAATTGAAGTAACCTTATTTCCTCCCCTATGAATTTTTCAATCACTAGATTTTAGTAAAACATAAGTCTTCAGTCATCAAGCAATTATGGATGGAGTGATCTTCTATATTTAATGCATCCATTCTTCCAGTCATGAATTCACATTTGATTTTAGTAACTCTCACAGTCCTAATTGATGCCAACACCCTCAACATTGTATTGAAAAATTATTTTTATGATTCCACACTACATAAAACAACATCATCCTTCTTTGAATGATCGATTGTTGTATTTGTATTGAGCTTATATCATGTATCAATTTCCAATTGGGAATGATAAAATTGATCTTCTTATGATAATAGGATTAAATTTTTTTTGTGTTTTTCCTCATATTCCATGAGTTTGCATTAGTTGGCAGTAATAAAATATAATCAAGTTCTGACGGTGCTCACATCTTCTCATGTTCACTACTAATTGAACTTGCTAAATAATATTGGAATAGAATCAATATGTGTGTTGGTTTGTTATGATCCTAATGGACAACCTTCACTAGCACCTCGAGCTTTTGGTGCAACGATTCATATGATGTGGTATAAGAGCCTCCATCTAGGCTCAAGTCTTAGAGTGGGTGGTAATATCAGCATTGTAGTGTTCGTCCAGGGCTCATATGGCCAAGGGAGGGCCCACCATATGGGTGCACATCCAACCCAGAGTCTGGATTGTGAAGCATGGTGGGATGTTATGATCTTGGTGGGCAACCTTCACTAGCACCTCAGGGTTTTGGTGCAATGGTTTGTACCATGGTTTGATGGTCAAAACACTAATTACTGGTTATTAATTCTTCTGTTCCATTAATTTTTTTATGGGTGGTTGTATTTGTTTGTGCCAAAGATGATGACGAAAGATATATACCCAAAAATCTATAGCTAAATTACAACACTAAAATACTTCATATTTGTGCGCTTGGTTGTCTGCTACATCCTTTTATTGTCATTCTCCTCAAGAAAGAGAGAAAGTCATCCTTTCCTATTGTTAGTCTAAGTTCAATAATTTTGAATTGTTTTATTCAATATTCATTCAATTAGAACACAAAGGTTACAACTGATTGTATGTTTCCATTTCCAATACCTAGTGTTGAACATTGAAACCATTTTAAATTAAGTTTATATAGTATAAAATACTAGTTATCACATTATATTATAATCTATCAAAATTTTATTTAATTAATTAATTAATTCATTTTTTATTTTTCATAATTACTATTATTTGATATTTTTATTCTTCTTTATTAATTAATGTTTTCATATTTATGTGAATGTTAATAGTATATTTTGTATCCTATGGATCACTTAACACCACTTAGCAAATCTCATGTTTTACACAATTATTTTGCTCAACTTGAGTAATCAACTTATACTTGTCCATCATGTAGATGTAATTTTTAACCAATTTGAATATATTTTAATGCCTCTTAATTATGCCATTTAACCCAAATATTTACTTTATATTTTTGGAATCTGGGGTACCTAATAAAATCCAACATATTTGTCAACAAGACTACACAACATTTAACTATGTTCAATTACTAGTATGTTTTAATAAGGTAAGAAGCATGCCAATTACATTATATTGAACATTTTCTGAAAACTAAACAACTACTAAACTTTTAGAGTAAGCTAATAGTCATTACCCTAGAACAATATGATGTGCCTGGAGTCATTGGTGAAAAAGGAGTCTGATTCTTCCTTAACATCCAGTTTGCACGATGGTTGTGGAGTCATTGCTAAAAAAAAAATCTAATTCTTCCTTAACTTCTAGTTTAGAGGAAAATAAGAATTTGGTACTAATGTCATTGTAGTAAGATACAAGATTGTTTATCCCATTAAAATAGATTTCGTAAAAGTCTATTGTCAATGTAGCTATACATGATTTATGATATGAGATTGTTATTCTATTTTTCATGGATTTAGTAAAAGTCAAAATAGATATACATAAATTATGACAAATTGTTTATAGTAGTAAACATTGTATTGATTAAATTTGTAAATTATATGTTTTACTGTGCAAGTGCATTTGCTAAAGCAATCTTGAAATTGTAGATTTTATAGGAAGCCTTTGGCTCCTCTATAGTATTGTTTGAAGGTTGCATTGTCTTTCTCCTTGTCATGAACACTCTACACCTATTCCAACAAGCTAAGGGATAATAAAATGTTTAGGGAAAGCGAAAAATGTAGTGCAACACAATATCCATTGGCTTACATAGGCTTGCTGAGAAATAAACAGCAATGTTTTTTTGACATGCATAAAACCGATGGGGGCACATAGGCGAAAGAAAATAATTGGACAAATGAGTCTTGTAAATAGGAAAAGAAATGATGGCGATTAAGAAACATCTCTAGAAGCTTTGTCGTCCATTTCTCAACTAAACAAATTATCAACAGGCTACATTAACTCTCTTGTACTTCCCTTCCTATGTTAGGTAGGGACTCTAACTGTGTGTGCAACTCTTGTTAATATAGGTGTACATATTTTCAATATATGACTTTTGAAATGGGTGTGTTTTTTGTATTGTATTGTATTAGTTTAAAAATAGAGATGTTCATGTATTTAGAATGAATTTATTAATATAATAGATCTTAAAATTTTATTTTTTAGGTACTTTTATCATAGATAAAGGAAGATTTGGACCTTAAATCTATATAAGAAATAAATTTCTAAGTCCCACCACTTAAATAGTGCTAAGTTCAATCTTCTTCAATACACAAAAAAAGGAATCGATCATTCATATTTTCAATAAATACATTATAATAAATTTACTAATAATAGAAAATTGATATGTTCATTTATGTTTCCAATTACTTTTTATAAATTTTAAGTTTAAAACTATCATTTTAATAGAATAGAAAGAAAATCACCATCTTATTTACATTGAATTTTAAAATGTTCATTAACTTATTAATAAAAAAAACTTAGAAGTAATATTGTTAGTTATTCTCTTACATATTTAAAGGAACTATAAATTTATAATTTTGAATCCAAAACATTAAAATTTTCATAATTTTTATAGGGATTGTTCCTAAATGTATTTGACAATTATTATCTATTTTTATATAAAGAAGAGATAATAATATAATTTTATCTAATGTTATTTTTTTAAAATGCTACCATTAAAAGATGAAAATCAAAGATGCTATTTACTTTATTTAATTTTTTTGCAAGGTATCCTACGTGACAGAAAATATTCTTAACTTAGTCTATCATATGTTCTACATTCTGTATTTGTGATATTGTATTTTAAGCATAAAAATCATAACCAAACAAAATTTAGAATTATCATACAATGTTCAATTTATTGAATTTTTTTCATGGAATGTTCAATTTAATAGACTCTATTAATGAAAGAAATTGGTTGTATATAAAAAGATAATTGTATTTCCCTATCATTTTAATTAAACACTAATCAAGCATACAAAAATATGTAAACTTATAATATTCCAACATGAATATGACCTTTTTAATTATAAATATATATCACAAAAATAAAGATAAACATAAAGATTACATTAATAAATTAGAAATAATAAATTATATAAAAAACCTTAATAAGTTTGTAACGGGGTAGGCTTTGGCCATTTCACTACAAATTAGATCAAATAGTAAAAAAATTAGACTTCATACTTGTTATGTTATTCTATTGACTCTTCTTCTAATTAGCTATTAGTAAAGTAAATCTAGACCACTTTTCAAATTGCTATAGAATAGTAGATTTTTTTTCGTACTAAGGTGGAGTATTCAATTGAGAGAGTACAATCAACATAACATAATTATGCAAGTTCAATAGCCAAATTGAGAAAAGTCCTGAACATAGGGGGTACCATCTAAGGTACTAGCCCCAATACCCAAAAGAGAGGAGTTTTACATCACTTATACAGAAATATATATATTAAGAGAAGAATTAAAAAAACTAGCATCAACCAATAGAAACACAAGGATTTTTTTTATTAATCCTAAGCTCCAATGTTGTTATTCCTAACATCAACTCTGTCAATCTCAAAAGTCCCCAGAATAGGTTCCACAAAAGGCCACACATGAATAGGGTCTTCGTAAGATGATGCTTTTTTTTTTCTCTTTCGTTAGTAATTCTTTGGTTCTCAACTTGAATGTCAATGCCCTTGCTACTTATGAACTCTTTAAGTGACTCAAACTCCTCTTGATTAAGCCTGTCTTTGTAGACATGAAAGAAACTAACTAACTAGATGTCTTGTTTGTAAATTAGCATTGCTCCCTCTTTGACCAGTATCATAAACATGTCTTTGGGAATGTCCAACACTAAGGAAACTTGAGACATGATGTAAAAATGAGTGAGTTTAAAATAAAACTCAGTAAGGTTCCAACTATTGTTTTGGAGAATATCTCCAATTCTCCTCAATCGTAAGTACCATAAGATTTTAGAAGAAATAGAAAACCAAAATTTGCTAAAATGAAAATAAAAAATATCATAGAGACAAATAAAGGTATCAATCATAGAAAGACCTAGTTTATCCTTCCAATCATTAATGGAATAAAAAAATTAAGACCAAATTCTCTTAGCATAAGTGCAATAAAAAAGAAGTGTTGAAAAGACTCAGAGCAATCACAAATAGAGAAGGAAATAGGCTTAACTCCAGTAGAAGACAATACATAACCAACTATGAGCTTTTGCAACAAAAGGAGTCATCTAAATCATAACTTCTTAGACTCCACATGTGAGTGTCAAAAATAATCAAAGTGAAAAATTCATCTAGAGAAAGTCTAGTCCATCTTCCACACACGGTTAATCCTATCAATAGTGTAGTTATCTTTTTAAAGTGGATTATAGATCTTCTTAGTAGTCATAGCATTAAAAAAATTCTCCATCTTCCCATTTGAGCTACATAATGAAGTTATCAGAGTTGAAGATATTGTCAGGAAACCAAGGCCCCACAACTTTAGTGATGAGAGAGAAAGTTTTCTTATCATTACTAGGAATAGAAAGCATGTCCCTAATTTCCTCCTAAGAACCCAACCAATTATTGACAAAAATTTCCCTTGCATAGACAACCTCCAAATCAACCCATTTCAAGGTTGAGCAAGACTAGGTAAGCACAAGAGGTTTAGAATTACTATATGCCCCCCACCATAATGAACAGTCTAGAATAGGATAAGTAGGAGGGTACCTACAACATATTTGGAGTATATAATATTTCTCACCTAAACCCATAATTTCCAAATGGAATAGAAAAATTTGGATCCAAAAACCTTGACGTTAAGGTCTCTCAACACAATGTCAATGATAGGGATATCCTTCCACATTTTACCTTTGTGAATCCTTATCAACACTTTCCATGACCCATCCCCCACCAAAACATTAAAAATCAATTTGGAATACAAAGAAATGCCCTATTACTTAAGATCCTTGAGGAAAAATCCTATATTCGGTCTAAGGATAGTGCACCAGTCCCACTTAATAGAATGCCTCCCCCCCAAAAAAGAAAAGGGAAAAAAAAAAACCATTAGACCAAAGAAATTATTTCAACATTTTTTCAAGTTGATAGAATTGATAATTGGAAAAAAAACAAGCAAAATAATAGTAAAAAGGGTGTGAGGAAATGAGGAGAGAACTTTATGAACAACCTAAAATATGCCCCGAAGGGATAGCATATGAATCTTCCATTTTCCATGCTTTCTATTAATCTTAGAAATGAATCAATTCCACATGTCCTTTGGAGAGGGGACAACTACAAAAGAAATACCCAAGTATCTCACAATATGGTTCGGTCTATCCCATAACCAATTGTTTGCCACAAGCCATTCAGGACCAACATCAGACCAACCAAGAATACCAGATTTATGATGCATAATTTTTGCACCAAATTTAGAGTAAAAGAATTGAATCCTATTAATGATATTGTGAAAATTATCCCCAGAGAGCTCAATGAATAAGTTGGTGTCATCTTCAAATTGTATGTTGAGGAGAGAATCATTATTGGGAAGAGAGAGCCCTCTAAGATGAGGACCAAGACTGAGAGTCCTAAAAATATAGTGGAGGGAATCAACAACAATGACAAAGAGAGAAAGGGAAATAGGACAACCCTGTCTAATAGACACCTCAAGCATGATTGGATTAGAAAGTTCCCATTGACTTCAGTCATAGTGGAAGAATCATGGAAAATAAAAGAGACCCATTTAGAGAAGTATTGTGGGAATCTGAAGGCTTTTAAAATACTAATGAAAAATGACCATTCTACTCGATCATACGTCTTTTCAAAATCAAGAAACACCATTTCAACTCCTTGTCCATAAAACTTGGCCCAAATCATGCACTCCCAACTCATAGTTAGATTTTCAAGAATATATCCACCTTTAATAAAAACCATTTCAAGTCACAACCACCATTTTTTTAAGAATAGGGGAAAGACTTCTAGCAAGAACTTTGGCAATAATTTTATAAGACAAATTTAATAGAGTAATGGGTCTCCAATTTTTCACAAGTGTCTTATCACCAAGTTTAGGTAATGATTTCACCACTCCTTTATTAATGTCTTCTCCTAGAGTGTCTTTCCCATATGTATCTTCATAGAGGTCGAGAAAATCATACACAATCAAGTCAATATTATTCTTCTAAAATTCCATAGGGATACCATCAAGGCCCCTAGACTTACCATTACTCATATCTTTGATAACATCTTCAGTTTTATTGATTAAAATATTTTTGCTCCTTAAGTTGGTATCTTTCTTACCATTTTTTGTAGGGATCAGCTACAAGCATTCATTTAGGACATCCTCTTTATGGGAGTGCTCAATAGGGGAGAAAAGTCCCAAAAAACATAAAGAATGCATTAGTAATATCATCTTGGGAGGAACACATGTCATTATCACCCTGAATCTCATCAATCCTCTCTAGCCTTCTTGGCCCTGATAAAGTTAAAGAAGTATCTGGAACCTTTATCGCCTTCTTTCAACTAATTCATTCTAGCCCTTATCTTCTACCTTTGGATCTTATATATCTGGATCTTCTTGAGTTCATTCTTGGTTCTAATCAACATGCCATCTAACTTACTATGAGAAACCTTGTCTTGAAGATGCCATTCAATATATTTTAGCTCATATTTTAATGAATAATCATTCTTGTCCCCATCCAATGCATATTTCTTACCCATCATTTGAAAAAAATCTCCAAGCTTGAACCAGATTACTCTGTTTCTATAGAGGGGTACAATCCTTACTACAAAACTTGGATAAAGAGGTAACACATCTAATGGCTTCTAAAGTACCACCATCTTCAAGGAGAGACATTAAGATTAAATGAAATTTTTGGACCAATACATTATAGGCCTCCAAACCAAAATTAAGGATATGCTCTATACAATCAAATAAACATGTTGTCAATACCCCTACTCTGAATACAAACCTAAATAGGGTGTTAGTCCCTCAAAATAATCTTGCTCAAGATCAAGACTTCTTCCCTTCTTGTAACTACTCCTATGGATATTGTATGTGTTAGAAGGCAGAGTCTTACTTAGCACTAACTACACAAGAGCTAGCAACAGGGCAGCAATATAATGTTAGTCAACCTACTAATGCTTCTCATCTATAATAGAAAGGTGATTTCTCTTTCATGAACCATCATCTAGAGGAGCACTTCCATGCTAATCATGATGCCATAGCTCATAATACTCGAAGTAAGAGAAGAGTTGTTGAAAATGCTACGTCCCTCTCTCCTAATCAAGCTTCAACTTCAGATACTGCTCCTCATGTGCTAGTGATGAATTCACAATCCAATGTTACTCCTCAATAGAAGAAAGATATGAGCAACAAGAAGTCTACTGAGCCACAAATTTCTCAAATTCAATCACCTATCCATGCAGCTCCCAAGACTTCTATCAAAGTAGCTAATAATCCCTTCAATGTGGTAGATCAAATGAAAAAGACTAATGTCAATATCTCTATATGGGATGTTGTTGCTACTATACCATCACAAAAGAAGCTACCACAACAAGAGCTAGAGAGCATAGAAGTGAAAAATCAACCACCTAGAGAGGAGAATGCAACAAGCCTAGTACAACCAATCAAAGAAGGAGAATCAAGTAAGAAAAGTAAACCTCCCCCTTTTTATGTCTTCTGATCATAGGTGATAAACTAGTCCATAATTGCATGATTGATTTAGGACCTAGTAGTTCAATAATGCCTAAATGTATCAGTGACCTCCTCGGCATTAAGTGTGAGCCCATGGTGATGGATGTACTTCAGTTAGATGGTAGCTTTGTTAAGATTGTAGAGATCCTAAAAAATATAGAGATGGCATTGCATGCTTGTTGTGGTTGTACTATAACCCAAGACATATTAGTAGCTAAGGTCGAACCTTATTTTTCCATTTGTCTTTCCAGAGACTTCACTACACAAATAGGAGGTCGTATTGTAGTAGACTGGTCCTATATGTTCTTTAGGGTAAGATATGGACAAGAGCTTCCTTAAGGGCAGAGCTTTTGGCCCTTAATCACATAGAAACCTATACTCTAAGCCCTATAAACATGAATTGTACAATTAGGGAGGAGAATGAAGGATACACATCTCAGGAGCCTGCCACTTCTTTGGAAGAGATGCCTGAATATATTTTAGATGAGTGGGCTACTACTTATCAATTTGACCCAAAACATGAGGCCCTAGAAACAAGTCTTGGAACCTATTGCATATTTCAGGAAGATGTCCCCATCCCCAATCTCATAAAGAAGGAAGAAGATATTAATGGATTGCGGAGCATATTTTTGATGGATCAAGGAATAAAAATGGTATAGGGGTTGGTTTCATGCTCATTTCCCTTGAATTGGAGAAGTACTATTTCTCTTATAGGCTCCAATTTAGCTACACCAATAATGTAGTAGAGTGTGAAGCTCTGATCCAAGGTCTCCAACTTGCACAAAAGAGAGGAATCAAGGCTCTAAGTCTATTTTGGGATAATAAGTTGGTTGTTAATCAAGTAAGAAGCTAGGATATTAGCAAGAACAATCTGCTCAAGGCTTATAAACATAGAGTTTGGTATTTGCTTGAGGGTTTTTAAGCATTCAATATCCAAAGTGTTCCTATGATTGAGAATAAACATTCTAATAGACCTGCAACCATTGGTGCTCATCATAATGTACTAGAGCATGTTAAGGATAATAGAGAACAATATATCAAAATGGTTGTAAGACCTGATATTCCTGACAATTGTACAAGTTGGCAAGTCTTTAACTTTCTGCAAAATAAAGTAGAATTATTGGAGAGGAATCAATCTAGACTATAAGGCTACTAGGGTGATTGAATCATGAACCTAAATTCAAAAAAGTTACCCAAAGGCCTAATCACTTTGGAGAGTATCTTCAACCCTAATGATCAAGCAAGGAGTAGAGGGTCAAACTTGGTTGCCAATAAAGATGATTACACACTAGTTATTGTTGTTGGTGGGGGAATTCTCAATGTGGAAAAGGTATCTTTTGATATTGAGCAAGAAAATTGTGTTCATCTATGTCAAGAGTTTAATGATATATTTTCTTGGACATATGATGATTTAATGGGTTTTGACCCAAGTTTGTTTCAACATACCATAGATTTGAGTGATAATGCCAAACCTGTTAGACAAAACTAGAGGCTAGTTAATCCTATTATTGAGCCATTAATGAAAAGGGAGTTATCCAAGTTAATAGAGGCCAATATAATTTTTCCTACTAAGCATTCCTCTTGGGTAGCTAGCCTTTTTCCTATCAAGAAGAAGAATGGGGAAATTAGATTGTGTGTAGATTTTATAGACCTTAATAGGGCCTCTCTTAAGGATCACCTTCCCCTCCCTTCCATGGAATAAATTCTATCCAAGGTTAGTAGCTCAGAGAGATTTTATTTCTTAGATGAGTTTTCTAGTTATAACCAAGTATTGGTTCAAGAATCTAATAGATACAAGACAACATTCACTACTAAATGGGGGACCTATGCATATTGCAAGGTGCCTTTTGGACTAACCAATGTAAGTTCTACTTTTCAAAAGACAATGGAGATGGTTTTCAAGAGCATGATTATGAACTTTGTTTTGGTCTACCTTGATGATATCACCATCTACTCCAAGAATGTGGAAAATCATATTGGTCATCTGAGACAAGTGTTCATGAAATGAAGGGAGTATAGTGTGTCGCTAAATCTAAGCATGTATGTGGTTGCCACTAGTCAAGGGAAGTTACTTGGACATATTGTGTCTAAGGAGGGTTTGACTATTGATCTAGAAAGAACAAAAATAATTCTTTCTCTCCCATTTCTTACTCATAAGAAAGGGTTGCAAAGCTTCCTTGGTAGAATAAACTTTGTAAGAAAATTTATTCCTAATCTTGCTACCATGGTCAAGCCCCTTACAAATATTCTCAAAAGGAATATGGTCTTCACCTGGAAAAAGGAAGGGATGGCTAGTTTTGAAGAAATTTAGGCAACAATAGCATCAACTCCTACACTTATCAATTCCAAATTTGATAAGGATTTCATTCTCTATACCCTTGGGGGTGTGTCAAGCATCTTAGATTTCTTGACACAACTGAATGATGCTAGTGAAGAGTAACCTATAGCCTTTTTCAGTGAAGGGCTAAAGGATTATGAAGATAAATATAGTTATTTGGAAAAACAAGTCCTCTCTATTTTAAGAGCTCTAAAGAAATTTAGGAATCTTTTGTCTCACAACAAGATCCAACTCCTAGTTTCTCATGCAGGCATGAAGGATTTCCTCCTAAACAAACACATCAATGAAATGAGGGTTGGATGGATGACTAAGTTCATAGAGTAATCCATAGACATCAAGATCACCAAGTTGGTCATAGGTAAAGGGTTGTGTGAATAGATGATTTCATCCCATAAGCTAACTGTTGAGGTTTCCCTAGTATTGACAGATGAGCAGCTAGTAGGAGATGAGAATCCAAATGATTAGATGTAGGACATGACAACCTTCTTGTTGGGAAAAGGATATCCACAAGGATTGGACAAAGTCAAAAGAAGGTAATTTAGATTGTAGTCTATCCCTTTTGTCCTAGTGGTTGAGATCCTTTTTAGAAAAGATTTCAATGGAGCCCTATTGAGATGCATCAACATTGATCAAACTGATAGGATGATCAAGGAATTTCATGATGGTCCTAATGGTGGCCATTTATTGGCTAGGAAAATAGCTATAAAGATCATGAGAGCTAGTTATTATTGGCCAACTCTATTCAATGACTGATATAAGTATATAAGAAAATGTGAGAAGTATTCTTTCTTTTTAGGAAAATAGAGGTTAGTAGCTCTTCCTCTCCATCCTATTCAGGTTGATCAACCATTTTCTCAATGGGGGCTAGACTTTATTGCTCCAATCAATCTACCTTCCAGCTTTGGTCATAAGTGGATCTTAGCTACAACTGATTATTTTGAAAGGTGGACAGAAGTAATAGCTTTGAAGGATGTCATAGAGACTTTAGTGGTTGGATTCCTTTATGGAATTATTATAACGTTTGGTGTTCCTTCAACAATCATATCTAATAATGCTAACTCCTTTGTTGGGGCTCACATTTTCTCTTGGGAAGTTGATCATGGAATATATTTGAGTACATCTTCAAATTTTTATCCTCAAGGAAATGGCTTGGTTGAGTGCTCTAATAAGAACTTGATCATAATCATGAGGAGGACAATTGAAGACAACCAAAGGTGTTGGAATTTAAAGCTAAGAACAATCCTTTAGGCCGACAAAATCACACCTAAGAAGGCTATTGGGAACTCTCATTTCATGTTAGTTTATGGAAGGGAGGCAAGGCTTCCTATCTCCCTTGAGTTCCCCTCCCTAGAGTTAGCTTATCAATTAGAGCTAGTTGAACATGATGCCATGATTGTCAGGATGGCAAAATTAATGGAATTAGAAGAAAAAAGGAAACAAGCTATGTAGGCTCTTGAGGTACATCAAAAATAGATCAAAAAGAGCTTTGACAAGAAGGCCAAGGCTAGGGTTTTTAGAGAAAGAGATCTTGTCCTCAAGTGGGATGCAGATAGAGCTAAACTAGGAAGACACTCCAAATTTGGTACTATCTAGAGTGGACTTGATGTTATCACTAGTTACAAATAGGCCAATGCTTTCCAACTATCCAGGCCCAATGGTGATTTACTACCAATTCAAGTCAATGGAATTTACCTCAAACCCTACTTCTAGAGAGGGTTAGGGATTATGCATATATTAGATTAGTTTCCAGTTTTCCAAGAAGTGCTGAGCATAGGTTATCTCTCTGTAAGATAGCCAGGTTTTGAAATTTTGTAGTTACAGAGAAGATAAAGGCAGAGTTATGATTTATCAATGCATAGGGTTTCATTTTATGACTCCATGGCCAATGGATGCTTAAGGTCATTGTTCATATACTTAGTGGGCTAGTATCCCCTCTGAGTCACCAAATTGTTAGCCATTTTTGACCTCCCGCCAAAAAAATTAGGTTTTTCTTGTCAAGCATGGCCAATGGTTATATTTTCAAATATTCAAATGATCCATTATCATAAAAGATATATTTAAACCTTGGGTTAAATTTTATATCCTAATTATTCAAGTTGCTTTACGTTATAAATATCTCAATGGGCCTGCATCTTCACAAACCATTTGATCTTTGAGAATCTATGGCTGTCACACTGTTGCTATGGAAAATTGTATGTTGAATTTTCATAGTGACATAACAAAAATGTGCCACATATCTAAGGTGGGCCTTTATCCTTTGCGTCTGGTGGAGTTTTCAGACAAGGTAACAATTGTCAAAGTTTTAGTCCTAACCTTTTGAAGCGGGCCAATTTCTTGGCATACCCTTGTCCACTATTGATTCAGAGATGATCAAGGGTTGTCACTTTTTCTCTATGGAAAGTTGCACAATGAATAAACATAGCGAGGTAGTGACAATGTGACACATGTCTTAGCAAGCCCATCATAGTTCATAGGGTATTGTACTTTCTCCATCGTTAGATTGAATTAGGTTGAGGGTTGTCCTTATGTCACTAAAAAATGTCAGAACTTTAGTCGTAGTGACATAATGATAGGTTGACATGTGTCTTGGCAGGCCTAGGGGACAAGTAAGTAGTGGTGGTTAAGTTCATTCCCATAGGGTCACGAGCATTTTATGTTACATCCATTTCAAGCTACAAAGAAGTGATAATGATTAGTATGATTGAGTTGACAATTTTGTGAGGTAAAATAGTTAATTAAGGTAAAAGGTGGCAAAGTTGCAACTAGGGTAAAGATGCGGGTCAACATAAGTTTGAATACCAACAACATGAAAAAATGTTTTAATATGGCTAGGCCACTTGGTGAAGCCTGAGGATTGACTCCAGTTGACTGATGACATGGTTGACTTGGCATACTGAGAACAAAAATGATAGCTCTTTAATGGAAGATCTAATCTTTTTGATCGTCTACAAACACCTTTTTTTGTTCTCCATACATGGTAAATGAAAAGGGACATTCCCTTCACCCCCTGGTTATCCATCTACTCAGTTAAAACATTAATGGTCATCATTTCTATCTTCTCACGACTATTTCTTTGGTGAATGATATGATTTTCCTACATCTGGATGTGTATCATGATCAGATCTCACCCAAATTTGAAGTGATTGTTCTCTACAACCTAAAATTTAGTTGTTATTCTTTTCCTTAGGGTAGAGGCTATCTGAGTTATGCTTGCACTATAAAAAATAATTTTGTAACCCTTCTTAGGCTTAGTCATTTTTTCTCTAATTCTATAACAACAGTAGTTTATACTCTACTATTGTAATTTCCTTTTGTCTATGAGTGAGTGTAATCTTCTACTTTACCTCATTCTCCCATCAATATTAGTGCAAAATATTCTTCCCTCTATTGGTGTTTTGTTTTCATTCTTCAGTCTACATAACAATATCTACTCTTGCCTTTGAATGTTATAGAGTGAGTTTCCTTGTGGCATTTCATTTGGTTTCTGATCTGTATGTAACTGTTGGATTAAGAAAAAGGTTGAATCAGTGTATTTTTGGGTTATATTGATCAATAGTGCATTGTTAGGCAAAGATATGACTGAACAAGCTACTTTGGTGCATCACCTCCTTTAGATTAGATTAGGTAGTTTTTCTTTCATGCATTCCTTCTCCTTTTTCCTTTCAAAGAGTAGTTAGATGCACCTTGATAGTAAGGAAGCTGACCTTCTCTGGAGACTCAATATTATAGTTCAAGTCCCACAACTTAAAGATTGTTTCCATGTTTCACAAGGTTTCCTTTACGCAAAACTTTAGGCAAGGGTGCAAGCTTTTGTGACAACAATATTCTTAACTGAGTTCAAATCAAAGGAGGAACCAATAAGATACCCTATGAACTTTGGTGTGGAAGTCTTCCTACAATCTATTACTTTAGAATTTTTTGTAGTAAATGCTACACTAGAGAGATAAGGACAGGGATATTTTATTGATGGATTGATGAAGTTATATTCCTTGGTCACTCTACCAAGATACATGCATATAGGTGCTACAAAAATAATTTGAAAAATCTAGTAGAGATTACTAATGTGAAAATGGATGAAAGTCTTGAGAATTTAGCTAGATCCATTGTAATTGTTCCTAAACATAAGAATGGTAATGATGATCAGAGTCAACATCAACAAGTTCAAAACCAAACTCCTAGTATCATAATAAATGTAGATGATAAAGCCTATACTTGTGGAGAAGAAGAAGTGCAAAAACTAGTGACAAGGAAGAAGATACCAAGATAAACAAGATTTAAACAAAAAGAAGATTATATAAGTATAGGTAGAAGCAAAGATGTTTATACAAAGAGAATAATTTCTCTAGATTGGATTATTTAAATGTCAAAATTGGAGGCCAAACATATAGATGAAGCATGCAATGATGACGATTAGACTAAAGTTATTGTAGAAGATATTTTGAGTATAAATGACTATAGGGAGAAGCTCAAGAGTAGGGTATATAGATAAACTTGATTTATTTATTGAAAGCATAGAAATTTCATGAATGACAATAGTCCTAGACTTGCGAAAGAAGAAAATTTCCAAATATAATCATGACAAGTCATAAAATAAAAGATAGAAGAAGAAAAAAAGGTTGACTTCAGCAATAGTATCTAAGACTCAAAGACTCCATGGTAAGTTATCTCCTTGTGGAAAGTTTGCTAAAAAATCTATGAATATAATAAAGAAAAATAATTTTCTTAGAAGTAATAATCATAACCATGACACAGGTGTATATCATAGTATGATAAAGAAGAATGATATTGTCAAAAGGGAAAAGGCTAGGTGTAAATTTTCTACCAAAGGGATGAATAAAGGGTAAACAAGATTGATATTTGGTTTAGATGAAACATATCTATAAACATTTCTAAATATTGTAAGCAATTAAACAAGCATGCATCCAAAATATTTGACAAGTAGGTGCAAAAGAATGAGCATATTAAGAAGAAGAATGTGGATAGGAAAAGACAAAATGTCAAATAAATGAATAAAGAAGACAAAGAAAAAAAAAAGATAAGAATGGATAAAAGATAGAAGCATAAAAATAAGTCAAGGAAAAATATGAGTAAGCTTACTAAATCTTTTAGAGGTAATTTAGAGTTCATCATCCCTAGTGGTTAGAAGTAAGATGCAAGAGGTAACACCATTAAGGTGCATTACATGGAGAAATCTTATAAGTGGACTAGTGGTTAGAGGCTACTACTCCAAGGAAGTAATTACCATGTTATGATAGGTGTTTAGTTTTGAGGTTTTTGACCATTGGTTAGATGTGATAGTGGTCCAGAGAAGGTGCAAGTGATACACCTTTTTCATGAATGTTAAAGAGGGAGATAAACATGTGAAAAAATAAGTAATATAATTGCACATAAGGAATATTTTTCAACTAACAACAAGAGACAAAAAAGAGAGAAATATACAAGTAAGGGGGATAAATTGATGGAGAGAAGAGTGTGTAATCATATTGAAACTAAGGGAAAGCTTGTTCCTTTGAGGACAAGAGATAAAGAAGAGATGAAACAACAAAGTTGAGTTAGAGAGACTCTTAAAGATAATGAAATACATTAAGGATATTGTTGGTAGTATTGTTAGTTGATGTATTTATGAATGCATTAATTATTCTCCCCATTACATATTTCCATCATTACCAAATATGGAGATTATTGGCAAGTAGGATACATGTCTTCACTAATGTCAACATGTTTGTTAACAAGTTTTATCAAAAGAATAGTATGTTTAGTGAGATAAAGAAGATTTATTATTGAAGATGAGGATTTGGGCACCTCATGGGATGGTTTAAATGTTGTCTACATGCTTCATGCAAATTTTTAGGAGTTAACATGATGATTTGATCAAGTTACGAGATCATAGATGGTGATTGGTTGCTCACATGATTAGGATGATATATTTGGTCACATATTTAGAAATATGTTAAGGACATGGTATTTTTTCTATAATGATGTTTTTGAAGGCCTATAAGGCATTTACAATTTTTACAAATGAGGGGTGACATTTTTCTTGAGGGTTGGAAAAAACTACTTGAAAATCCAAGGGGTACGATGGGTTTGATTTCTTTTATTTGGTCTTCATGATTCTAAAGGATGTTCTTGTATTATGCACTTGACGAGTTGATAGTTTGCATTGATTGAGGTGATTGAGTTTGAAGGACTTTCCTAGTTATAGGTGGTGTTCTAAATTTCTTGGCCAATATATCAAGAAACTTAACCAGTAAAATATTTTATGGGAGATTGGTAAAAATGTTTATGGAAGTGTTATAAACTCAAGGTGGTTATGAAAAATCTAAGATAATTTTGAATCACATGTTTTGATCGAGGTCATTGATCTTGGTATAGAGAATTGAAAGTTTGAAAGCTAGGTTGGGTTGACATGATTCTTGATAAAGAGGGATAAATTAGGGGGAAAATATATGTGTTCTACAAGGGAAGGATTGGTTTAAAATGCCAGAGATTGCTTGCAAATAGATTGTGTAGATCTAGTGAAGGTTAAATTTCTCATTTGAAGTAGTTAAAGAGAAATTTAATATGGGATTTGATTGTACTTGAATAGAAACAACTAAGACATAGTTATATTATTCTATACAATTCATAAATTTGTCATATTTTTTATTGACTCGTGTTATTAAGATAGTGAGTCTTCATAAGGGTTAGAGGCATAGGACTATTAAGTAATGATCTCTAGACACTTTGCATGAATGAAAGTGCATTCCTAAATTGTAAGTATGGTTATATAACTTCCAACAAGGTATTATTCTTATTGTGGGTTTAAGCCCCATTGTGATTCACACCCTACATTGTGTTTGTATTATTACCCACCCCCCTCGACACACACACAAGTTGCTTATTGACTGATTTCCTAGATGAATCACTAGAGGAATCTCTCTAAGAATGATGTGAGTAGTATTTTAGGTACATGTTTAAGGGTCTAAAACAAGTTTTATGTTTGTGTGCCTATTAGACTAAAATGGATTCACCTTCTTTACATTGCACAAATTAAGTAATGCATTGCCAAAATGTTGTTGCATTATTGTAGATTGAGAAAGGAAATTGTCTTTGACCACAAGTGTATTTTAATAGGTTGTCAACCTTGTTTGAGATGTCTTATACGAAAATTCCCAATAATTCTCAAAGAGACCATAATAGTCTAGGTCTAACCTTGAATGAACACTTGACTATTATTTTTCTTGCAGTCCTTCCTCTACATTAGTCCACTTTGAAAATTAGTTCAAAAATCATATATTCTTAAAAAAATAAGTGAAAATCTAAGATAAACTACAATGTATTAGTTGATTTCTCACCTAAGAAATTTTAGTAATTCTATAAAAATTGATATTTTAGGGGGATATAGTAGATGTTGTCCTCTATTTTTTTGAAAAACATTATGACTTTGTGCTCTTTCCCTTTTTGAAACTTTAAATCTTCACCCTTTTAAAAATAAATTAGTGGTTTAGAAACTAGATTAAGAGCAATTCAATTCTTGTTTTTATAAGAACTTTAGATTTTGATGTAATATCTTGATTTTCTAAGTGAAGTTCAAAGATTTTGATTTCATAAGGAAAAAAGTGACATCTTAAAACCTCCTTTTTAGTCCCCCCATCTTGATGCACATACCCTAAATTTTACTTTAATCAAGAATATGATATAACCAAACTCATTATAATTAATTAGGTTTGGGCTACAACTTTTTTAATTTGAATTATCTCCCAAATATGTGCATAACATTACTTTGTAGCCAATTTACCAAAAAGTTAAAAAATAAATTAAAATAAATTGATGTTCTCACAACTCTTACTCATGTAAAAACTATTAAATAATAATAATAATCACGTGTAGATCTATAATTATAATTTTTAATATAATTTGATAATAGTTAAATATTGCTTATATTTTTTTTCTCTTTTTTGTTAAAATTAGATTATCAACATGAAATGTGATTCTAAATAAGTGTAGGTCCCCATGTTTTTGAATAATAAAGCATCCAAGATAAGGTAAATGATCCTTACAAAAGAAAATTTGGCCTACAACTAGTAGATTACCTTCCAAACAAAACATTACCCTTTACTACTACTTAACAAAACAAAAACATCATTCAGAGAAGCATAATAATAAAAACTACTAGGCATCCTACTAAGATGACTTGAAAAAATACTACTTAAAAGAAAGGAGTTTTTAAAGAAAGGCAAAACAACCTTTAAATTGACTAAGTCCTTAAACTAGCAAACCAACAAAAACATAAATAGAGAGGAGTAGACCCTAATTGGGAGTCTTCTCATCCTTCCCTTTGAGGAGTATGTTGGCCTAATCTTCTGCAAGGAAATCAAAAAACATTTTGGAGCCCTCATGAGTCAAGTCCTCCTCTTGGTTGTCCTTCAGTAGGTACAGAGTAGTGGCTGCCATGTGTGTCACCTTGATGGTGAACTTTGATAGAAGTTTGACCCTCTCCTCCAGAGCCTGCATCCTCTCTCTCAGGTCTTTAACCTCCAAATTGTGGGTCTCCTCGGTATCCTCCATCTTACCACCCAAATTTCCCTCCACCATGTCCTTGCTGTTATCTTGCAAAATTGAGGGGTTAGAAATAATATTTTCTATAGGTTTTTCCCTAGCCAGAGAGGACACCATCATAGGGGAGGAAGCTCTTTCCACCATTTCTAGGAACTAATCCTATGTGAGGTCCACCCTACCCATGGTAATAGAAGCAGAGATGTGGGTCATCTCTTTGTTCCCCTTATCCTCACCACTCAAGCCCAAGATAGAAGAGTATAAAATGTCCACCTCCTTATCCTCCTCATTCGCAAAGCCATAGTTTGGCATTTTCTATTTCACTCTTTGTTTGGGATGGGCCATCTCTTTAGAATCTGAATCCTCCTCCTGAGAAGCAATGGTCCTCATTTTTCTTTTGGCATTCATTTTTGCAATTCTTCCAGATCTTAATCTTCCACTGCTAATCTCTTCTTCTAAATACTCTAGCTCCTTCTCCTTCCCTTTCTCTATTTTCACTTTTTTTTCCAAGAGGGGTAATTTTTCTCTCCTTAGGGGACCCACTTGGTGATGGTTAGGGGGTAGGGGCTCTAGGGCTGGTAATTCTTAGTGGGATATGGTGGGGGTGAGGATTATGAAGAGTTGGGATATCAACCTCCACAATCCTAGGGGGTAATGAGGCTAGATGAAATTGGTAAAGGCAGAACATTAACTCCTGGTGAAGGATTGTAAAATTAACCTCCTTTTTCATCTTTTCCTTAACATCAGAAACAATATCAACTAATTTATGTAATAGGAAGAAAGGAATAGAAATAAAATCACAATGGTGAAAATGATTTAGGAGGGGAAAATGGTAATAGTAGCACACACCATACCTCCCTTCTAGGGTGAGATATTTCATCAGCACCAAACAAACTTCATTCCAATGTTTTGGAAGCTTTTCAAGTAGAAACCCACCGCGATGGAAAATAGGTTCTTCACCCTCCAAAAAGAAGCGATTCAGACTAGCTTCATCTACAACCCTAGTCACCTTCTACCATTTTCTCCCTTTCATTACAAGGCCCATCACCAAAGAGATAATTTCCTCCAACAACTAAAACGTAATGCCATTAATCATCACCTTTCTATCATCCCAAGAATTCACAAATTACTGAGAACAACTTTCATCAAAACCATTAAGCGCATCCATGAATGGGACCAATCCCCCCTCCTTTAGCATGTACTAGGTTAGGGGTTTACGGGCACTATCCTCAATCATCGAAGGCTCAATATGCAACAAATCTCCCCCTATTGTAAAACACTTCACCTCAATTCTCACTCCTTTCAAAGCTCTAGACTAGAGGCAAATTTTAAAAACACAGTCACACTTATGTGAAAAAATAAGTTGTACAAAATACTATAAATGCCTTTACTGTCATGAATACCCATGTCACTTCTTGGATTTTTTATCATGTGCCAACTGTCATTTTTGCTATACCACTCAATATTATTATCTCCAGGAAGCTGAAGCCTTTTAAAATTTGAAATATTACTCTGTGTCTAGTATGAAATTATGATAAAATAAATCATAAAAAATACACTCGAATCTTAATTCAATTTACTTTTCCTTTTGAACCACGTGAATTTATTATTGGGAGTACCATTTCTATTTTTTATTCCCATTTGTCCATAGTGATTCGGCCCCATCAATTGACTCAGCACTAAGTTGTCACTAAGAACCATAAAATCTATCCAAGTAGACCCAATCATGAGAATTTCCTTTATTCACTAAAAATCTTACGAAATTTGGTAACACTCCAATTTCTCTCCAGCAACATAAGCCATGTACTCTTAGACCTAGTGCCACCATCACGTCTGTCATCGCATTACCCTCCTAGTAAATATAATGCAGGTCATATCTTTTCAAGATAGTTAATAAATGCCAAATGTCTTCAATCAACATTTTGATCACCCAACCATCCTTCATGTTGCCTTTCACTATTTCTAAGACTATCTTCGGGTGTCCTTCGATCATCACATTCTCCCATCCCAAACCAATAACCAATTTCAAGCCCTAAGGGAGATCCATAACCTCCATAACATTATTTGAGGCTTTCCCTAGATTACCAGCATATGCCAACAATATTCTACCATTGTTATTTCTAACCATACCTCCTCCTGTCGATCCCTCCCTTCTTGTTGCTCCATCAAAGTTAAGTTTAACCTAGCCCTCCTTAGGGGGGCTCCATCTCATCCTTATTCTTGCAAGTTGTTTGGAGTTATCAAACTCCATGAATCCTTCCTCAAGATTCCAACACCTAGCAATCCTTTGTTCAGTCATAGTGGGAGGAACCAATGGTTTTTGCCACTGCAATTCTGCATATTCTCCACAATCAGCTTGAAGATCAAACTTGTAACAATCTCCTCACTTCTTTCTTCATTCCTAAAGACCCTATTATTTCTCTCCTTCCAAATACCCCAACATACCTGGGGGGGGGTCACTTTCCACATTTGGATAAGGAGAGGGTGGAGAAATAGGCACTACTAATTTACAACGAATTGATCTATCCCCTTATGGAACACCCATACCATCTCCAACTGTTGAATCAACCTTCCCCAGATGTTAATATCAAAGCTACATTCCAAGAATAGATCGAGGATCTTTCTTCCTCTCCTTTACTTCTTAGCTTACTTTTGCTAAGTTATTGCTTAGCTTGTTTTTGCTACCAATGATTGTTCAACTTTTAGTGCTAAGTAGTATCTTAAATATTGTTTTTAAATCAAAATCTTAGTAGCATTTCTTACAAATAGATCTAAAAACAAAATTGTAGGCAAATAAAAAGGAGATGAGAAAAATGGCAAAGGCATATGTCATTTTTCTCAATAAGTAGTTCTTGCTTATTTTCAACCCCCCATTTTTACATGGCTTACGGTGCAATATAATGGATGGGGGCTTCCTAACAAAATTCAGCGAGTGTTGTTAAGACTTTTTAGGAATATTTTTAAGTGCTAGGTCCCATGAATTTTGTGGTGGAATTCATCCTTAAAAATTTACCTCCATAATTTAGGGAAGCGAATGGTATCATTATTTTTTTATCTAACACATTCAATTCACTTGAGTAATTTAATATAAAAAATCAAAAAATTATTGATAAGAATGGAAAATTTTCATATGATTGATAAATGGTAGGAAAAAGCTAGTGGGGTAATTTCTAGCCCTCCACCTTTTCCACTTGCTCAAATTTGCACACTAAAAGTAGGGGCTTTTAATATTGAGAGGAAGATTCTACTAGGTGCTTCTTCTTTTATAGAAGAAGCTACTTTCACAAACTTTGTTTTGCTTCATAGGACCACTTGCTACAAGATTTATCTTATATCAAAAATTTTTTTTGGCTTCATAGGACCAATTGCCCCATTAAAATAGATCCTAAACACACCCCCCCCCCATGGGATGACACCTTCATTTTCATTTGTTGGAAAATAGTTTCTCCAAACTATTCATTTTCCCACAATTTTTATTTTGCACGAAAACATATACTACTTAAATTTAAGTAGGAAAATCATTTAACTATATAAAGAATAATTATATTTTGTTCAATATTTTATCAAAAAAATTATACCATCAATTAGCTAAAGGATTATCGATCAAATACTTGAACACAATTAGTAAGAATGAATAACATAAAGCAGTTGTCAACCAAGTTTCATACTTCAAAGACTATAAAAGTTTAAAATTCTCAAAAATATTTTCCATCAAATTCAATCTCTAAAATTAGATCCACTCTACCTAAAACATATATTATTAAATAATAAACTTTGTTAGTTTCAATCAAAACAAATATCACCAAAGTATTTAAAAACTATATGCACACTTTCACATCTACTACATAACAAATTGGTTAATTTCTTTTTCATATTATCTAGCTTGAAATTATTATTATTTACTTAATTAAAAAGATCAATCCAAAAGGCATACGTTTTACCTTCCACATACATTCCTAATAAAATGACATCTTTAGATTAAAATTAAATACTTCATACACTAAAATGTTAATTAAACAAATCCCATTAATCACTTCAGCTTTTGTGGATATATTCTAAAGGTAATCTCATATTTGGTGTAAAACCTTTCCATTAAACGAGCCCAAATAGAAAAGCACCCCCTCAATTTGCCAAGAGCCAAGTTTACGTTGACTCCTTTTCTTAAGTAGAGAAGAGTCATGAAGCTAAAAGAAATTATGGAACGAGACAAAAAGAAATCATTAAATTAAAATTAAATATTGAAATCATTAAATTAAAATTAAATATTTTAAGTTCATGAGCAACAATTTAATATAATATCTTAATCCATCATGTTTGTCTTATTATATAAGTTCTATATAGTATGAATTTTGGTTATGTATTTTAATATAATATAATACAATATTTATTTTATTATATACATTTTTAATATAAATAATGATTGTATAGTACATCATTTTATTAATTGATTTAAAAGATTAGTTATGCTCTTTAATCATAAAATGACACTTTTTTTTGCACATTCCACTAACAGAAATCTCTACTTTCACCATCATATCATTCATCTCTTCTTAAAGACTGCCAATTTTATCATGATTTTGTTCCATTTATAAACCTTTGGCATACTCTTTGTTGTAATAATACTAGCTTGAGTCTCTAGGTTGATTGCTCCACTGACTACTCCTACAAGACATTCTCCCTATTGTTTATGGGCCTACAATACACAAGTTTAATGACATAATGGTTTGGAAGAGAATTAAGTTTTGTCTCCAACATGAAAACCAAGTGGTCCTACTAATTGACCACAACTACATTGAAAAAAACAAAAATATAATTATTAGAAGAGGTTAAGTTTAATTGGTAATCATGATATATCTTTTTGCGATTTGTTATTAGATTAGTTGGCTTTTGTGCTTTAGTTGCACTTGAACACTAAGCTAAGTGGTTGTACTAATTGACCACAACTATTGACAACAGAAGAAATAAAATTGTTAAAAGACATTAAAATAAATAAATTGTAAGTAAGAAAAATTAATCTTCTACACTACAATTTAACTAAAAAACATTTTTACAATAAATATGAAGGACACGTGTTTCTTTGATTTGTTAGTTAATAAAATTTTGAATAAGTACAATAATGTCATGTTCAATTATAAATGACCTCAAATGATTCGTCCCTTACTTATACACTTTGGTGAAAATAAAATCTAGTATCGAATGTGAAAACCAAGTGGTCCTATTAATTGACCACATTTCTATTGACAAAAGAAGAAATATAATTATCCCTTATACAATTTAGAGAAAATTAAATCTCGTATCTAATATGAAAGCTAAGTGGTCCCACTAATTGAGTAGCATCCTATGACAAAAGAAAAATATAATTATTAGTAGACACATATTTCTTTAATTAGTTATTCAATAAATTTTAAAAATACAATTAGATTATATAGCTTTAGATTCTACTATCCAAAAACAAACATTTAGTTTGCCTAAATTAATAAGAATGACAATAGTTTTTGACAATAAATGTTTAGAATGAATACGCACACACTTACCCGTCAACAGATCCGCCGTACATTCAGAAAACGTCAAATACCAGCTGTTTCCCAAATCGCGGAATTTGCTTGTCTTTACAAGCGTGCCGAATTCTTCCAAAAAAATTGTGACCTCACCGTATTTCACACGTGGCGTATACCCAACTCGTTTGATTACGTCATGTTTTAGTTCAACACGTGGCAACATTAGCGTTTGCCGTGTGACACACAATCTGTTTAAGCCGTACCTGTCGCTTTCGACGCAAACTGTATCCAACCGCATTATTGCATCTATTCCCACACACGTGTGGAATGCATAGGCCAAAGATGCATACGCAATGATTGACACGCCCCTTAAAAATGATTGATCTGAAAGAGATGGATTTCCAGCTTGCTAGTTGGATGTCAAAAATAATACATACTTTAGAAAGGGACTTGCACTCTTTCATACATGGCTCAAATTATAATTACTCTGCCACTTTGTGCTTTTTATGTCACATTTCTTTCTTTCTCATGATCACCTCTTCTCCTATTTTTCTCCATTAATGGAGAATATATTTCCAACTGGAGCAAATTGTCTTTATGTATCATCACCATTTACATGAGGAGAGAGACAAGGTGACAAGTAGGGGCTAAGGTACACTAGGGGTTGTCTTCTAGTTGAATAAATATGAGGGCCCATAATGTCATATACATGCAACACCACTTAACATTGCATTATAAGAACCCTTGGTGGTCCACTTATCTTTGTTCTTTGTCTTCATGTTGACCCATACCTAATCTTATTCTCTCCCTTAAGTTACATAGCATCAACCCTAGTGAAAGTTGTCACATTGTGTATATTCACCTTTACCAGAAGTAGAAGACAAGACATGGATGTGGAGTACTAGATAAATTCTTTTTTATATGAGTAAATTAAGATTTTGTATGTATATGAATTATACTTTTAAATTGAAAGAAACCTAAAAGAAGTTTTGTGGGCTCTGGTTAAAAGTAAATGGTATGTGGGTTCTTGACTAATTTAAAATTTAATAAGAGTTTGACATTAAAATTAATAAACAATTTGGGTTATATTTAAGTTTTCAAGGTATTTATAATATTTAAAAAAAGAATATATAATTTAAATATGTGCTACATTACTTTAATATGTTATTTATAAAATATGCATCTTATTTATCTTTTGTGATTTGTAGTATTGTTTATGTAATTTAGATAGAAATTTTATTAAATTGGTTATCTTATCATTTCAAATTTTTAACATTATATATATATATATATATATATATATATATATATTCTTATTAAATTGTAAGGTGTACTTGTTTCAAAATTTTCTTATGGAAAAATATATGCATCTTTATTCTTAGTAAATTGTAACTTGTAGTGACTAAAGATTTTTGTCATTAAAGATACATATATCTGTATTCTTTATAACTCATAACTTGAACACATATAAAGAATATGAAGACAAGCATTTACATTTTTTGTGTACAATAATAGTCGTGAAGTGAATACTAAAAAAATACATTTAAAGTGTAATAATAAGTAATTATGATGAGAGAATAATAGTAGTATGTTTAAAGTGTTTAAGCATCACATTTCACTAAGAAGAGAGTAAAAAATCATTTTGTCACTACACAAATGATATTTTGAACATTTTTTAACACTAAAAATCACATTAAAAAGTTAAACAAATTTTTATTCCAACTATAATTATAATATATAAAATATGGCTTCTTTTGCAAGTCTCGCTCAAACTACCCAACTCCCAAAATTTACAAACCTTGTTTGCACACGGTTGTACATTATGGGGTGGATTTTTCCTCCATAGTCAAGCCCCCCCTAATGCAAAAAAACATCTTGACCCCTATGGTATTGTATCTATACACAAAATCTAGGGAGTCATTAAATTTGTTCAAAATTATTTTGAGATCTCTACTTATGACGATGAAAGGATTGTTAAGGGTGTTGCACAATCAGACTGGTGGGGTGCCTTCATCAATGGTCCTCATAATAATTCCTGAGTTCATTTAAGTCAATGTCATTCACTTTGAAGGAAGGATAGAAATATGCTTTCATAATACGATCATGGATAAGATCATATTTTCAATTCATCTTGCATTAGTGGGGGAATTCTTCTCCTTTACACCAATGATTGACATGATCTGTAGATTGAGTTGTTGCTTGATGAGAATAGAATAGAATCATTACTATTTTTCCATGGCTAGGGAGCTATTTTTGTTCAATTTTTTGACAGAGGAATCTGTCATACTTATTCTCTCTAGCTTGTGGACTTATGATAAACACTTTCTAGCCCTATCTAAGTTGGGGTTGTCATGCCCAGTAGGGAACCTAATAGGATGAGATAAAGGCGAATGAAAAAATACGATTTTTGTTTTGAAAACTTGTTTACGTCCACTAATACATTAAATTACATAATAGGTTTTGTACGAGTTCTTTACTTAATTTCATTCTAACTATATTTGTTAATGTCTAAAGATTTCACCATAAGATCAAATTCAACATTCCTTAAACACAATTTATTTAATAAGAAATAGAGGGAAGAATAATTTAAAAATTGCACATATCTTGTAATTTCTTCTTCAATGACATGAAATAATACTTTCATATATTTGGTTTCTTGGAAATCTTTTAGCATCATTTTTCCACATTCATATCTGAAAATAATTTACAATATCATATACATCCTAATTTATTTTCCCACATTTTGCCTAGCTATACCTATCCCAATATATGTGAATAATTTCAATATATCTTTTACAAAATCTAGCCTTATAGGCTTACATAAAATAATAGCACTTTACTATAATTTTTTCTTTATATAGTACAAAATGCAGAATAGAGAAGTAATATCTTCAACAACTTCAAATAGCCAAACTCAAACAATACCTCTAAATATGTTTACCACCTAGCCACATAGATCTACAAGGATCCACTCACATGTGTTGGGAAATAGAACCACAATTTAGACAAAGAATACTAGGGTAGTCTAATGCTTGAGAAACAACCAAAAATAGAATCAATCACAAAAGTAATACAACCAAGCAATGCAAAGTCAAATTATAAGAAAACAGTACCCAAAGATGCTAAATATGTGAGTGTCATCACACAACCCTATGTTTTGGGATCATCCCTAGTAGTCATGTGCCCTAGCCCTCCCCAATAGCTATTATAATCTTGATACTCCAATGGAGTCAATTTATTTTATGTCTTGGCTTCCAAGTAGCAAAAGGGGAAATGATTGTATATATGTGGTGCTAGATAGATTTTCTAAAATGGCTATCATTGTGGCTTCTAAACAAATGATTTCAACAGAGGAGACTACCAAGCTATTTTTTTTAACATGTTTGGGTTGCCAAAAAGCATTATTTCTGATGGGGATAGTAAGTTCATCAGTAATTTTTGGTCTTTACTATGGGCTAGAATGGACACAAAGTTTGCAAAGTCTACAACATTCCATCCTCAAACAGATGGCCAAACAGAGGTAGTCAATCGAATTCTTATCCATATCCTTCGAATGTATCACTCCAAACACCCATGTACATGGGATGAGAACTTGCCTTATGTGCAACATAGCTACAATTGTGCACTCCACATTACTATAGGACATAATCCATTTGAGGTTTGTCTTCAGTATCAACCATTGGCACCTATAGATGTAACACTACCTATCTTGCAATCTAGTCATCCACTATATACTAAAATGGAGGTAGATAAAGAAAGAAAAAGTCATTGAAAAGATCAAACAATTACAACAACAAGTTCATGATATTTTAGAGCAGAGCAAAAAGAAGTATAAGGAAATACATGATCATCATAGAACTCCCCATCATTTCAAAATTGGTGACAAGGTTTTTCGAAGGAGTGCCTCCAAGGACCTAATAGAAAGCTTCATCCTATTTGGTATGACCCATATACCATTAAGAAACAAGTTGGTGAAAATGTTGTTGAACTTGATTTGCCACAATTTTGGGGGTTACATCCATGTAACGCCCCGCCAAGAGATCCAAAAGAATTAACCTAAAGTTTTACTAAGTTTGCCAAACATTTTTTTTTTTAAACAAGAAAGTATAACATACACATCAAACACATAGTAGCGGAAGCAATAACATGTAATAATCAACAAACATACATAACAGGTTACATTCCCTAAGGATTCCAAGATGTTGAGTCACATTTAAATTTAATTAATCTAAGTCTAACAACTACCACATCCACATGAAAGAATAATTATAAAGTCCAATGTCCATCTAATATACATTTGTTCCAAATGCCTCTTGGCAAATTAATTCGGAATGCTCAATCATCCACTGTACATGTCACAGGGTATGAAAGGCTAAAAGAATATACATAAGTAGAAATAAAGATACATCATCCTCCAAGAATCCATGATACAAAGTATAGTAAAATAAATGAAACCATATACTATACATGATACGTCCATCCATCATAAAAGATATAAACATCCAACATGAAATACAACTATCCATCTATCATAAAACACAACTAATCTAAGTGCGTGGTTCCTCCCAACCATCAATAGCATCATTAGACCATCGTGGGCCCTAGCCATCCCCCACGCATAACATCCCAAGTCACCGATAAGATCATCGGTACTATAGTAATAGGGATATCACACCTAAAACATGCTACAACATATGCATAAAGAAATCTAACATACTAGAATAAAGCATAAGTATACAACATCATCTAAATATGATAAACAAGCATACCAAGAAGCTCCAGACACGGTAGTAACAGACGGATCTCAAATGGTAAGAGTGAAAAAGCACTACCACCCGACCGCGTGGAACCTAAATGGTCCACTCCCACCACGCTGAGGAGATAGTCTCAAGTCCCAAATAGGTTATCAAATCACATAAACACAAGTACTCTCTAAGTCCAAGAAATCCTAAAAGTATACTAACTCAAGGTTCCAACACATAGATCAACATCTAGACCTAGAGGCACAACACAAACACGTAGGAATCTACTATGCAAGCGAGAAAGTGTCATCACAAAAGTCACGTAGAAGTTACCTGAGCAATCCCTTAGGAATCCCAAGTCCCTAGTGATCCCTGCGGCCACTAGTATCCTCTCATATTGATGAGCATACTACGGAATGCAAGGTCGTAACCAAGCGTTCTCTCTACCCCATCCTAGTCTGTACTAGCACTCAAGGCATGGGAGAGAACATACAATTAATCTTGTTAGGTTAATTTTACTCTCATTTAGTGTAAATTTTATCACTTATTAAAACAACTTACAATGAGTTACCCTGGTAGCCACTTAGGGCCCCAACCCCCATTGCAAGCCACTTCCTGACACTACACATAGATAACCTACCCTAGGCACATGAAATCACAAATCAAAAAATCACCTCATCCCTATACAAGCGACTGGAAAGCATCAAAAGATAAACCACAATAATCACATCAGTTCTCCACGAGAACTAGAAAACATCAAATAATAATCATAATGATCACAACAGATCTCTATCAGTATCTGAAGGCATCAATGATAAATCACAATATCCAATGGTTCTCCAACGAGCAACCAAAATGTATCCCAATAATAGATCATAATATTGATCAAAGACTCCAAAATGGTCAAGTCAAAACATGTCACAACATGACATCATCAAGAGCAAACCATCCAAACATCTCAGTCCTCTCAAAGTGACTGGAAGGCAAATAAAATATAACTGATCGATGACTCAAAAATGGTAAAATCAAGTATCTCATAAACGTACACCTCAGCTTCACACAAGGAAACTAGAAAGCAATAATAACCAATAAATACATCACATCATAGAGCATACCACACATCACCATGGTTGGGTTTAGAAAGATCGAGACCAACTCATCATACTATCACATTCACATAACCCTCGAGCCTCTGGTGAACGTCCTATAACTGGTCAACAATCTAGTCAACCCCAAACAAAAAATCCCAAAGCATAGACAGAACATGGAAAGCATAATAGTCTAACAGTTTGGATATGAAAACATGCAGTTGAGTAGAACAATAAAGTTTAAGTTTCCAGAGTTACTATGAGTTCCTCAGTTAACCCATTCAATTAAACCTTGTCTCGTTCTTAAAATAAAAGAAATCGCATCATGACTTAAAAGTATTAATGATCATTTAGAGAATTATTATAATATTAATAACTGATTATAAAAATAATCTCAATTTCATTAATAAACGAATTTCCAAATAATCAATATGATTTTGTCATTAATTGCAGTTAGTTCCAATATCCATTTTCCTTTCTAAATTGATAATTATTAATTATTTAATAATTAATAATTAATTAATATTCAATATCTATTAACAAAATTCTTTAATAAATAGTATCTGTTAATCATTAATTAATCATATTTATTAATATTAAACTTATTAAATAAGTATTAGTAAATTATTTAATAAATATTAATGAATTATTAATAAACTTTATTAATAACCATTACTCATTAAAATAATAATTAAAATATAAATAAAACTATTAACAAATTACTTTAATTAAAATATTAATAAAAGTTTATAAAAACTCTTTATGTATCTTACTTTAATTAAAATATAATAAAACTTTACAAAAAACTTAAAAGTTTATTATTTAATTAAAAGTTTATAAAACCCTTAATATATCTTACTTAATCTAAAGTCTTAATAAAAAACTTTATAAACTTAAACGTATTCTTTATAAGATAGGCCGCTGGTTTTAAAGCACCCCGTGCTCATGCCGACCAATCAAGGTACATGGGGTATTTTTTTTTAAATATATTATATTATTATTATTATTATTATTATTTTATTAATTAAAAACTTCTTCTATACGATTCTCCCTCCCATTCGTATGTAAAAATTCATTTGTTTTAAAATACTTGTTTTAATTAAATTAATTCATCTAATCAGATTTTATAAATACATTCTTTAAATAAAATCACACACACACACACACACACACACACACACACACACACACACACACACACACACACACACACACACACACACACACACACATATATATTTATATATTTAAATTGATTTCAAGTAAATTTATTTTATTAAATTTTATCAATTATAAAATTTAAATAAAAATAAATTTCCAATCATTTACATATAAATTTTATTATTATTATTATTTTTAAAACTCTTGCCAATTTGAGTTGATATAATTAATCAATCGTATTTCTTTCACGACTCAAAGTTTTGTTTTTTTTTCTAATTCCAAAACCCTATCCCGATTAAATTTCTCAAATTCCATTTAATTCAAACCCAAATCCTAATTTAAGACTAATTTCTTCAATTGTTGAACGAGGTTTTCTAAATGGTTTTTTTTTTTTTCTTTTTTTTATAAATTTATTTAAAATCTTGATTTACAATGAAATCGAATAGCAAAAGACCCTGAACCTGATGCTAACACGGAACCAATCGAGAATTGTGAGAAGATTCACTTCCAAAATTTGCTTCCCAATATTTGCGTCCAAAAATCCTCTTCCAAAATCGTCCCCAAAATTCTTGTTCCAAATTTCGTCTCCAAATTCGTGTCCATCAAAAATGAACCCTCCAATTGTGATAAAGAGTTCTCTCCTTAAATCGGGGCACTGATTGTGCATTCACCTGGGAGAACTCCTTGCTCACAACTCTTAACTCCATATTAACTTTTATTAATCTTTGTTTTATCTTTTTATGCACGTTAAATAAATTTTTAAATAACTTTATTTAATTTCCACTTGACTTCTATTTTTAATTAATTTATTACTTTAATCTCATGCACACTTTATTAATTGAAAGATCTTTATTAAATATACTTGTTTTATCTTTTTAATTAATTTCTAATATTTTAATCTCATCCACGCATCATGCGATCTAGGATCTTTTTATTAAATAATTATATTTTCACTTTTTAAATTATTTTAGAAACTTAATTGATAAAATATTTATTAACTCAAATAATAATAATATTTAGCATTTACTTAAAAATGAACTCTAAATATATTATTATTAAATTAACTAAATATTATCACGTTCTAAATTTATATTTAAAACTTTTATCTCCAAAATTTAATTCTTTTTATTTAATTAATTTCTCAATTAATTAAATAAAATTAAATATTAAAATATCATAATAATTTTCCATTAAATTAAATCATTAATTAATCTTTTAATTAGACTTAATTAATAGAAAATACCTCAAAGACTCATAAAACAACATATGAAAACCCATCATAGAAAAACACATACCAAATCAAACAAAAGGGTTATAATCATGAATTAATGTCATCTGATGCATTCAGAGGATACTAACTCAGAAACTTGTTCTAATTTTCAATTAGGACAAATGGCTTAAAGGTATGGGATTTGGACTTAAGAATTTATCTCCCCTCTCTTACCATTGAGATAATGCGATAGGGTACGCTCATCCTGGCAATTCAGGGAAGTCGATACCCGGTACCTGCAACTTGCATAAAATCCATGTATGTACAGACACAGTATTCTAAGCTAAACAGGTAATGGCAGGAAGTGATGCATCGTGTAGATCCCGACTAGCAGGTGACTACGACTCCCTTCCTTAACCACATTAGAAACGCCATACATAAAGAAAATAAACACGCACACCATACACATGCAAGTATGGGGTAAGTATCTATCAGAAAACACATGTGATAATAAACCATCAATATCTAAAAATAGTGTATAATCATCATGCATATATGAAATATAGAGTAAAAATCAACTGAATCTAAGACAATATCTGATAATCACCAAAAAATACTACTAATCATTAAACATAAAATTAGCCTAAAAGAGTTCGACAAAAATAACAGAAATGCAAACTAGGGGCAGACACTACAATCCAGTTCTTAATGTGGAGTTATTGCAATCTTATTTTCCTCCATTATTGGACATCACTCAAGTTGTTGAACATATTCATGCTACAAAATTGAATCCATTTGTGCTCCTACTCCTTTATAGTGCGATCATGTCATTGAAGCCATGCAAAAATCTTTGAGAAATCAGAAAAATCCTCTATATTGGGTGATTCTGTTAGAGTAATAAGATATTGCCTTATTAATTAAATAATTTTGTATTAATTGTTAAGTCACTTATTATCTCTAGTTTAATTAAGCTAAACTTTAGGTATATAATAATTAATTATTTTAGTAACTATTATCATGCAACCTAGGTTTTACCTGTTAGGTTTTTGATCTCTTTTATAAGGCGATCTCTCTTTGTAAATTATTCATTCACTTTTGATAATAGCAGTTTCTCTTTTTGCTCATCAAGAATGTCTTATCTATGGATTTGGAAATTCCAACCTCCATAGCTATTTGCTTCTCTCTTTCTCTGTGACAGGTGTTTGCATGCAAGTGCTTCTTGGGAGTTATGCAGTTGATCTCTCATCAACTTCAACATGGTATTAGAGCTCCAAATCATCATGTCCTTGTTCTGTTTATGAGAAGTTTGTCTTGACTTTCAAATCTATGGTTTTTCTTTTAGAGGGTTTCATTTTTTCAAAGATTTATTGTATTAAATTTGGAAGGTCACCATTTTTTGGTGTACTTTGAGGCCAAATGGACATCACCGTTGAGCTCAGAGCACCTAGAAACCCATATTTCCATATTTAAAAAAAATTCAAGTTAGACACTATTGGAATATGAGGCAAAATAATATTGCTTCTAGATTTGGCACCTTTTTTGAGGCAACAATTTTCTAATTTTGGCACATAAATTGAGATTTTTTTCGAAAATTGTGATTTTGTGCATTTCCTAAGATGGCTATTGTAGTGCCTAACCTAGTTTGCATTTTATTATTATTGTCGAACTCTTTTAGACTAGTTTTATGCTTGATGATTAGTAGCATTATTTTGAGATTATCAGATATTGTTTCATATTCAGTTGATTTTATAATGAGACTACTTGGTACTCTATACTTCATGTATGCATGATGATTATTACAATATTTTTTCTTATTGATGATGATTAGTTAGATGAATTATCATATGTATTTTCTTATGGATACTTACCCCATACTGCATGTGTATGGTGTGCGTGTATGTTTTCTTTAGGTATAACATTTTTAATGTGGTTAAGGAAGGGATTCATAGTCACTTGCTAGTCGGGATCTACACAATGCACCACTTCCTGCCATTACATGTTTAACTTAGTATATATGTGTTTGTACATGCATAGATTTTATGCAGATTGAAGGTATCGGGTATCAACTTCCCTGAATTGCTAGGATGAGCATACCCTATCACATTATCTCAATGGTAAGAGAGGGGAGATAAATTCTTAATTCCAAATCCTAACCTTTAAACCCATTTGTCCTAGAAAATTAGGATAAGTATATGAGTTGATTACCTTTCGAATGTGTCGTATGACATAAATTCGTGATTATAACCCTTTAGTTTGATCTTGTATGTGTTTTTCTATGATGGGTTTTCGTATTTCGTCCTATAGGTCTTTGGTGATTTTTATATTAATTAAGTTAGATTAAAAGATTAAATTAATGATTTAATTTAATGGAAAATTATTATGATATTTTTAATATTTAATTAATTGAGAAATTAATTAAATAAAAAGAATTAAATTTAAAAATAAAATTATAAGTTTTAATTTTAGAGCGTTATAATATTTATTTAATTTAATAATAATATATTTAGCAGATCATTTGTAAATAAATGCTAAATATTATTATTACTTAAGTTAATAAATATTTTGTCAATTAACACTTTGAAAATAAATTAAAGCAAGATATTAATTTATTAAAGAATTTTAAGATTGCATAAAGTATGCATGAGAATTAAATTTAATAAATTAATTAAAAAGAGGAGTCAAGTGAATTTAATAAAGATATTTTAATTTCACAAAGCGTGCATGAAAATGTAAAAGAAAAGTTAGTAAAGAGTTGTGAGCAAGGAGTCCTCTTGGGTGATCGCACAATTAGTGCCCCAAATTTAGGAGATAACTCCTTATCAATAGTTGAGGGTTCATTTTTGAAGTACAACGAATTTTTGGAGAAAGAATTTTCAGAGAGAAGGTTTTGAGAGAAGAAATTTCTCACAAATCTTTTGGGTGTTTGCAATTTAGCATCGAAATCCAGGTAGATTCTTGTGTTTTAATTTGCACAATAAATTACATTATTTAATATTCCTGTCTTCTTCGTGACTATGAATTTTTTATCTGATTTGGTTTATGACAAATCTTTTATATTTCATTTTGAAATTACTAGTATGCATGTTGATTTCATTTGTATATGGGGAGATTAAGATATTAGTAGAATCCTGTTTTAGTAGTTTTTAAAATAAAAAATTAAGCCTGGAAGGGTTTTGATAGGGAATGGAAAATTTAAATGGAAAATTTGTTTAGTTCATCATAATTCCTCTATCAGAGTATTGATAGCATTCTGTATAGAAAAAATCTTTAAAAAAAGGTATACAAAATCATTATATGGGGGGGGGGGGGGGGGAGCTTTATTTGTAAAAAGTTATAAATTTTATTATTTATAAAATTTAAATGGGAAAGTATTTGTTTTCAAATTATTATTAAAAAAAAAAAATTTTTACATAAAAAACTAAAAATTCAAAAAAATATTATAGAGGGCGTTTTACCCCACCTCCTACCTTACTGGTCGCCGACCATTAAAACTTGTGTACACAGGTAGTACTGCAACCTGTGGTAGCAGTAACAACTATGGCCGTAGGTGTCGAAGATTGGCGGGCCTTTTAAATATAAATGCCTATTCATTTGCGGTTTTATTTTTATTAAATTTTTTAAATTTAATTTAATTTAATTTAAATTTAAATTGTCATTTATTAATATTTTTAAATATTAGTTATTAATAAAATTTATAAATAGTATTTTATTAATATTATTAAATTAATAAATAATTAATGAGTGTTAATTATTAAGGAATTTTAATAATAAGTTTTTAATTAATATATATTAAAATTAATATTAATATAGTATTAGTTAAAATGTAGTAATTAATTTAATTAAATGTAGATTTTAATTAAAGTTTAATTAATAATACTTGTTATAAAGTTGTAAATTTATTTTATTATTATTATTAGTTTTAATAAAGTTGTAATCATTTTATTTAAAAACCAATAATTATTCTTTTAATAATTTAGATAAATATTTACTCTTAAATCATTTTAGAATAAATGACTTACAATTGAATAGGGGAAAATTGTGCATTTTAATTCCAAATATAAGAATTGGGTTATATAGTTAAGAGTTAAAATGCAAATCTTGTATACTTGAAAACTAATAATGAAATGAAAATTGAAACCTTACAGTAAACTGAAACTATGTGTGTTTTCAAAATCAAACCAAACTATGAAATCTACACAGTTGTCTGTATGTTGATTTTGCTTTGGGTTTGGGTTTACTAGAGTGTTGACCAGGTTTAAGACATCTACTAGAGGCTTGGGAGTTATGTGATTGTGGTGTTATGCTGAATTGATCTCGATCTTTTAAACTCAACCATGGTAATGTGTTGGTATGCTCTTTGATGAGTTTGATTATATTGTTGGTTATTGTCTTTAGTGTTATTGTGGGATAACAGGATTAATGTTATGACATTCTTGACTTAACCATTTTGAGTCTTCGATCAGTATTTTTGGGATGTTTTCCAGTTGCTTGTAAAGAACTGATGGTTATTGTGAATTATCTTTTGATACTTTCCAGTCACTTGTATAGGACTGAGGTGATATACTATGATTCTTTGATTTGTAATTTTATGAGCCTAGGGTAGGTAATTTGTATGTTAAGTTGGCAAGTGGCTTGCAATGAAGGCCTTGGCCCAAAGTGGCTGACAAGGTAACCCATTGTAAGTAGCTTAATAAGTGATAACATTCCATTAAATGAGTTTTAAATGAGTTAATAAGATATTGGTACCACATAAAGTCACTAAGGGGCTAGAGGATTAAAAGACTAGCCAGGTAACCTTAGAGTTGACTCGCTAGTATGTCTTGTCAATACGAAAGGATACTAGTGCCACGTAGAGTCACTAGAGGGCTTGAGGATTAAAAGACTAGTTAGGTAACCCTAGAGTTGGTTCATGTGATGACACTTGTCCACTAGCAGTATAGATTTCCTACGTGTCTATGTTTGCTTCTGGGTCTAGATGTCAATTTATCATGGAACCTTAGAGTTAGATTACTTTTAGGGTTTCCTTGACTTAGATATTATTTTTGAAATTTGAATTGATATCTTGTTTGGGACTTGAGACTATCTCCTCGGTGTGGTGGGAGTGGGCCTTTTTGGGTTACCATGCAATCGGGTGGTAGTGCTTTTTACTCTTACCATTGAGATCTATCCATTGATGTCGTGGTTGGAGTTCCTTGTTTGCATTTTCTTTCATTCTATCTTTGTGTATTATGATGGATGGTTGTATCTTTATAATGAATAGTTATATCTTTATGATGGGTTTCACTTATTGTATTGTACTTTGTTTCATGGATCCAAAAGGGATGACGTAATCTATTTTTATAAATGTATATTCTTTTAGCCTTTCATACCCTGTGACATGTACAGTGGATGATTGAGCATTTCAAATTTTATTGCCAAGTGGCATTCGAAACAATTGTATATTATTTAAATGGACTTTGGACTTTTTAATTATTCTTTCATGTGGATGTGTTATTGATTAAACTTAGTATTAATTAAAATTTAAATGTAACTCAACGTCTTGGGATTCTTAAGGAATGTAATCTCTTATGTTTGCTTGTGTATGATTGTATGTTACTACTTCCGCTACTTTATGTTTGATGTATATGTTATTCTTTCTTTTTTTTTTAAATGTTTGACAAACTTAGTAAAACTTTAGGTTAATTCTTTTGGATCCCTTGGCGGGGCATTACAACGATTTTCTGATTTTTGCATTTTCCCAAGGCGCAAATTTTTTGATTTTTGGAATGCAAATTGAAATTTTTTGTTCGAAAATTGAGATTTTTCACATGCTTCCTGAGGTAGCAATTTTGTGATTTTTGGGCACGCAAATCAAAAAAATTGGCACAAAATTTGGGATTTTTGTAAGAAAATCAAGACGCTTTTGGTATGAAATTAGCACCCTTCCTAATATAATTTCTAGTACTAGTGGGCATGCTTCCTAGTATATTCTAGCATGTATCCCTAGACAAATGATTTTTTTTTTCTTTTTCAACACTTTTTAAACCTACCTATGGGTTTTTGGTCATAACTTGCTCATCTGGACTCCATTTTTCACAAACAAAATATCGGCAGAAAGCTAGTTTTGAGGTCGTGATAGTGCAGTTTATTTGAATTTTTTACGTTGTTTGGTTGTCAATTTATGTAGTCAAAGCTAGAGGTTCTATTTTTCACTCTACGAGACATATTTGGAGACATTATATTTTCTAGATTCTACTATAGGCACATCCCATTCAGTTTTTTCCTTTTTTACATTATGGTGGATATCTTGGTTAATTTAGGTCCGGAAATCAATTTTGTTGTTTCAGATGATTTTTCATGGGTTGCACTATCTCTTGTATTATCCTTATGTCTCTTTTGATCTATGTTGACATCCTTTTGTAGTATTTTTGCAAACACATTGAGATAAAGTGTCACTCTATTGCATTTCGAGATCTTGGACATCTTTGTGTTTTATTATACTCGCACTACATTATAAAGTGCCTTCAGGGGTTTCATGTCGGCCATATTCACCATCTTCCTTTGTCAAGTGAGTGTTCCTTCCATGAAACTAGCCTCATGATGTGTTGATAACATGTGTCATTATAGGTGTTTGTGCTCCTTTTGCACTCTCAATGTTCTTGGTTCTTCTTTCTATAGGAGATATTGCATTTAGTTTCAGTGTTCATGTCTTACCTCTCAACATTATAGGGGAGTTATGTTGGTTCTATTTCTTTCTTGGTTTGATGGAGTGAGCTATGTATTTAGTATTTGATCCTATGTACTAGGTGATTGCAGTGGCTAGATACCTATGCATTTCAGTGAGATGAATCATTTACCATATAAACATTATTTCATTCCTTTTGTTGGAGGCCATGAAGATACCTTCCATCTTTGATTGATCAAACCTTTAGACTTAGTTTTCTCAACCTAGTAATGTTCTATATAGCGGAGGTTCTTCAGATCAGTAGTCTGGCAGTGTTTGTAGCTTCATGCTTCAGTGGTGTTCTTCATGATCATCCTTTTGTTCCTATTTTCTAGAACATTCTTTCCATCTTTTTTTGGAGTAAAGTTTTTTCCATGTGGTTTTCTATATTTCTCCTCTTTATAGAGATTTGGTTCTACTTAGGTACCTCATTAAGACTTGTTGTTGGCACCCAAATTTTCTTTCAACACTAGTTTTTAGGTTTTTAGCTACTCCCTAAGTTTATCTTAAGGGGGGTGTTAGAATAATAAGATATTGCCTATTAATTAAATCATTTTGATATAAATATCAAGTCACTTATTATCTTTAGTTTACTTAAGCTAAACTTTAGGCATATAATAATTAATTATTATCATGCAACCTAGATTTTACCTTTTTAGGGTTTTGATCTCCTTTATAAGGACAATCTCTCTTTGTGATTTATTCATTCACTTTTGATGATACCAATTTCTCTTTTTTTTCATCAAGAATGTCCCATCTATAGATCTAGCAATTCCAACCGTCATAGCTTTTTGCTTCTCTCTTTCTCTGTGATAGGTATTTGCATGCAGGTGATTCTTGGGAGCTATGGGGTTGATCTTTCATAAACTTCAACAGATACGAGCTGATTAATCTCTCATCAGGGCAAGTGGTTAACCAATGAACATATTGGAACATAATTCTCTCATATATTGCAGAAGCATGATGCAATGGGGACCATTTCCTCTTAAGGGGGGAGGAATGATCTAGATTATCCAAAATGGTCATATTTTTGAAACTTTTACATATTTAAAAAAAAAATTCTAGGTCTTTCTAAATGGATTTTTCAAAGGTCTTATACTAAAAATTTAAGTTGAGACTTTTATCGGTCCTTAGAATTGGGAAATCAAAGGCTCTTTATTTTAGGGATTAAAATTAGAATTTTAGTTCTTCTTTTCAATGATGTAAATGGTTTTGAATTCTGAGCTCTAGCTCAAAAGTTATGAAATTGACAACTTGGGGTAAATAAACACCTAGTTTTGAATATTTTGTTAAATATTGTTGTTTTTATTATAGCCACATATACATTTCAAATTCATGGCTTTGATGAATTTTGATGTTTCATCATTGTATATATTCTTACATTTTTTAATAATAAGATGGCTTTTGGTTTGCATACAACTATTTCAAGTTTTTGCAAGTTTGTTTAGAAATTGAACATTGATATTCCAGGTACTTATTCTTACTAGATATGATATTTCAGCCTATTTCTCAAACCATATCATCTAGTCTTTTATTAATTTTTAAGTTTTTTAAAAATCATTTACGCATTCCAACTAATTTTTAGGTTTATGTTGGGTTTTTTTTCCAAAATCACTAAAAGGTTATTTGTTTAACCTCCTTATTCTAGAGCATGTGATTAGCTACTCACTTATGTCACCTAGGGACCCTACTTGTCAACCAAGCCCTCTAGGGTTTAGGATTTATCTCTAGCATCCCTTTCCTAAGGTCTCTTTAGGTGTTTACCTAGGCCTACACTACTCAATAAACCCTTCTTACACAAAAAGAAATGATGGCTTATACCCGAGGGTTCAACCATGCCAATGAATTCAAATATAAAACATCTAGTAAATCATATAGTAAATGTAAGGATAAGTACTATTTTCCCCAAAACCACCTCCAGGCTAGTTAGTAACACCATAGTCCCTCTCAGTTCAAACACAATATCATAATAACACCTATGACTAGGTTTGGCCAAATTACGACACCCAAAAAATAGCTCCTACGTTAACAAAGAACCCATAAAAATAACAAATTAATATGCCACAAAAGACTTAGATTGAGTAAGACTTAAATACATTAACTATTAATTAAATGGTGTTAATCTAACCATTTTTAACTCAATTTATTCATAATGTACATTTTCGTTTCAATTAAATATTTAATTAACCCCCAGTTAATTAAATCTAAAAATGTAGTTATATTCAACTAAATTTATTATTTCGTAAAGTGAAGTTTATCACTTAATTATATTATGTTGAGCTAAATTGGAAAGTAAATATCTTTATTATTTTGTTTTGTTTTTGTTTTAAAACAGTAAAAAAAAAATCATGTGGTGGTCGGGTGTGGGGTTCCACCCCCCACTTACTCCTCCCTTATATGGTAGGGTCGTGGGCTTGAGTCATGACCAACCCCAATGTACATGGGATATTGTGTGGGCTCCCCCGTAGGCCTAGGTGGTGGAGATGGGAGATAAGGTCGAGGTCCAACCCCAATCCCCCCACTCCACAAAACAAAATTAAAGTTGATTTTTATATTTAATATAAATTTTGAATAAGAGATTAAATAGAATGTTTAATAAATTAAACTTGTGCATTTTCCTTTTTTTAAAACAAATGTGAATAACTTCCAATATTAATATTTCAAATTTTCTTTTATTATATTTCTTAATTAATAATTTTTATAAATTTTAAAATATCATCTTTATTTTCCTTCACCCAAGGTTTTGTTGGTTTATTAGAAGGTTCTTGATGAAGATTTCCTATATAATTTAATTCTCTAGTTGTAGCTATTTTCCAAAACTCGAGAACATGAGATTTCCTTCCCATTAAATGTTTTTCTAACTCTACTAAAAAGGTAGAGAGAAAATGAAAACAAATTTTGGTTAATTTAACAAATAAAATTTTCTACACTCTTTTGTAATGCATTAAATAAATGAATTGTATAGAGAGGAACAAATGAGAGAGAATTCACACACTCACACATAACAGATAGATAGGGGAAAAAAGGATTATTAGGCCTACTTGGGATCCTTGGAAGCACTTGGAGAAGATATAGGACCAAAGCACTCTTCCTAACTTCTATCAAGTTGTTTCTCGGGCCAAACCTTTCCCACCCAATTCCTCTGACCAACCAATTTCCTTATGCTTTTGTACTTTCCTGACTAAAAATTTCATTAACCCCTACTCTGAAGAATAACTTGTTAGAAGTTGAGGCATTTGTTGGTACTTATATGAGTATCTGAGATGTTGTATTAATGATAAGTTTTGTCTTTGATGGAAACATGTCTTTATGTTCAAGACAATTACATATTTTATACATCATAAGATATTTATCTTATCTGCAAAGTTGGTATATGACAACATGTAGCAAGCTTAGGTTTGTGTAGAATAATTTGTAGACACCATTTCTATGTTTTCTAAGATTTATGTTATGTTGTGGATGAGTTATAGTTTGATTGGGGAAGATTGGTAGAAGAGTGGTGAACAAGAAATAATGATAGGGATAAATGGTAGTATTTTTTCTATATCTAACTAGCAAGCATGAGTTAATGTCAATGAGCTTAGGATATGATAGTTCATGTGCATATATTTGAGAGTAGGAAGCATTTTGGGTTATTCTAGAAAGGTCATTATTGTGTAATGTGTGGTGTATTTTACTAGTACCTGATTGTGTTGAAGAAGCATATATTTTATCATTGGAAAGTGTTATATTAATGTTGTAACAATTTAGAACTTTATTTAAATAACTATAATGATTCTTATGAAGGCATTCATGCCTTAGCATGGGCCTATGTAACTAAATATGCATTGGGGAAACTCTAACAAGTCGACCTAAATAATAATTTGAAAAAGGTATAAAGAAAATATGTTTTTCTTGGTTGTGTAATGGATATGGTATACACAAGTGATTATGATATATGTCAATGAAAACTTGTATATTCGATGATCAAATTAAAAAAGTGATGATTTTGGTTGATTGAGGTGGGCTTCAAAGGAAGTATTTTGGCAAGCAAGTTACATATTAGTTAGTGCATACTTTTATATATGTTATCTTGAAAATTTATCTTTCACACTTGTTGGAGCATTTAGGTAGTGAATCTAGTTGTTTCCTTTCATCCTTATAATACGGTTGGAACTTGCTAACAAGGGTTCAAGGTCTCCTAACATGGATTTTTCCTCTAAGAAGGATTCTCATACTAAATGCATTGTAGTTGACGCTTAATAGGATCACATCCTTTTTCAAGGAACTTTTACTTTTACAATGAACTTTTACTTTTACAAGGAACTTGTATATTAGTACATTATCATGTGTGTGTCATGGACCACCAAGGTTTTCCCTATGATCAAGGATTTCTATAGTCAACATATCATTGTGTTATGGTGCACGATTTCCTATGGTTATGTATCATCATTTTAATTATTGAAGATAAAAATTATAAGAGCGGTTTTAATTATATTTTGTCATTAAAAATTCACCCCCATCCTCCCCCCCCTCTTAGTTGTGCATGGGCTTTACTTCTTAACAATTGGTATTAGAGAATTGTGTCCTCTTTGAGAAGTAATTTTAACAACTGATCGAGATCTATGGTTTATGGGAAGGAGAGTCCTAAGTTTTATGGTGATAGTTATGATAGCTAGGAGAATAAGATGCAAAAATATTTGATCTATATGGGAATTGACTACTAGTTAATATAAGGTATCAAGTTTCTATAGATACTAAGAGAAAGATATCTTCAAGAAAAAATGAGGAAGGAAGATATTCTAGTAGAACATGGTTGCAAGGGAAACATTGATAAGCACCCTATCAGAATCTAAATTTATAGAGGTGAAGGAACTTGACCTCAACAGATCCACATGGGAATAAATATATTTGTTTATTATTCTATCTATGTGGTTGTATTTTCATGTGTAACTCTAGTAGGGTGGTTGTGAGTGCTTCCTCTGAGTCATTCTACCAATCATCCTTTGCGTCAAGTGGCATCAAAGCAAAGAATTCCTTCTTTGTGGACACTTGGGATTGTGGAAAACCTTGGTTGAATTGGTTTTACTATGGTAGACTTGGTTCTGACCTATAGCTTGCAGAAGGTTACAGATCTTGTAGGAACTTTCATCAAAATGGTTTGAGGAAGAGAAAATATAGATAATTCTATTATGAGCATGTTGAGACAAATTGTAGCAAGGATTGTAGTTGTTGAGACATCCCAAAGAAGAGGAGAACATCTTGATGATGTTAGTGATGAAGAAGAAGTAGTTGCACCTAATCTTGAACCTAAAGTAGAACAAGGAGAGACCCTTGAGATATTTGTCTAGAGCGAGTTTGAGACCTTCTTTTGGTCCTTCTAGTTATTGTGGAAAGATAGATACAAATACTTTGTTGGATTGGATCATTGAGATGGAAAAGTATTTTGATTATGAAAGTACCCCCAATGATAGGAAAGTGGGGATTGAAGCCACTAAATTGAGAGGACATGCTTCTCTTTGGTGGGAACACTTGAAAAATGATAGAAAAAAAAAAGGAAAGGAAAAGATCAAGACTTGAATGAAAATGGTAGGTAAATTGAAGAAAAAATTCCTTCTTATTGATTATCAAGTTAATTTGTTGAGGATAATGCAAAATTTGAGACATAAATACACTAAATAATTTTACAAGTTGGACATCAGATCTAGACATGATGATGATGTTGAAAAGGTTGCTAGAAATATTAATGGACTGAGAACTTTGATTGAAGATGGAATCATTTTTGTGAAGATGGAAAGTGTGGAATAAGAATACTTGTATGCCTTGAGCATTAAAGAAATATTGGCATAGAAACAAGAACATGGAAAAAGGACAAGAGGAGGAAGATTTTAGAAAAGTAGAGGTAGAGCTTATGGAGAGAGTAGAAAATCAAATAGTACATCTCATGAGAAGAGAGAATCATAGGATAATGTTAGTAGAGGGAGAGGTAGTTCTTATCATTACTCTAGGAATAATAGTAAGAGAAAAAGGGATCATGGTATAGAGGCACTTTTTTTAAATGTGGAGAAAAAGGGCATGGATCATTTGATGTACCTTTCTAGAAAGAAGAGAGGAAGTAGTAGCAAAGATTTCTTAATTCAAGAAGAAGTTATTGATCCACTTAATGAACCTAAAAAATGGGGAGAAGTTAATGATTAGAAGAACTTTCTGAAATGAACATCTAAATGAAGAACATGTTTTGAGGAGAAATTTTTTCAAGACTAGATGTAAGATTGAATGAAATGTTTCAAGGTAATCATTAAAAGTGGTAGTTCAGATAATTTGGCATCGAAAGAATTGGTTTATAAATTACATTCGCAGAGGATTTAGTTGTTTTTATAATGGGAAACTAAATGAAGAACCTAGTTTGAGGAAAACATTTTTCAAAACTAGATGTAAGAGTAAAGGGAAATTTTGCAAGCAATCATTAACAATGGTAGTTTAGATAATTTGGCATCGAAAGAATTAGTTTATAAATTACAATTGTAGAGGTTGGAACATCCAAATCCTTGTCATAGTGCCTAGATCAAGCATGAGCACAAGTAACTAGTAAGTAAACAATGCCATGTAAAATTCAAGATTGGGAATTACTACATGATGAACTCTTGTGTGATATCATACCTATGGATTGTTGTCATGTTCTTTTGGGAAGACCTTGGTAGTATGATAGAAACGGTTTGCATGATGGTAGATTGAACCAATATACTATTTGGGCTAAAGGGAAGAGGTAAGTCTTATTAACATTGATGGAGAAACCTAAGGAACATTATTGTACCATAGGTAGAGTCTTCTCGGTTTAAGGAAATCAGTTTGTCAAGAACTTGAAGAAACAAAATGTTTGTTTTTCTTTGATCCTTGGAAGGTAGAGAAACATGATGAAATTGAGAATGCATCTAAGATTATATCTTTTTTTATAGAATATCAAGATATCATCTCAAATAATGTACTTGATGGTTTACCTCCTATGAGAAGTATTAGTCATTTCATGGACTTAATACCTGGATCTAGCTTTCCTAGTAAAGAATCACATAGGTTAACACCTATAGAAAATTAATAATTAAATAGGTAGGTACAAGAATTTCTTGAAAAAAATTTGATCAAAGAGAGTTTGAGTCATTATGTAGTACCTACAATATTGGCACATAAGAAGAACAAAGTGGAGGATGTGCATTGATTAAAGAGCTATAAATAGAATAAAAGTAAAGTATAAATTTACCTTGCCTAGGATAGATGACATTATAAATTTTTTGAATAGGGAAAAATATTTTACCAAGATTGATTTGAAAAGTGGGTTAGAATCAGAGAAGGGAATGGATGGAATACTACTTTTAAGATTGATGAGGGTTTGTATAAGTAATTGGTTATCCCTTTTATTTTAACTAACACCCCTAGAACTTTCATGAGATTGATGGATGAGGTATTGAAGAAATTTTTTGGACTTTCTTTTGTTGTGTATCTTGATGACATAATAATATTAAGTGAAACCAAATAAGAACACCTAATAATGCATATCAAACAAGTGTTGCAGAGGCTAAAGGAAGAAAAAGTTGTTGATAAATATGAAGAATTTCTCTTTCATGAAGAATGATATTGTGTACCTTGGTTTTGTGATCTCTATTGATGAATTTAAGATGGATCCTTAAAAGATAAAAGCTATATTTGATTAGCCTACACCTGAGAGTGTTGGAGAAATTAGACCATTTCATGGATTGGCAAGTTTCTATAGGAAGTTTATCAAAAATTTCAATTCAATATGTAATGCTATGACAAAGATAATGTGAGGAGATAAAAAAGGAATTTAGTGTTGGAAATGATTGAAAAGCTCATGAATGAAGAGTAATGGAATTGGTAAAGAATGTTTTCAATCATTGTTTTGTCATTGATGTCAAACTTGCTACTTGCGGGAATGAAAATTGCTTTAGTGATCCAAATACTATAAGTTGGTTGATTGACAAGGAGGTGGCAATCAATAAGATGTAACTAGAGTACCTAGACAAAGGTTGAAGTTATGATGTTGTAATGAAGTATAAGGATCAGCTAAGCCATTGATGAAATAGTGTATTGATAACATACTCTAAGACACAGAGGATAGACACACCAAGACATATCAAAGATGTAAGGTTTAGCTAAGTCATTTGTATAGCCTAACTAAGTTCATAAGAGAGTGTCGAGCAAGCTAGTTAGTGCCGAACATATTCTTAGTTGAAGTCGAGCAAGTTCACCTTTAGAGTGTGCCGAGTGATCTTCAAGTGCCAAGTAAATATCAAGTGTTGAGTGATCTTCAAGTATCGAGTAAATATCAAGTGTCGAGTGATCTTCAAGTGCCAAGTGAAGATTAGATGCCGAGCAGAATATAGGAGTCGAGTAATACAGAGGGTGCCGAGCATCAGTAAACCAATAGTGCTGAGGTACTGCATTATTTTGAAAATCAAAGATTCGCCAGATCTGAGCCAACATGGTAGTTATCTAGAATTTTGTGAACCAGATAGAAGATAAGAATGATGAGTTGGTGGCACAGAACACTATGTAAACCATTTTTGGCAAATACAATTGGATTCTAGATGAAGTTTCTAGATAAGAGCAAAATATGGGATAGATACATTGTATCTTACCTAATCTATTGGAACCCTAAAGTTGGAAAGGGAGAATTGAGTGAGAAAGGTATTCTAGATTTCTATTTAAGGAGTCATAAGGTCACAAATCAAGGTGTGGTGTGGTGGTCAAGCATGAAATTATGAAATGCTGAAGAAAGTGATAAGGTGGAAGAGAGAACAGATACTCTACTTCGATAGGTGACCATAGATATGATTGCATTTGTGTAATAAGTAAGAAGACTCAAGATGATGAAGCTTGAGATGACAAGCTTTTAGAGCTGCAGCGATTAAAGCCAAGCAAAGGATTGAACTGAAGTGTGATCTGTAATCTGCAAGATATATTGTAAGTTGTATTAGATCAAAAGTCATTATTGTTACTCTCTAGCAATTGTAACAGTTAAGATAAACCCTATGGACTTAGGTTGGTTTAATATCCATGTTTTAAATCCTTTAATAGGGTGACATTCCAAGTGAATGTTCCAAAGTCCTTTAACCAAGCCCATTCCTAATAGTATGGTGAAATCCTCTAACAAGGTCACATTTAACAATGTGTTGTAGCCTTTAATAGGGCAGACCATTAGAAGTGCTTGAAATCAATTGTGTAGTTATTTTGTGGGTATCATCCCCACTCCAATTTTACCTTCTTATTCCTGGAGGGTTTCTGGGTTATCAAATTCTTAGTGTTATGGTGTGATGCATGTCTACTTTTCATAGTTGTTTAAATGTTCAAATTACATGCATGATAGTTTCAGTTATGTGCTATTGAGGATTAAGAGAGAAAAAGTGGCATTGGACCTTGAATAACTGATTCACCCCCCCTCTCAGTTATTCTAAAGAATTATAACATTTAGATGAACACTTGTAGCAAAAAAAAATGTTTTTAAACATTGAAACAAAAAGTAGAAGAGTTACATGTGCTTACTTTCTTGATTTTACTAAAGTTTTTCAAGATGACTGTGATACTAGTGGGAATGTAATTGGATCTATTTTGAGCCAAGAAGATAAGCCTATAGTTTTTTTAGTGAGAAATTGAATTATGTTGAGAGGAAATATTTAGTCTACGATCAATATTTCTATGTAATTGTTCAAGCTTTGAAGAAGTATACACATTACTTGATGTCTAAGGAATTTTTATTGTATACTAATCATAAATCCTTACAATACTTGGGTATCAAAATAAGTTGAGTGAGAGAAACATGGAATGGGTAGAGTACATGCAAAACTTTTCTTTTGTGTTTAAGAATAAGAGTGGATAGTCAAATAAGGTAGAAGATGCTTTGAGAAGGAGAAACTTGTTGACATATATGGGGGTTAAAGTAATTGAGTTTGATGGCTTAAATAACTTGAATGAAACTAGTCTTAATTCTTCATAACCTTGGAAAGCTTGTAAGAATTACATACCTGGTGAGTAGAATAAATGGGTTGATTATTTCATTTAGAAAAACATTTTGTTTAACCGATTTAATTATGTATACCAAGAGGATCTATGAGGGAAAAAATAATTAAGGAGAAACATGATGGTGGACTTGTAGGACATTTTAGGATTGATAAAACAATGAAGTTGAATTATAAGAATACTTTTGGACACAAACGTATAAGGATATTTAGAAGTTGGTGAAGAGTTGCATAATTTTTCAGGTAGCTAAAGGAACTAGTCAGAATGTGGGCTTGTATACACCTTTACCTATTCCTATTAAACCTTGCAAAGATATCAGTATGGATTTTTTTGGTATCTCTAACTAATGTTTTCTATTAGTGTTAATCACTTAGTCATTTACAAGGCAGAGTCAGACAGTCATCACTTTGACTAAGCTACTCTACATAGCTTGAGTCATGAAGATAATATGTACCAAGTAATTCTATAGAAGCTAAGTAAGCATGGTCACAGAGTAATTTTCTATATGGATCTAGCTCACTTAGTGATTGAGTGAAATTCCACGAATATAAGTATTGAGTGATATAGAATATGTTGAGGGTATTATATGTTGAGTATCAGGAAGTTAATAAAGGTTGAGCAACAACAATATCGAGCACCAATAATAGTAGAGGTTGAACAATGTAGAGTCTACATAAAAGTTAGGAATGGAACACATTTATAGGCATTATGTTTATTAGGCTGACTTGGAAGGATTAGTTAAGTTTTGAAGAGATTGTTTTAGAAGATATATTACTTGTTGAGGTTGTCATTAAACATTTACATGGTGTGGATCAATGATCAAGATGAAGAGGCAAAACATGGAACCATTTAGAAGACTCTTCATGAAATCTTTATATACTAATGATCTTAACCTAGATCATGTGCCTATGTGTGAAGATGAGAGAGGAGAAGATCAAAAGTCATTCAAGGGTTTTGTTATCATCTAACAAAACAAGTGACTTATTCATAAGTAGTGAAAGTGAAAGGGAAAGATAAGAAGATCAGATTAGAGGAGAGGATTAGTTAGAAAGGAGAAGACACAAAATCTACTTACAAAGAAAACTGAGAGTCAAGTATTGAGTTAGTTTTAATAGACTTGAATCAGGGTAAATCTTTTAACAGAGTGATCTTAATAGATATTTGTGAATATCCTAATAGAATCCTTGCTTAGTTGTAAGTGTCAAATCCTCTAACAAGGTGAAACCTAATAGTTTCTTAAGTCTTAAACAGGAGAGACTCTTCACAAAGTAGATCATATATTATGGTCAAACATTGTAACCTTAACTAGTTAACTTTATTACTCTCGTAGTGAATATTTTGGGTGTCATCCCCACTCCTATTTTACCTTCACCTTGGAGATTTTCTATGTAACAAATATTGTGTTATATGTTATTACTTTCATGCATGTGATTGTATTAATTTACATGTTACAACAAGTTTACATTTATAGATTTGCATGCATAAGTTATTATTGGATGTGGATGAATCTGTGAAAAGGTATAAATTGTTATAGATTTCAATTCACACCCCCCTCCTGCACTCTTAGTATCTAGTTTACTCCTCCATAAATCAACAATTATTATCAGAGCTCAAGTTCTCTAAAGGAAGTTTAAAGGCTTGGAGATTAGGTCTTGGAAGATGGAGGTTTTCAAACTAGATAAATCTATTGAGAATTAGTTGATTAACATCCAACTCACACTAGAGAAGCTAGATCGGGCAAGACAGGGTCTGAAGGATTCCATAAAAAGGAGAAAGGAAATTGTCATCCAAATAAAGCAATTCTCTTACAAAGAAGTTTAAACTAAAGGACTATTTGAACCAATAAATCTTAATGAAAAAGAATCTATTGAACTCTTGAAAATAAAAAAAATCATCAATGAAGAGATAATGGAACTAAAAAGAGAACGTGACATCCAATCAGTGAAACTATGTGAAGTGATTCAATAAAGAAAGAAAGTTGAAGAAGATAGAACTATAGTAGAAGATGACAAAAGGGTAATGACTATCAGACTAGAAGAAAGGATATCAGATGTGAAAAAGCTCACAAATACACAAATGGATCTAATTAATCAATTGATGATTACAAATCAGACACTAAATCACAAGATTGTGGTTATTGCAAATCTGAAATCTCATAATGAGATACTAAAGAATGGACTGAAGAATGAGAAGGAATCTATGAAGAAATTCAACAAAGAAAAGGAACCAATAAATTATTTTGAATAACTTATGAAATCATCAAGTTTTTCTAATGAGTTAGGACATTCATGCATTAAGAAAGGAGAATCATCGAGGAATAGAGAAATGAGAAATGCAAAGCCAAAAGACAAGCCAACTTGCTATCACTATGGAAAAATTGGTCATAGTGCAAATATCTATTGAAGAAAACATGGTATGAAAAATCCTAAACCTAATTTTATTGGTTATTAGTTTTACTGCAACAAACAAGGACATCAAATACATGAGTGAAGGTAAAAATTGGGAAATGCAAATACTACACCTAGATTTGAAGGATACTACTACAATTGTCAAAAATATGGGCATAGTGAATTTGAATGCAGATTAGAGGCAAAACCCTACTAGCCAAATCAGAGAAAGAAGAATTATGCACCTAACAATACATGTTCCAAATGTCACAAGTTTGAAAATAAAATCATGAATTACAGGACCAAAGTGCATTCAGACAATCAGACAAAGGACAAGGAAAAGGAAAAGTGGATATTGAGCAAGTGAGGAATGAAATGAACCAAAAATGGAAAAAGAAAACAAAAGATACAAATAGTGGAGTTAATGCAGCTGAAGCCACCTAATTCAATGAAGAAGATGATCATGTCATCTCTAACTAAGAAAAAAAGATATGTAAGAAATTGTATTCTTAAATGATATATCATGCACTAGTTCCTTACATAAATGTGTGTCAAAAGTTCATATATACATATATAAGATGCATGAGAACAAATTTTTCTGAGTATCTGTATATTGTCAATGTTGACCGAGCATTCTAATAAAGACCAAAGCCTATGAAAGAGAATGAGATATTGTGCTAGCTGGCTTCCACTCAATGAAAGACACAACATTAATTGAAAACCTAATTGATCAAGAGATGAGGTATATAACATATTTCAAATACATTATTCATACCTTGCATCCATATTTTTGAAGAGCTCTGAGTGATTAAACAATCGAGTGATAAAGCAAACTCAAACAAACCAACATATATTTCAAGGAGAAAATTAAACAAAAAGATTGAATGAGAGTGTGATCAAGTGTCAAGTATCTAGAGAAGGAAATACACAAAACCCTAGTTATGATCATGAAAGCTTCATTGACCACTAGAAAGAGCCAAAAGGTTAGTAAAGTTTAATTGGTGATGAGTAACACCTATCCTCCACCTAAATTTCATGCTATTCCAAAAAATATTATTAAAGGAGACTCAATGGGTGCATTATCCTTGATACCACCTAAAGTCATCATGATTCATGATGTCAAAAGTTGCTACATGTACAAAATTGGAGAAGTAGGAGACTATGAGATCAGGGAAGCTTATGACAAGTTGTGTGATGAAGGAATCTTGAAGGATGAGTTTCAAATTGTTGAAAGGAAAGGGTTAACTCAAGCCCTAGAATTTCCAAGATAATTTAGAGTGGAATGGATCAAAGTTGTTTTAAGAAGAATTCATGATATGAAGTATTGGCTATAGGATGGACTAGTTGAAGTCATGAAGAAAATGATGCATAAGGTTACTGGCTATCCAACCCTAGATAGGAAGAAAATTGTGTGAAGCTTGAGCTAAGGGAAATTTGAGGCTAATACAGGAGTCAAGTGGAATGGATGAGGTCTATCCATTACAAGAATTTCTAATCCACTTATAGAATTTTTAATGAGAGTCATTGATCACAAATTCTATCAATCTAGTAGATTAAATAGTGTGTCGAGTATGGTCATGGACCAAGCATGGAAGATTGTGATGAAATATCATGAGTATGATCTTGCTAAGCTACAAATAGTACAACTGGAAGAAAATCTATCATCCATAAGAAAGGCAAATAATTCAATGTGTAAGTTTGGTTCCCTAATTGTTGGTACAATCTTTTATATTAACAAGCATTTTCCTAGCATAGGTCATGTTGTGTGGGATCAAGACAAATCAGTTAGAAGACAAATCAATTAGTTTAGTATTCAATTAGGAGAAAATTTTGATAATACAATGAATACATATTTTGATGAATTCAAGTTGAGAATGAAAAAGAGAATGAGAATTTTAGAGGAACTAGTCACAAAATACTATAGTACCATTTATTTTTTTGTTGATAAAAAGAACACATTGTGCAAGAAGTAAAGCTAAGGAAGGTATGGCTACAAAGTTTTGGATATGAAATAGAGAGTGATGATGTTAGTGCAAACATTGACACATTATTAAAAGAAGAAACAGATGTCGAGGTAGAACCATTTGTAAGATATGAAGAAGCAAAGGTAAGGATAATATGAACATAAAGATAGTTTCCAAAGACAAGCAAAGGAAGAAGATGATTGAAGACCTAGAAGCTAAATTAGGCACCCTAGGCAAGGGAAAATAACCATTGCAATTGACTCAAGGTCTTGTTGAAGATGAAGATGAAGATAGTGGTGATGAGGAAGAAGAAGTAAAAAATGAAGACCAAGATAGTGGTGATGAGGAAGAAGAAGCAGAAGACCAAGATAGTTATCATGCCACCAAGCAAGAAGGCTCGAAGATCAAAGAAGAAGAAAGCAGTGACACCTCCACCACCAACTAAGCTAAGGACTAAGACAACTGCTATTACCAAGCAGTCTATGAAGTTGAAAGTAGAAAAGACTACTGAGTCAAGTGAACCTTGAACTACAAGAAGGAGATTGGTTAGAGGACCACCTATTAGTTAGATCAAGACTATTGAAGAGGTATGTGATAGCTTAAGAAGATCTGTAAGATTATCTAGTTTTAAATATGTGAGATATGATACACTAGATAATTATGATAGAAATAAAGTTGAGGAAGCTATGGTAGAAATGATTTCAAATCAAAAACTAGCTCCTAGTACAATTGAGAAGTAGATACCCAAGGATCTATATGATAGATTAGAAAGAAGATGGCAGTAGGATGAACTGACAAAAAATCAAATAAGAGCTGACACACTAGTAAGAGTTATGCTTGATCTATCTCAAGAACAACAAGACACATTTTTAAAACAATATAGGAGAAAATCTATTCCTAAATACAAAATATTATTGATTCTACAAAATAAAGAGAAAGTTGTATGACAGAAGAGTGAATTATTGTAGAAAAGTATTCTTGGGCTTACAAAAAAGAAGGTAGAAAGTATGAATATTGATAATGAACATAGTAGTGGAGAAAGATTAGGTGTGTTGCGTCCACAAAAAGTATGAATATTGATGATGAACATAGTAGTGGAGAAAGATCAAGTGTGTTGTGTCCACAAGGCAACATGTCTCCTATACATGTTGACACCCCTGACACTTCAGAAGCTGAAAAGTCAAGGCTTACCAATGAAGAAGAAGATGATGAAGATGAAAATGATAATACTATTTTAGCACCTCAAATTCAGTAAAATAAAAAATTATATAAGTTTGAACCAAGTGCTACTATTGTTGTCTCAAGCACCGATGCAAAAACAAGATCTGAAGGATTTGAGCAATACAAATCCACAAAGCCAAAAGAATACCTGCATGCAAGAATCTTTCAAGAGAAGAAAAAACAAAGAAGAGGCAAGGGTTTTTCTCTGATAATACAATTTCCATATTTCTAGAATGAAAAGAATGTGAGATAATTATAGAAGATCAATCCTTATAGAAGGAGATCAAAAACCTAAAAGGCAAACACAAAGAGGTAAATGATATTTAATAATTACTAATTAATTTTTAAATGAGAATGTAAAGTTCATAAAGTGAAATCTTGAGAAGAGAATAAAGGTAATTAAATAAATTAAACTAAATTAACCCTTACTCAAGATCGAGTGGTGACAACCCTTCACCTACTCCTAAGGTAGTGTCAAGTAACAACACCCCTTCATTGAAAAGGAAGAGAAAAGAAATAAATGACATTTCACCAGATAATGAAGTTAGTCTGCATGAACATATTGAGATGCCACAATTTGATCTGGAAAATCTCACCTTGTGGCAAAACTTTTTGCTACAAGAAATTTTGAAGAAGAAAAAGAGGGAAGAAGAGCTCAAGAAAGAGCTAAAGCACCAACAGACACTACAAGATGTAAAGCATATTTTTGTTGATTCTTTTGAAATACATAATGTAGATGAAGAGACACCAATTATTGATCAACTTGTACATATTATTGATCAAGTGAGTGTTGAAATTTTTGAATCCAATGATAAGTTAATGGGTTGGTTAGCAAGAAGAGTTGAGACCAAGGTTATGGACAAAATTTTCATAACTATAGCTAAGAAAAAGGTGATATTACAAGAAAAAGAAAAAGTAATGATGAATCTTATACATAGGGTACAATAGGTGTACATAATTTTGTCAAATGTGCCAAGATTTATAGATAATATTCAGGCATAGGTAGATAAGACTCAAACTGAGATGAAGGCATCCAACAATGTTATCTCAGAGTCAGCAAGATCTAGCATAGATCACTATAATATTTGGTTGAATGCTCAAGGTATAATGGCTAAGCTTTAGGAAATTGACATTACTATGAGATCCAACTTGATCTATATTTTGGCAATGTTGATATCTCATTTGGAGGTTATACAGAGAGAACTAAAAATAGCCCAAGATCTTATCATAGAAGATCATAACTTATCAATGGCTGAAAGTCTAAGAGATTTAGATACAAGACTAAAACTACATAATGAAATTTTGGAGGCAAAAAGAACCACATGGAATCATGCACTAGCCATGATTACTAGAGTTCACAAGGAAATCATTAAAACATATGGATTACTTCAACTCTTTCAACCCCAATAGCAGTGACATCAAGTGTTCAAAAATAAGGGGGAAATGTATGAAAGGGAGAAATGTATATAGAAGGAGTATCATGTACAGGTAATCAATAAAAGTTGTAATGAATTTTTGTATTCATTTTTGACAAGTCATAAGACTTTGGGGGAGAGCTCAATTTTTGTATTGATATGACAAAGTGCAAATATGACAAAGTGTTTTTCCACTAATGTCAAAGGGGGATATTGTTGCACTACAACATTTGGGGTCAAATTGTGACAATAATTTGTGATAGTGGTGTGATTTTTGGGTGATTTTCACAGTGTTTTGCAATTGTCCCCAATGCTATCAGAATACCAACATTGGCATCGTAATTGTGATGCCCATGTGAGTATAAAAAAAAACAAAAAATGAAAATACGACATAAATAATTCCCCATTTGTTTTGATTATGGAGATTTGTATGTGAAAGAGAATGCAGAGCTTCGAACGAGGGTGGAGATATCTGAACATTGTCATGCCCTTGTAATCAGTGCATTTCATTTCCATGCCCTTGTGATCTCTACATTTTCTTTGTCATGCCCTTTCTCTGTGATTTTTTTATTTTGACATACCCTTGTTCTGTGATTTTCTTGTTGTGTCATGCCCTTGTGATTTTGTACCCTTTCTCTATGATTTTCTTTAAGGGCCATGTAAATTTTTTTTTAATTTTCCTTCTAAACATGTATCTCTTTATATTTACTTCTAAACATGTATATCTTTATATATACATAGAGATTTTTTAAGGTGCTTATTACATATTAGCACAATAGAAAAATTAATCTAGTTGCATACATATTCTAGAATCCAAATAATAAAACAATAAAATCCAATCAACGCATGCTAAGTGACTTACCTCGAGATCCTGCACAAAAATAATGTAGACCAGGAAAAATGGGTAGAGCTCACAAGAAATTTTACAAAAACATATTGTGGCAGATATTTTTAGAAAGAAACAAGCCATAACCCATTTAAATTGGTTTAGTTGTTGATTAGCTACGTTGATTACAAATTCTTATAAAACTGTCATCATATTAGGTAGAATAAAATGAACAATCAGTTATTCCCAACTAGCAGGATCAAATACAATTTTCCAAGGTGATAAAATTGCATATGCAAGGAATTGAAGAATAACTTCATGAAGAGTTGAGTGTAATGAGTTCTTTCTAGTTTTCAATTATTTTAGCATTCAACTATTCAAGTTTCCTTTTCATTATATGTTTGGATTATCAATGATTTCCTCTACTTCAATTATAGTACATCTCAACTAGCTGCTTCAATGATGCAATCACCCATCTATCTCCAGATTATGAAAGCACTTTGTTATTTTATAGAATCTAGATAGATACTGAGAGTTACAAAGCCATAAACCTAAAGACTATCATGTGTGCATCCCAACAATGGAAACCAAGGATGTAACCATGCATGTATTGGCATGCTCCCCCTGCGAGGATCCCAAGTATCTACTACTATTGTTAATTTGGGCATCGCCATATGATCCATAATATTATGAAGTACTAAAGCCAATAGTAACATCTCCCATGTCTCCAAAAAATGTAGCATAGGTTTAGGGTCCCTTGGCTCCTACGAATTTGTAGCATAGGTTCAGGGTAGTAACTCCTTATAGTCAACTCTTCATTGAAGTTATACATTCAACCATTTTTACATTTGAATAAAGGGTCCCCTTATAGAACGAAGAATCCATACTTGTGATTTATATTAAGACATTTCAGCAGATGCAACCTAGTCTACCTAGCTTTTGAAAATAGAAGGCTAAACTCTAAGTTTCAACATTAACTTGATTTATATTAAGACATTTCAGCAGATGCAACCTAGTCTACCTAGCTTTTGAAAATAGAAGGCTAAACTCTAAGTTTCAACATTAAATTCGCTAGTCTATTTAGAACCATTGATTGTTGTCACAAGCTTTTAAACATAACTGTATAAGGAGTGAGTTAGGATGTATATAGGTTAACCTTACATTAATTGTAAACTACAACACAAATGTTGCACTAGGGTATTACAATATGGTAATTATAGAAAACCGTTTGATTCACCCGAGTGGGTGTGTGATGGTGAAGAGTTGTATTAGGTAAGTAAAGCTCACCAATGATTATAGGAATATACCTGCATCAAAACTATTAGAAACCAGAACTACATATTCTTTAGAGTGATTATTTCAAGGGTCTTGATCCTGTGGATTCAAGTATGTATGCAGCCTGGTAGGCAGATTGTGTCTCCTATGTACAGACACCTTGGACATAATTAGGTAGCACTTAACTATTTTAAGACATTATATATTAATTCACGAGGCTCATTCCCTTGCAGAAGCCTCTGCCACAATGACAATGCCTCTAAACCATGCAAAGAATGTTGAAGTGGTTCCCAACCTTGAAACACTCTTATAAGCAATGGCAAAGAAAATGCAGACGCAAAACATATATTACTATTATTTATGCATATGTATGTATGTATGTATGTACGTATGTACGTGAGCACGTATGTAGATATTTATGTATGTATGCATGTATATACATAGATATACATATGTATATGTATATATGTGTTTATATATACATACACACACATATTTGTGTGCCTATGTATGTATATATACAAAGAGATCTTGCCACAAGAATCTCGGGGTGAAATAGTCCCTTCCACCCTAAAAACCATTTTGTTATTTCATTAAAATTGGGACTTGGACAAAGCCAATGATACAAAACCTACTGCCACTTTGGAAAAAATGTTGCCTCCAACATTGCAACCATATGATAAATGGGAATAACACATGCCTAAGCCATAACTCAATTAAATGGGTCTATTTTCTGATTAGTTGGATTGATTACAAATTCTTGTAGAACTGTCATCATATTAGGTACAATAAAATGAACAATCAGTTGCTCCAAGCTAGTTTTCCAAGGTGATAAAATTGCATATGCAGATGCATCAATTGAATGTCAGGCATGGAGCACATTCCTCAATTTATAAAAAATGGTTTGATATAAAGGCTTCATATGTTGGCTCAACAATGGAAGCCAAGGATGTAACCATGCATGTATTAGCACACTCTCCCTACGAGGATCCCAAGTATCTACTTCTACTATTAATTTGGGCATCATTATATGATCTAAAATGTTATGAAAACTCCTCTCATGTCTCCAAAAAATGTAGCATATGTTCAAGGTCCCTTGTCTCCTAGGAATTTGTAGCAGCTATTCTCACTGACATTGGAAGAATAACTTCAATGAAGAGTTGAGTGTAAGAAGTTAAAGAAGCAAGTTCTACTTCTGTGTAAATTCCATAATCATGAGGCTCATTCCCTTGTAGAAGCCTTTGCCACAATGAAATTACCTCTAAACAATGCAAAGGATGTTGAAGTGGTTCCCAACCTTGAAACACTCTTATAAGAAATGGCAAAGCAAATGTGGATGCAATACATATATTACTATTATTTATGCATATGTATGTATGTATGTAAATATACAAGCCATAATCTAGTTAAATTGGTCTAGTTGCTGATAAGTTGTGGTGATTACAAATTCTTGTAGAACTACCATTAGATTAGGTACAATAAAATGAACAATCAATTGTTCTTAACTAACAGGATCAAATATAGTTTTCCAAGGTGATAAAATTGCATATGAAGATGCATCACTTGAATTCCAAGAATAAAGTGCATTCCCCAATTTATAACAAATAGTTTGATATAAAAACTCTATACATCGGCCAAACAATGGAAGCTAATGATGTAACCATGCATGTATTGGCATGCTCTCCTTGTGAGGATCCCAAGTATCTACTAGTGTTGTTAATTTGGGAATCACTATATGATCCAGAATGTTATGAAAAATCCTCCCATGTCTCCAAAAAATTTAACATAGATTCAAGGTCCCTTGGCTCCTAGGACTTTGTAACAACTACTCTCAACGCTGAAAGAATAACTTTAATAAAGAGTTGAGTGTAAGAAGTTGAAAACCAAGTTATGCTTCTATGTAAATGCCATAATCACAAAGCTCATTCCCTTTTAGAAGCCTTTACCACAATGAAATTGCCTCTAAAACATGCAAAGGATGTTGAAGTGGATCCCAACCATGAAACACTCTTATAAGCAATGGAAAAGAAAATGCAGATGCAATACACATATTACTATTATTTATGTATATGTATGTATGCATGCATGCATGTATATACATATAAATACAAGTCATAACCTAGTAAATTTGGTCTAGTTGTTGATTAGTTGGGTGGATTACAAATTCTTGTAGAACTATCATCAGATTAGGTATTTTAAAATGAACAATCAGATGTTCCCAGCTAGCAAGATCAAATATAGTTTTCCAAGGTGATAAATTTGCATATATAGATACATCACTTGAATGCCAAGCATGAAGTGCATTCCCCAATTTATAATTAATGGTTTGATATAAAGGTTCCATACATTGGCCTAACAATGGAAGCAAAAGATGTAACCATGCATGTATTGACACGCTCTCCTTGTGAAGATCCCAAGTATCTACTGGTGTTGTTAATTTGGGCATCACCATATGATCTAGAATGTTATAAAAACTCCTCCTATGTCTCCTGAAAATGTAGGATAGGTTCAGGGTCCCTTGGCTCCCAGGAATTTGTAGTATCTATTCTCACTACTAGAAGAATAACTTCAGTGAAGAGTTGAGTGCAAGGAATTGAAGAAGAAAGTGTTTCTTCCGTGTAAATTTCATAATCATGAGGCTCATTCCCTTGTAGAAGACTCTGCCACAATGACATTACATCTAAACCACACAAAGGATGTTGAAGTGGTTCCCAACTTTGAAACACTCTTATAAGCAATGGAAAAGAAAATGCAGATACAATATATATATATTACTATAGGCCATATGGAGGACTACGTAAAATAAAATAAAAAGAAAAGAAAACATGACATTAATCATTCCCCATTTTTTTTGTGTATATGCCATAATCACGAGGCTCATTCGCTTGTAGAATCCTCTACCACAATGACATTACCGCTAAACCATGCAAAGGATGCAAATGTATGTATGTATGTATGTATGTATGTACGTATGTATTTATGTATGCATATATGTATGTATATATGTATGTATATATGTATGTGTGAATATACATATATATAAAGACCAAGAAAAATGGGCAGAGTTAATATCATTGTTAATGGGCATTATATTTCTCCTACATACATACATTTTATATATATATATATATATATATATATATATATATATTGCTCATTAACTTTGCATTATTTGTGTGCAATATTTTAAAGTAACTCACTTAGCACAAGTTGAGTGAGTTTTATTGTTTTATTATTTGGATTCTAGAATATGTATGCAGTTGGATCAATTTTCATGTTGTGTCAAGATGTAATAAGCACCTTAAAAAAGATCTCTATGTATATATGCATACATAAATACATGTATATATGTGTATGTATGTATGTATGTAGATACATATGTATATGTATATATATGTGTATATATACATACATACACATATGTGTGTCTATGTATGTATGTATACATAGAGATCTTGTGGATTATGAAGATTAGTGAGATCTAGGATTCTGTTGTCATGCCCTTATGATTTTTGCATTTTGTTGTCTTACGCCTCACCTTCATAAAATTTAGGCAAGGGCCTTCACACCCTACTAGCAGGATGAGGTCCTTGCGTAGTCTAAATGCCCTACTATTTGATAGGAAGACTATGGGTCTTTCTCTTGTGATTTATGCATCTCATTCATTTTATTGTACCTAATCCAATGAAAATTCTATAGAAATTTGTAATCAAGCCAACTAATCAAAAACTAGACCCATTTAACTAGGTTATGGCTTGTTTCTTTCTAAAAATATCTGCTATGATATGTTTTTGTAAAATTTCTTGCAAACTCTACCCATTTTTCTTAGTTTGTATTATTTTTGTGGAGGATCTTGAGGTAAGTCACTTAGCACCTGAAAAAAAATCTCTTTGTATATATACATACATACATGCATACATGTATATATGTATGTATGTATATATATGTATATGTGTGTGTGTGTATGTATGTGCCCTTGTAATCACTGCATTTCATTATCATGCCCTTGCGATCTCTGCATATCATTGTTGTGCCTTGTGATCTATGTATATGTATGTATGTATATACAAATATATACATATGTGTGTATGTGTGTATACATACACACACACACACATATGTGTGTGTCTACGTATTTATGTATGTATATAAACAAAGGGATCTTGGCACAATAGAAAAATAATAAAACTCACTCAACATGTAGCATGGCCATAGATGCGATGGCCACGTCTATTGGTAAGTATATTCCTCTTTTTCTCTCTTATTTTTCATGTGACTATTTCACTTGAACTATTATTCCTAGGGGAAATCTATAATATCATATTCATTTTATGTAGGAGGTGATGAGGACATTCCTAGATGTACCCATGTTAGATGTACAAGAATCAATAAAGAATTGTGATGAACTTCTTGAGTAATGAAGATGGACATCCCCTGAGAGTATCAAGAGGCAATGAGGACATTCTAGGTACTTTAAATATTGATACTTAAAGATTTAGATGTTCATGGGGAATTTATATGTTAAGGGGAGGAGGGGGTGAGGCCAAATGAACTTCCACCTTCACATGGTCGGCCTGATTACTAGAGAATATTAAACTATTTTCTAAACCAAGTGAAGCTCAACATTAACCTTATATAATTGCATAAAAACTAATTGTGTGAATCTCTTAGTTTTAGGCAATGCAGAAGGAGGCCATAGTTCAATATGCAATCTCAATTCATATGCATACGATATCAAGTGCAACTAAAAAATGGAACATGTTTTCATTTTTTGTTAGAGGTATTTAATTGCTTGTTTTAAGTTAAAACCCATCACGAACATTCTATTGGCCATAGCAACTAGAGTTCTAATGTTCATGATGGTCTATAATTTTAAAAACTCAATAGAACTATTAAATATATGTAATTGTGTTGCATTTTTTTAGCTATTCCTATTGTCCATGCATATAAAATGCAATTACACGTGCATTCTTGATTAAAAGTGACATGTAATGCCTCGCCAAGAGATCCAAAGAATTAATCTAAAATTTTACTAAGTTTGCAAATCAATTTTTTTTTTTAAACATGAAATATAAACCATTCACAACTTATACATAGTAACGGAAGCAATAGTAACATCTAATTGAAAGTAAACATAACATAACAGATTACATTCTTTAAGGATCCCTTAACGTTGAATCACATCTAATCATAACTATTCATCTAACATCACATCCTTAGCAATGTTACATCCAACATTCTTAAACCATATACAAGTGTCATTTTTGTAATTACATTTTAGTTTAGCTCAATCATCCACCATACATGTCACAGGGTATGAAAAGGCTTAAAAGAATAAACATCCGTGTAAATAAAGTACATCATCATCCAATATTAATTCATGATGCAATAACATAAATGAAACCACAAATCATAAATCATCACATAAGATATAAACATCCATCATAAGAAATAACCATACATCACAAACATAAATAACTAAGTGCACGGTTCCTCCCAACCGTAAATAGCATCATTAGACCATCGTGGATCCTAGCCATCCTTCCGTGTGTAACATTCCAAAGCACCGAAGAGATCATTGGTATTATCACAGTAGGAATGTCACTCCTAAAACATCCTACTAACATACAAAGTAAAGCATAAGATAACATCATTTAACATATGCAAATCATCAATATAAGAAACATACCAGTAAATACATCCATCATAAGGTATATCATCAATCATAATGATCTAAAAACATAATGAAGATAAATACCAACCAAGAAAGCTCCAGCCACGGTGTCTCGGACGGATCTCAAATGATAAGAGTGAAAATACACTACCACCCGACCACATGGAACCTAAGTGGTCCACTCCCACCGTGCTGAGGAGATAATCTCAAGTCCCAAACAAGCTATCAAAAATCACATAGCAAAGATACTCTCTAAGTACAAAAATCCTAAAAGTATACTAACTCAAAGGTTTCAAACACAAAATCGACATCTAGTTCCCAGAGGCACACAAAGACATGTAGGAAACCTACTCTGCAAGCGAGAAAGTATCATCGCATTTATCACGTACAAGTTACCCTGGCAGTTAGCTAAACTCCACGGGTCCATACTGATCTCATGCGGCCACTAGTATCCTCTCATACTGACGAGGCATACTACGGAATGCAAGGTCGCAACCATGTGTTCTCTCTACTTCCATCCTAGTCTGTACAAGCACTCGAGGCATGCATGAGAATATCAAAACAATTTATTTTTTAGGTTCATTTAATCCTCATTTTAATATGTAAATGTTATCACTTATTAACCAAACTTACAATGAGTTACCCTGGTAGCCACTTAGGCCCCCGGCCCCCATTGCAAGCCACTTCCCGACACTACAAGTAGATAACCTACCCTAAGCTTATGGAATCATAAAATCACCCCAGACCTATACAAGCGACTAGAAAGAAATACCAAAAGATAATCCATAAAAAGAATCATCAAATAACCATGATAAAAGCATCAAATATCCATGATAAGAATCATCAAATCTCCATGATAAGAATCATCAAATCTCCATGAGCATCTGAAAAGCATCCATAGAAAATCATGACCACAATAGTTCTTTATTGGCAACTGAAGGCATCACTGATAATCATAAGTATCTATTGGTTTTTAATGACCAAAATATATCTCAAGATAAATCACTATATCCATTGGTTCTTCAACAAGCAACCAAGAATATCTCAAAATCATATTGATCGAAGACTCCAAAATGGTTGAGTCAAAACATGGCACAACATAACATCATCAAAAAACAATTCAACATTTCAGTCCTATCATGGCGACTAGAAAATAATCCAAGGATAACTAATCGATGACTCAAAAATGATTAGCTCAAGTGTCTCAAATACATATACATCTCAGCTTCACATGTGAAGATTGATGAACATTAACAATCAGTAAATAGAAACATTTCATAGAGCATACGATCACATTACCATGGTTGGGTTTATAAAGATTGAGACCAAATAAGATCAACATACCATCACATTTTATAACCCTCGAGCCTCTGGTAACAACTTAAGACTGGTCAACACTAGTCAACCCAAAACCCAAAATAGATAGCATAGAGAATACACAATGCAAACACATGTTTAGGTTTACTAAAATCACATAGTTGAATTAAGTGTAGAGCTTCAGTTTTCATTTCAAGTATACTTCAAGTGTCTAAGTTTAATCATTTGACCTACAAGTCAACCCGTTTGTTCTCCGATAGCATTATAATATTCGAAGAATAGCTGAAGGATAACTATTAAATCATTTGACACTTAATAAAATCATTCACTTTATTTTGCTAAGATCAATGTTACAAATTGAATAACTCTTCTTAATGTTACTTCAACTTTTAACATAAATCAAAGGATCATTATTGGTTAAATTATAAGACAGTCAATTATCAATCTTCGAATAAGAAAATGATAACTTTATTAAAATGTTTAATTAAATCAATCAATTAACATAGGTACACCATCCATGACCTTTGAACATTCTAGTAGTTCTCAATTATATATTACTATGTCTCACCATTAAAATATCTAAGGTTGTTATTCAATTCATGAGAGTACGACTTGTCAACTTCGATGTAAATACATAACAACTTCACTAAAAGAATCGATATTAGCATATCAATTAAAACTCTATATAAATAACTTAATTATTAATTAAATCTAATTAACTCTAATTAATTTAATTAATAATTACATATCCATGGCAACGTTCCAATTAATATTAGTTGACTAATAACTAACTATAATTTTGTCAGTTAAAGGTCAACTATAATCTAGTACACAAATATTCGTATTCATAGTTCAATAATAATAACTTGTTAATATTTAATAACAAGCTATATTGAATATCTTATTAATAAATCTATAATGACCACATTCGTCATTCTTTCAATGAATACTAATATTCCCTTGATAAAACTCTATTATCAATTAAATCTAATTAATTTTAGATTAAATTAATTAGTAGCTATGTCAATAACTACATGATTATCAGCTAATAATAGTTTCGTTCATTAAGAGTCAACCATGTATCATTCCATCAATGTTCAAATTATTACTTTACTAATAAAAAATTATAATAAATCTCCAATATTAATATCTCAACTAAATACCTCCTATGTTGGTTGATAAATAGATTAATTATACTTCTTCTACTATTAACTAATCTTAATTAAATTAGATTAGTTAATAAATCATATAAAACTAATGCATAAAAATAAGATTCTACTAAGGGAAGATTGCAATAATATCTTTAATTCATTCCATGCTTTGATATATTATTTTTGTGAAGTTTAAGTATAAAGAACTCTTGGTTATGGAAAATGGAGAAATATTTGTCCTTGAATAAAACAGTCCCAGTACGAGGGCCATATCTCCCTAATGAACCGTCGGATCGGGCTAAAATTAAAATATGTTGGAGAGGGCCAAGTTTTGCCAATTTTGACTGGAGTGATCGAATAAATTTGACCACGATAAAAAAGTTATAAATGACTGAGTTCGGGTCTATCCAAGGGGCAGCGACAGGGCAATTTGTGATGAATTAAGAATTTCTCCTAAAAGGTAATTGTTCTCTAAATTTACCCATTCATCCATCTAATAGATTTGTCCATACACATCTAAAAATATAATTTGATAAAAATATTACATCTAACCATTCAAATTTTCAACTTAGAATTTCTATTTTAATTTCAAATCTTGTCTATCTAATTTCACAATATAAATTCGAACCCAAACTCGATTCAAATCTAATTTCTTTCTTAAATTGAAGCTAGGGTTTTTTAATGAGTTCTCTATTGATTTCTTTTGCAACCAAATAAATACATATCTAGATTCTAATTTCAAATTATAAATTCAATCATAGAGAAGTTTCAGACACATATAACAGACACGATGAAGACATGAAGAGAAAGAGTGCAAATAGGATATGTGATTATCACGAGTGCACCTGGACACTGATGCTAATTTTTCATGCATCAGAAGTCCATAGAAAGTCCTTTCCTTCTTCTCATACGCAATTCTTCCAAGATCTAAGTCAATCAAAATTTTCACGTGACTAGAAGTGCTAGAAGAAGCCTAGAAGCATGTAGAAACATATGAGCATGTAGAAGCATATGAGCTTCTCAAATGCATGTAAGCTTTGAAGCTTGTCCAAACACACTAGGAGAGCCTCTATTTAAAAGCCTCTAAGATGCATCTAGAATGTCTTTAGTAACAACTATAAGATAAGCATGACAACTAAGCATGAGTCTACTCCAACCTTCTAGATGAGTCATAAGGTTGTAGACACCATGTGCTCAAATAAAATGCTAACTCCTAAGTATAGACAACTAGTGCAAACTCGTGTGTTGTCTACATGACAACTCTCGAGAATTTGCAAACTCCTATGTGAGCGAACATTAAAATAATGCACATTAATTAATATAATATTTAATTTACTCTTTTTAATTTTATTTATTTATTATTAAATCTTATGCACTAACTTTAATAATTCCACTTGTTCTTACCTTAATATATTTATATATTTTAATCACATGAAATCTAGAATCTTTTAATAATTTTAATATATATTCCACTTTTAAATTTTATTTTCAAAACTTAATTGCTAAAATATTTATGAGCTTTAATAATAATATTATTTAGTCATTTATTTAAAAATGAATTCCAAATATATTATTATTTAAATAAATATTGTCACATTTCTTATAACTTATAACTTTTATTTTTAAATTTAATTATTTTATTTAATTAATTTTTCAATTAATTAAATAAAATAAATATTAAAATACTATATTAATTTTTTATTAAATTAAACCATTAATTAAATCTTTTAATTAGGCTTAATTAATAGAAAATACTCAAAAGACTCACAAGGTAAAATACGAAAACCCATCATAGCCAAAATACATACAAAATTAAACCAAGGGTTAATATCACAAATTACGTTATCCAACGTATTCAGAGGGTACTCAACTCAGATACTTGTCCTAATTTCCAATTAGAAAAAATGGCTTAAAGGGTTGAGATTTGAACTTTAGAATTATCTCCCCTCTCTTATCATTGAGATAATGTGATAGGGTACATTCATCCTGGCAATTCAGAGTAGTTGATACCCAGTACCTGCGACTTGCATAAAAACTATGCATGTACAAGCACAATATATATTAAACTAAGCAGGCAATGGCAAGAAGTGGTGTATCGTGTAGATCCCGACTAGCAGGTGACTACGACTCCCTTCCTTAACCACATCAGGCATGCCATACATAAGAGCAAACATGCACACCATACACATGCAAGTATGGGGTAAGTATCCATAAGAAAAAAAATACGATAATTAATCATCTTACTAATCATCATTAATAACTGCAAACACTGAAAATAATCATCATGCATACATGAAATGTAAAGTCTAAGTAATCTCATCATATAATAAATTGAATTTGAAACAATATCTGATAATCTCATAACAATATTACTAACCATCAACATAAAACTAGCCCCAAAAGAGTTTGACAATGTTAGCTAAAATGCGACCTAAGGGTAGGCACTACATCCACTCTCTCTAGAATTAGGCTTACTCCTGGAAGCCTGCAAGAATAAAAACTAAGATAATCACTATGCGGGTCCATTGAACCCTTTCCCCCCGTAGGGAAATATGGTTCCACTGGTGACACTACAACACACTTAGAGCAATATGATTCTGGTTTAATGATAAACCGAAAATCATATCGATCCAACATTCACTCTTTTAACAACTACTAAAATAGATCCCTTAATACATTCTAAACAAGACCAACTTAATGCTTGAAAAGATAATCAAGGGCATACTACCTTAAATCATAGATGAAAGATACATGTTTAACAACTAGAATAAGTTTCGAGATCCAGTTTTTCCCTCGTTTAAGTTTAAGTAGAATTTTCAATTTTGAAAGCTAAGTGTTGAAGTATGAAAAATATGCAAGCAACAGTTTTATATTCTGTTTCAATTCACCTAGTTTCAAGTTTTCAGTTTGAAAGAGATACACATGATAGTTCAAAGTTTTCATTTTTGTTCAACTAGTTAACAACTAGTGGCATTCAAATATACCCAAAGCTTCCAATGTTGAAACTTGGGCTCTGATACCAAATGTAATGCCCCGCCAAGGGATCCAAAGAATTAATCTAAAATTTCACTAAGTTTTTCAAACAATTTTTTAAAAAAAACATGAAATATAAATCATTCACAACCTATACATAGTAATAGAAGCAATAGTAACATCCAACTGAAAGTAAACATAACATAACAGATTACATTCTTTAAGAATCCCTTAACGTTGAATCACATCTAATCATAACTATTCATCTAACATCACATCCTTAGCAATGTTACATCCAACATTCTTAAAACATATACAAGCGTCCTTTTTGTAATTACATTTTAGTTTAGCTCAATCATCCACTATACATGTCACAGGGTATGAAAAGGCTTAAAAGAATAAACATCCGTGTAAATAAATTACATCATCATCCAATATTAATTCATGATGCAATAACATAAATGAAACCACAAATCGTACATTATCACATAAGATATAAACATCCATCATAAGAAATAACCATACATCACACACATAAATAACTAAGTGCACGGTTCCTCCCAACCATAAATAGCATCATTAGACCATCGTGGATCTTAGCCATCCCTCTGTGCGTAACATTCCAAAACACCAAAGAGATCATCAGTATTATCATAGTAGGAATGTCACTCCTAAAACATCCTACTAACATACAAAGTAAAACATAAGATAACATCATTTAACATATGCAAATCATCAATATAAGAAACATACCAGTAAGTACATCCATCATAAGGTATATCATCAATCATAATGATCTAAGAACATAATGAAGATAAATACCAACCAAGAAATCTCTAGCCATGGTGTCTCGGATGGATCTCAAATGATAAGAGTGGAAATACACTACCACCTAACCGCATGGAACCTAAGTGGTCCACTCCTACCGTGCTGAGGAGATAATCTCAAGTCCCAAACAGGTTATCAAAAATCACATAGCAAAGATACTCTCTAAGTCCAAGAATCCTAAAAGTATACTAACTCAAAGGTTTCAAACACAAAACCGACATCTAGTTTCCAGAGGCACACAAAGACATGTAGGAAACCTACTCTGCAAGCAGAAAAGTGTCATCGCATTTATCACATACAAGTTACCCTGGCAGTTAGCAAAACTCCACGAGTCCATATTGATCTCATGCGGCCACTAGTATCCTCTCATACTGACGAGGCATACTACGGAATGCAAGGTCGCAACCATGTGTTCTCTCTACTTCCATCCTAGTCTGTACAAGCACTCGAGGCATGCATGAGAATATCAAAACAATTTATTTTTTAGGTTCATTTAATCCTCATTTTAATATGTAAATGTTATCACTTATTAACCAAACTTACAATGAGTTACCCTGGCAGCCACTTAGGGCCCCGACCCCCATTGCAAGCCACTTCCTAACACTACAAGTAGATAACCTACCCTAAGCTCATGGAATCATAAAATCACCCCAGTCCTATATAAGCGACTAGAAAAAAATACCAAAAGATAATCCATAAAAAGAATCATCAAATAACCATGATAAAAGCATCAAATATCCACAATAAGAATCATCAAATCTTCATGATAAGAATCATCAAATCTCCATGAGCATCTGAAAAGCATCCATAGAAAATCATAACCACAACAGTTCTCTATTGGCAACTGAAGGCATCACTGATAATCATAAGTATCCATTGGTTCTCAATAACCAAAATATATCTCAAGATAAATCACCATATCCATTGGTTCTTCAACAAGCAACCAAGAATATCTCAAAATCATACTGATCAAAGACTCCAAAATGGTTGAGTCAAAACATGTCACAACATGACATCATCAAGAAATAAATCAACATTTCAGTCCCATCATGGCGAGTAAAAAATAATCCAAGGATAACTGATCGATGACTCAAAAATGATTAGCTCAAGTGTCTCAAATACATATACATCTCAGCTTCACACATGAAGACTGATGAACATTAACAATCAGTAAATACAAATATTTCATAAAGCATACGATCACATTACCATGGTTGGGTTTATAAAGATCGAGACCAAATAAGATCAACATGCCATCACATCTCATAACCCTCGAGCCTCTAGAAACGACCTAAGACTGGTCAACACTAGTCAACCCAACACCCAAAACAGATAGCATAGAGAATACATAATGCAAACACATATTTTGGTTTACTAAAACCACATAGTTGAATTAAGTGTAGAGCTTCATTTTTCGTTTCAAATATACTTCAAGTGTCTAAGTTTAATCATTTGACCTACAAGTCAACCCGTTGTTCCCCGATAGCATTATAATATTCTAAGAATAGCTGAAGAATAAATATTAAATCATTTGACACTTAATAAAATCATTCACTTTATTTTGCTAATATCAATGTTACAAATTGAATGACTCTTCTTAATGTTACTTCAACTGTTAACATAAATCAGAGGATCATTATTCGTTAAATTATAAGACAGTCAATTATCAATCTTCGAATAAGAAGATTATAACTTTATTAAAATATTTAATTAAATCAATCAATTAACATAGGTACACCATCCATGACCTTTTAACATTCTAGTAGTTCTCAATTATATATTACTAAGTCTCACCATTAAAATATCTAAGATTGTTATTCAAGTCATGAGAGTACGACTTGTCAACTTCAATGTAAATACTTAACAACTTCACTAAAAGAATCAATATTAGCATATCAATTAAAACTCTATATAAATAACTTAATTATTAATTAAATCTAATTAATTTAATTAATAATTACATATCCATGGCAACGTTCCAATTAATATTAGTTGACTAATAACTAACTATAATTTTGTAAGTTAAAGGTCAACTATAATCTAGTACACAAATATTCGTATTCATAGTTCAATAATAATAACTTGTTAATATTTAATAACAAGCTATATTGAATATCTTATTAATAAATCTATAATGACCACATTCGTCATTCTTTCAATGAATACTAATATTATCTTGATAAAATTCTATTATCAATTAAATTTAATTAATTCTACGATTAAATTAACTAGTAGCTATATCAATAACTACATGATTATCAGCTGATAATAGTTTTGTTCATTAAGAGTCAACCATGTATCATTCCATCAATGTTCAAATTATTACTTTACTAATTAAAAATTATAATAAATCTTCAATATTAATATCTCAACTAAATACCTCCTATGTTGGTTGATAAATAGATTAATTATACTTCTTCTACTATTAACTAATCTTAATTAAATTATATTAGTTAATAAATCATATAAAACTAATGTATAAAAATAAGATTCTACTAAGGGAAGATTGCAATAATATCTTTAATTCATTCCATGCTTTGATATATTATTTTTGTGAAGTTTAAGCATAAAGAACTCTTGGTTATGAGAAATGGAGAAATATATGTCTTTGAATAAAACAGCCCCAGTACTAGGGTCATATCTCCCTAATGAACCGTTGGATCGGGCTAAAATTGAAATATGTTGGAGAGAGCCAAGTTGTGCCAATTTTGACCTGAGCGATCGAATAAATTTGATCACGATAAAAAGTTATGAATGACTGAGTTTGGGTCTATTCAAAGGGCAGAGATAGGGTAGTTTGTGATGAATTAAGAATTTCTCCTAAAAGGTAATTGTTCTCTAAATTTACCCATTCATCCATCTAATAGGTTTGTCCATACGCATCTAAAAATATAATTTGATAGAAAGATTACATCTAACCATTCATATTTTCAACATAAAATTTATATTTTAATTTCAAATCTTGTCTATCTAATTTCACAATATAAATTCGAATCCAAATCCGATTCAGATCTAATTTCTTTCTTAAATTGAAGCTAGGGTTTTCTAATGAGTTCTCTATTGATTTCTTTTGCAACTAAATAAATACATATCTAGATTCCAATTTCTAATTAAAGATTCAATTATAGAGAAGTTTCAGACACATAACAGACATGATGAAGACATGAAGAGAAAGAGTGCAAAGAGGATATGTGATTATCACGAGTGCACCTGGACACTGATGCTAATTAGCCATGCCTCAGAAGTCCATAGAAAGTCCCTTCCTTCTTCTCATATGCAATTCTTTCAAGATCCAAGCCAACTGAATTTTTCACATGACTAGAAGTGCTAGAAGAAGCATAGAAGCATGTAGAAACATATGAGCATATAGAAGCATATGAGCTTCTCAAATGTATGTAAGCTTTGAAGCTTGTCCAAACACACTAGGATAGCCTCTATTTAAAGGCCTCTAAGATGCATCTAGAATGTCTCTAAAAACAACTAGAAGATAAGCATGAGTCTACTCCAACCTTCTAGATGAGTCATAAGGTTGTAAACACCATGTGCTCAAATAAAATACTAACTCCTAAGTATAGACAACTAGTGCAAACTCGTGTGTTGTCTACATGACAACTCTCGAAAATTTGAAAACTCTTATGTGAGAAAACATTAAAATAATGCACATTAATTAATATAATATTTAATTTACTCTTTTCAATTTAATTTATTTATTATTAAATCTTATGCACTAACTTTAATAATTCCACTTGTTCTTACCTTAATATATTTATATATTTTAATCACATGAAATCTAGAATCTTTTAATAATTTTAATATATTTTCCACTTCTAAATTTTATTTTCAAAACTTAATTGCTAAAATATTTATGAGCTTTAATAATAATATTATTTAGTCATTTATTTAAAAATGAACTCCAAATATATTATTATTAAAATAAATACTGTCACATTTCTTATAACTTATAACTTTTATTTTCAAATTTAATTATTTTATTTAATTAATTTTTCAAATAATTAAATAAAATATATATTAAAATACCATATTAATTTTTCATTAAATTAAATTATTAATTAAATCTTTTAATTTGGCTTAATTAATAGAAAATACTCAAAAGACTCACAAGGTAAAATACGAAAAATCCATCATAGCCAAAATACATATAAAATCAAACCAAGGGTTAATATCACAACTTACGTTATCCAATGTATTCGGAGGGTACTCAACTCAGATACTTGTCCTAATTTTCAATTAGGACAAATGGCTTAAAGGGTTGGGATTTGGACTTGAGAATTATCTCCCCTCTTATCATTGAGATAATGTGATAGGGTACGCTCATCCTAGCAATTCAGGGAAGTCGATACTCGGTACTTGCGACCTGCATAAAAACCATGCATGTACAAGCACAATATTTACTAAACTAAGCAGGCAATGACAGAAAGTGGTGCATCATGTAGATTCCGACTAGCAGGTGACTATGACTCCCTTCCTTAACCACATCAGGCACGCCATACATAAGAGAAAATACGCACACCATACACATGCAAGTATGGGCTAAGTATCCATAAGAAAACACATATGATAATAAATCATCTTACTAATCATCATTAATAACTGCAAACACTGAAAATAGTCATCATGCATACATGAAATGTAAAGTCTAAGTAATCTCATCATATAATAAACTGAATTTGAAACAATATCTGATAATCATATAACAATGTTACTAACCATCAACATAAAACTAGCCCCAAATGAGTTTGACAATGTTAGCTAAAATGCGACCTAGGGGTAGGCACTACATGACATATTCTTATTTTGGATGTGACGAAAAAATGACATGCACTAGAAGATGGGAAAATGATGTCACTTTTGCAGGTCTGGAACCATTTTTTGTACTGTAAAGATTGATCCTTTCTTAAAGATTTTAGATGTTAACAAGAAATTTAGTGTTGGCGGGGGGGGGGGGGGCGCAGAGGAGGTTGGGGCCAAATGAGCTTCCACCTTCACGTGGTTGGCCCTAATTAGTAGAGAATATTAAACTATTCTCAAAACCAAGTGAAGCTTAATATTAACCTATGGTTGCATGACAACTAACTAACGATAATAAAATTAATTTTGTATCATAGAGATGCATATTTTGTATTTGATTGTGCCATATTTTTGCATCAAAATTTTAGATATAGATGTTGATCATGTTGGGTTGTGTTAGGAAGATTACATTATGGAGAAATCATCAAAATTTGTCACATGGATAAAAAAAAGAGTTTACCCATAACTAGTCATGACCGTTTAAGAAAATAATGGAACTAAAATAGTGTAGGCCTATTAGCTTGAATATCCCTAGCCTTTCCCAACTACATTTAAAAAGGGATCTTAGCTCATACAGTTGGCTACTGCGTAGCATGTGGATGAAACTATAAAGTGAATCAGAGTGGCAAAATAGAAATGGGATTCATTTTCTGCCAAGTTTTTTTACAATAATTTGCAACAACCTATTCTAATAGATAACAGTCACACTAACAACATTTTTGTGTTTCGATAGATAACCATCGCTTCCACAACACGCCTTTTGCATAGCTATCGCAATTGTGACAAACAACTTTGATGACTAGCCATTGGTCCAACGGCATACCAAAAGCTTATATAATTGTAATTGTGATGGTCTACTATTGCAAGTGGGAGGGTAAGAAGATGAAGTCTTTCCATTGCATATTTCAAGTTATGACACCTTTATCTATGATGGGTAGTCATCACAATTGCCATCACAACTTGATCTCAACTACAGTAGTGCTTGGTCAATACTAATAGTATAACCTTGTGTCACCATACATAACATTGTCCAAACATTGTGCATCCTTAATATAATGATATGGACTTCAATGCATTCAATCTTAGGGACTGACGTAAGATTTTATAGATTAAAATATAGTTCCACACATATCTCTTTACTTAGATTGTAGTAGTGGGATCACCTGATCCGTTGGATTGGGTGATTTTAGCATCATTTGCATTGTTTCTTTCTTCTTCCTTCTTTCTCTAGGTTTGATTTATCTGGCTTCTTACTTGTTCAAATCCAATTGTTATGTTTCCCTTGTCTTTTTAATGATTATATACTAGTACTCGATTCATGCAATTTCTACTTAAATGATGAACCTTATGACAAATGTAACATACTTTTTCACCATTCATCCATATTTTGGATTTTCCTCTAAAATGTGTCCTTATGCAATTTGCTGCAATATGACCATACTCTTAACATAACTGACAATTGTACCATGTATTGTAATCCCAATTGATCTTCTTACCTTACTTAGGTAAATTGCCTTGATTCTTAGGTGTCTAATTCTACTTAGCATTAGATTTACAATCTTGTGCTCTATGACCATACTTTTGACATGAATAACAATATCCTTCAAATCTAGGAGTAGACAGTGTCTTACTAACCTTTATCTACACTTGTTCACTTGATGTTCTTGATTGCATTTGAAATAATAACCATTGAATTTGGGCTTGGGATTTGACTGCATAAGTATCATGGGGTCTTCTTTGTGCTCTCATCTTCTCATCAAGCATCGTTATTGCTTATTTAGGTTTTTAATCCTTTCAATGAATTCTTTCTTGGATTTTAACTCATTCTTCAATCTAGATCATTCTCATATTTTAGTTTTATGATCTCAAGTTCATTTCTAGTGTTCTCTTGAGTAGCTCCCAACAACTGATTGACCATGTCAAATTAATTATGTGCAAATTTTGCACTTCAGTAATCTTTTCATCCAACCTTCCAGTTATCTGCCTCTTGTCTTCTTCAAGCTTTTTCATCTTTATCATTTTTCTTCTTTTAAGTGACTTCACATAACCTTAATAACATCATTTAATTTTCTCTCCAATGCTTTTGTTTCTTGATTCAATTTTTTGTTCCTTTCTAGAAGATTTGTTATTATTGCATCAGTGTCACTTGATCCTCCTTCATTGGATATGTCCTCAAAACTATCTTCTTTATACTGTGTGTCATTTTATTAAATTTTCATCTTCTTCCTTTGTTTCAAGATCTTCCTTAGTTCCTCTTTAGCAGCCTTAACTTGCTCCAAGGTAATCTGAAAATCAATGTTCTTATTCTCAATTGTCTTTCTCTACTTGTAGGCTTCCATCTTCAAGATCTTGTTTCTCAAGTGGTTAGACTTTTGATAAGAGAACTAGGCTCTAATACTAATTGTTGGAAATCTAATGGAAAAATAAGATAGTGAGAGGGGGGTGAATGAAAATCTATTTAATCTTTAACACTTCAAACATTTAACCATAACTGATAACTTCACCATTAACCCTTATCTCAACATCACCATAAAATAAATCAAACATTCACTATAGTTTATTATTAGATCTAATACCTACTTGCATGAATAACACTCACAACACATAAAAAACTCATGCCATGTGACATAAAGATTTGGTTATGTAGAAACCCTTCTAGGTAAAGGTAAAATTGTGGTGGGGATGACACCCACAAAGTCATCACTACTACAACAACAATTTTTTCCTATAAGGGCTACAATTTTGATCACTTCTGATGATCTACCCTATGAGTGGTCTGCCCTATTAAGAGTTGTACAAGACTTATTCATTCTACCTTTATTAAAGAATTTTACCTTACAACTGAATGAGTACTCTATTAGGAGATTTAAGGTCTATTAAAACCACTTTGTTAAGATATTTACACCCTAAAACACTTATTAGAATATATCAACACATGATCCTTTAGTTTGTACTCAAATGTTGATAACATATCTCCTCTATATAATAACTAATCACTTCTCTAATCTAATTTGTTACTAACTCTACCCTTCATTGCTTCTCTACAATACTTAGTCACTCTTCTATAGAGTTAACATTAGATGGATACTTAGTTACTAACTCTACCCTTAATGTTGAATTACTTCTAATCTTAACTATCCATCTAACATTACATCCTTAACAATGAAATAACAAGGATACATCTAATGTTCTTAAACAATATACAAGTGTCCTTTTAGTAACTACATTTTAGATTGCTCAATCATCCACTGTACATGTTACAAGGTATGAAAAGCTTAAAAGAACATACATCCATGTAAATAAAGTACAACATCATCCAATATTAATCCATGATGTAATAACATAATGAAACCACATATTATACATGATACATCATCACAAAAGACATAAACATCCATCATAAAAGATAACCATATTTCACAAACATAATTAACTAAGTGCACGGTTCCTCCCAACCATTAATAGCATCATTAGACCATCATGGATCCTAGCCATCCCTCCGTGCGTAACATTCCAAAGCACCGAAGAGATCATCAGCTATAACATAGTAGGAATGCCACTCCTAAAACATCCTACTAACATGCAAAGTAAAGCATAAGATAGCATCATCTAACATATGTAAATCATCAATGTAAGAAACATACCAATAAATACATCCATCATAAGGTATATTATCTATCATAATGATCCAAGAACATAATGAAGATAAATACCAATCAAGAAAGTATTAGCCACGGTGTCTCCAACGGATCTCAAATGATAAGAGTGGAAAATACACTACCACCCAACCGCGTGGAACCTAAATGGTCCACTCCCACCGTGCTGAGGAGATAATCTCAAGTCCCAAACAGGATATTAAAATCACAAAGCATAAATCTCTATGAGTCCAGGAATCCTAAAAGTATACTAACTCAAAGGTTCCAATCACACACAAAATCGACATCTAATTCTCAGAGGCACAACAATGACATGTAGGAAACCTACTATGCAAGCGGGAAAGTGTCATCGCATTTATCTCGTACAAGTTACCCTGGCAGTTAGCTAAACTCCACGGGTCCATACAGATCTCATGCGGCCACTAGTATCCTCTCATACTGACGAGGCATACTATGGAATGCAAGGTCGCAACCATGCGTCTCACTACTCCCATCCTAGCCTATACAAGCGCTCAAGGCATGGGCAAGAACATCCAAAACTCTTATCTTTTTAGGTTCATTTAATCTCCATTTAGTGTGTAAATGTTATCACTTATTAACCAAACTTACAATGAGTTACCCTGGCAGCCACTTAGGGCCCCGGCCCCCATTGCAAGCCACTTCCCGACACTACAAGTAGATTACCTACCCTAATGCTCATGGAATCATAAATCACCACAGTCCTGTACAAGCGACTGTAAATAAAATCCAAAAGATAATCCATAAAAAGAATCATCAAATATCCATGATAAACACATCAAATATCCATAAAAATCATCAAATCACCAAGATAAGAATCATCAAAATCTCCATGATAAAATCATCAAATATGCATTAAAGCATCAAATCTCCATGAGCAATATCCATAGAAAATCATGACCACAACAGTTCTCTATTGGCAACTGAAGGCATCACTGATAATCATAAGTATCCATTGGTTCTCAATAACCAAAATATATCTCAAAATAATCACCATATACATTGGTTCTTCAACAAGCAACCAAGGATATCTCAAAATCATACTGATCGAAGACTCCAAAATGGTTGAGTCAAACATGTCACAACATGACATCATCAAAAATAAATCCACATCATAGTCCCATCATGGTGACTAGAAAATAAACCAAGGATAATTGATCGATGACTCAAAAATGATTAGCTCAGGTATCTCATACACATACATCTCAGCTTCACACATGAAGACTGATGAACAATAAAAAACATTTCATAGAGCATACGATCACATAACCATGGTTGGGCTTATAAAGATCGAGACCAAAAAGATCAACATGCCATCACATTTCATAACCCCCGAGCCTCTGGTAACAACCTAGGACTGGTCAACACTAGTCAACCCAAAAACCCAAAACAAGAAGCATATAGAATACACGATGCAAACACATGTTTTGGTTTTGCTAAAATCTCATAGTTGAATAATGTGTAGAGATTTCCAGTTTCCATTTTCAAGTATACTTCAAATGTCTAAGTTTCATCATTTGACCTACAAGTCAACCCATTTGTTTCCCCGATAGCATTATCCTTCTATTATTAAGAATTACATTCTAAAAATAACTTAAGGATAAGTATTTACTTATTGAACTGATCATCATTGACCTTTGATTAACTTGTTCTCTTTATTTAACTAAGATCCATATTCAAATTGATCAACTCTTCTTATCGTTACTTCAACTTTTCTCATAAAACAAGGATCATTAATCGTTAAATTATAAGAGAACCAAATTATCATTCTTCAAATAAGATATCTTAACTTAATTAGAATGATCAATTAAATCCATCAATTAACGTAGGCACACCATCCATGACCTATTATCATTCTAATAGCCTTCAATTAGAAACTTAATTAAGTGTTACTAAAGTTTGAGTCTTTTAATTTAATTGTTATCATTGTTGACAACCATATAATATCTAAGGTCATAATTCAAGTCATAAAACTTATCAATTTTGATATCAATATTTCTACAATCTCATTAAAAGAATTATATCAATTAAATCTCTACTACGTAACTTAATTATTAATTAAATCTAATCAACTCTAATTAATTTAATTAATAATTACATATCCAAGGCAACGTTCCAATTAATATTAGTTGACTAATAACTAACTAGAATTCTATAAGATAAAAGTCAACTATAATTCAATACTCAAGTGATCATATTAATAATTCAATAATAATAATCTTGTAACGTCCATATTCGTCTTACTAATATTTTCTTAACAATTTCATATTAATGATAATCATTTCAAGTTAAAACTCTATTGCATTTAATTATATTGACAACTCATTAATTGATTAGAATCAATTATACTCCAATTCCAAAAACTATTGTCTTTACAAAACTCCAATCGTTAAATAATCTCTTCTAGATTAATTCTAATTGAATTAACCGTTTATACTATTATTTAAACCGTTATTTATTAATAGTTTGTTAGTCCCAACAAACATTAATAAATAATAATCTTATCACAACTATATTCCATAAACCCCATATCAATAATTTATAATATAATAATTCAAATCATAGCTATGTTAAAACGTATCATTGACCCATTGTCCAATATCAAAAAAGTTTAAGTCACTTAATTTAAAATCATCTCGTACTATAAAATTACCATCTCTAAAATATATCTCTTTCCATCAGTTCTATCTACAATCGTTTCTATTAAAATCTTCCATTAATTCATCTAGAACATTATTATTAGTCTTCTTAATGAAAATTCTATTATACTAGATTCATTACTATGAATACTAGTGTCTTAATTCTAATTTAATCAACAGATTATTATTAACAATCTATATTAAGCACCACTGTGATAATAATAATCAATATATCCTTTTTAGCATAACATTCAATATCTCATTACCAATACATATATACATATATATACATATATATACATATATATACATATATATACATACATGTATATACATACATGTATATATATATATATATATATATATATATATATAAAATAACCCACATTATAAAAGCTATGTAATATATACATATTACAAATTCGAATACACCATTGAGTTACAAAATCGCATACATATCATATTATAAAAATGATGCGCAGGTTTTAAAGTCATTGCCGCGGTCAAAAACGGTGATACAATGCATTGATGACCTTGCAATAAACGTGGCCTACTGATCGCAGGTACCCTGCAATCACGCAGGTACTCTGTGATCCGCAGAGCATGCATTCGATGCCACCGCTGATCGCAGTACACCGTACCTGCGACTTACAATCGCAGGCCGAGGGGGGGTACGAAATTCGTCCCTCCCCTATTTTAATATGTTTGTTTGCAAAATATCATTTTTAGTAAACAATTTCCATTTCATTTTAAAACACTTTTACCATATGGAAAATTCGAATTTAATAAGTAAAACTTCTTATTTACACAAATATATACATATATGTATATATGTATATATATATATATGTATATACGTATATATATATATGTATATATATATGTATATACGTATATATATATGTATATACGTATATGTATGTATATATATGTATATATATATACAAAATTTGTTATCAACTATCATTGTATTTAAAATACACATATACATATATATTTATATATTTGCGGATTTACAAAAGAAAATATATACTTAGATCTAAAGGGCCTTTCTACACAAGAATTTTTTTCCTTTTTAAATAATTGTTTTCTAAACATATCCATTAATCCATCCAATAAGTCTAACTATAAATTTGAAAACATCATTCTCAATTTAATTCTAATTCGAGCCCAAACCCATTTAGATCTAATTTCTTTCCTAAATTGGATCTAGGATTTTCTAATGTTTTCTTCTCAACCAAATAGAATATCTAGATACCAATTTTCAATTTTAGATTCAATCACAAAGAGTAATCAGACACATATAACAGATATGATAAAGACAGGAAGAGAAATAGTGCAAAGAGAATATGTGATTATCATGAGTGCACCTGGACACTGATGCTAATTTTTCCATGCCTCAGAAGTCCATAGAGAATCCCTTTCTCTCCATCATTCGCAATCCTTCCAAGATCCAAACCAACCGAGAATCTCCAAGTGACTAAAAGTGCTAGAAGAAGCATAGAAGCATGTAAAAAATATATGAGCATATGAAGAAGAATATGAGCTTGTAACTTGCAACTTCCATTCAGCTTCTACTTCAGCTTTCCTTTAAGCTCGTGGCTTGTCCAAATACACTAGGAGAGCCTCTATTTAAAGACCTCTAAGATGCATCTAGAGTGTCTCTAGAAACAACTAGAAGATAAGCATGACAACCAAGCATGGGCCTTCTCCAACCTTCTAGCTAAGTCTTAAGGTTGTAGACACCATGTGCTCAAATAAAAATGCTAACTTCTAAGTGTAGACAACTTGTGCAAACTTAGAGTGCAAACTTTCGTGTTGTCTACATGACAACTCCCGAGAATTTACAAACTCCTATGTAAGCAATATTAAAAATAATACACATTAATTAAATATAATATTTAATTTACTCTTTCCAATTTAATTTGTTTATTTATTAAATCTCATGCACTAACTTTTATAATTCCATTTTTCAATCTTAATATATTTATATTTTAATCACATAAAATCTAGAATCTTCTATTAATTTAAAATATATTTTCCACTTTTAAATTTCATTTCCAAAACTTAATTGCTAAAATATTTATTAGCTTTAATAATAATATTATTTAGTCATTTATTTAAAAATGAACTCTAAATATATTATTATTGAAATAAATATTGTCACATTCCAAATTTAAACTTTTAACTTTTTATTTTCAAATTTAATTATTTTATTTAATTAATTTCTCAATTAATTAAATAAAATAAATATTAAAATACCATATTAATTTTCCATTAAATTAAACCATTAATTAAATCTTTTAATTAGGCTTAATACATCAAAGACTCATAAGGTAAAAATAGCCAAAATACATACAACATCAAACCAAGGGTTTAAATCACGAATTACGTCATCCAACATATTTGGAGGGTACTCAACTCAGATACTTGTCCTAATTTTCCAATTAGAACAAATGGCTTAAAAGGGTTGGGATTTGGACTTGAGAATTTATCTCCCCTCTCTTATCATTGAGATAGTGTGATAGGGTACGCTCATCCTGGCAATTCAGGGAAGTCGATACCCAGTACCTGCAATTTGCATAAAAACCATGCATGTACAAACACAATATATACTAAACTAAACAGGCAATGGAAGGAAGTGGTGCATCGTGTAGATCCCGACTAGCAGGTGACTACGACTCCCTTCCTTAACCACATCAGACACGCCATACAAAAGCAGACACGCAAAGAAAACACGCACACCATACACATGCAAGTATGGGGTAAGTATCCATAATAAAACACATATGATAATAAATCATCTTACTAATCATTATCAATAACTGAAATCACTTGAATAATCATCATGCAACCATGAAATGTAAAGTACCAAGTAATCTCATCACATAATAAACTGAATCCATAGCATAATATCTGATAATCCCAAAACAATGTTGCTAACCATCAACATAAAATTTTCCCTAAAAGAGTTCAACAACGATAACAAAATGCGAACTAGGGGCAGGCACTACACCTTGCAATATTCTAATTCACTAATCTTCTTGAATAGGGATTAATCATCCTCACTAAAACATGTAATCACATCCATAACTAACTCCTTGATCATTTAAAAGCATCTCTTGCACCACAAAATAAGTTTACCTCAATGTTTTTTATAAGAAAAATAGTTTTTACAGGGATCCTAAAACCCAAATGTTAAAACAAAAAACAAGTCTGATAATAAGCATATAAAGCCTAGCCAATCATAGACAAGTCACATGAATGATAATAAGCATGAAGCCCAGTCAAACACAAAGGCCAAAAAAAAGGCCAGTTCAACTTACATCAAAAAATCAGAACAAGAAAAAGCCAACTAAACAAAAAAACAACAGTAAACTAATAGCTAAAGACATGAATAAATAAAACATGATTACTCCTCTATCTTTCGCTCGAGCTCCTGCATTGTCTAAGCTGCTTCATAAACTTTGTGAGTTTCCTCAGTAATCTACTCCTGACTCTTCTGGGCATCCCAGTCCAAGCTACTCAAAGTAATTTATGTCACCACACCCTCTTCCACCCTAGCTCTTTCCCTGTCCTTGTCCTCACTCTCATCCAGTAGGCCTCTGGCTTTTAACATTCCAGTAAGGGATAGAATGTTATCATTGATTGAATTGAGGATGCAGATCATTTGGTTCATCAGATTGTGATTATAGTTTTCTAGGTTCAGGATTCTCTTCTCAGCTAAACTGATTCTATCCTCCTTATTCTTCTGATTTCCCAGACCTGGCTCCTTCCTACTATTTTCCATTTGACCAATATTTTCCCTAACCTCTTCCAATTCATGATAAAGCCATTTGATTGACCTAAAGTTTTCAATCATGTTGTTGCAAGCATTGTTCAACAGGTTCATTCCTATTTCCTTAGCATTATCTGTATGGTGGATCGATAAGTTCTTCAAACTGGAGCTAGCCCTATTTTTCTTCCAGAATTTGGGGATTCATTGTCTCTCGAACAATCCCCATCTTGGATGTTCTAACATTAATATTTCTCCATGCATTTTTCCTATCCCTTATAATCACTTCTCCACCCTCTTCTCCAATTTTCTCCTTCTCCTACTCCTAGGGATGAATAGGGGAAACAAGAATAGCAGAAATATCTGGCCCTAACCCCAAAACCTCCTCAACATCCACCTATTTTTCCTTCTTCCTTTTCTTTACACGTGGTGCCTTCTTGATTTTTGTCTCCTCATCCTCCTCATCATCAGATTTTATATTCTCCCCTTCCTCATTGTTTTCTTCATCGCCTTGGCCTGTAATTTTAGGTCCATGTCCTTTAGGGCTCTTCTTGCTTGGGATAATAGGCGAGGGAAAAAATTTCTCTGAACCTTTAGCATTCTTTCTAGAGGAAACTTTTTCCTTCCCCTCTGAGCTGATACTTTCAATATCGTCTGAGTTAGAGGAGAAACTAGAGCTCCTTGAGTCCTCTGAGGCATCCACACCAGGCTGAGGAGATTTGATTAAAGTCTAGGCTTTAAAATGCTCATAAATATTTTTTTAAAAGCCCCTCATGAAGGGCAGGATTGACAGAGGGGTTTTTCTTATATCCTATAATAGCCTTGCTCATAGAAGTAAATAAATAAAAGGGAAAAGAGATCTTGATGCCATGATGAAAATGGTTTAGAAAAAAAAAGTGATGGGTTCTCACTCGATCAAATCTAGTATCCAACAAAATATACTCTATAACAGCTCGTAAAACATACCTCCAAAGTTCTTTGATGGAGTCCATTTCATAGTACATTTTGCATTTAACTAGATCATTCCTATCCTCCATTTTCTCTGCAAAATCTTTGAATGCATTCACTGATAGCTTCTTATCTCTATAAAATTTGAAGCCCTCCACTGGAATCTCAGACACAAAAGCAATAACTTCCTCTGTACTATGAAAAGAGACTCCATTCACTTTAACTCTTCCATCCTTCCAAGAGTTCACCATACTATTAGTTACATCATGGTCGAAGCCATGGAGTTTAGCAATGTAATTTGCTATACCTCCCTTCTCCAATTTCTCCCATAATTTTTCCCTTTCTTCCCATTTTTTTGCTTCCCCCACAAGCTCCTTCCTACTTCACTCCCCCACCATTTCTGCACTCTCCACCCCTACAATTCTCATAAATGCCAACCTGTGCAAACCCTTCTCAACCCTTTTGAAAACTCTGGTTATTGTGTCTCTCAGAACCTCCAAAATGTTTTTCTATACCCTAGGAAAAAATGCAGAAAAAAATATCGACCCACAAAATGTGTCGATATCACACTGATAACTTCACTTCCTAACTGCATTTGCTATAAATGCCATAATTACAATAACTCATGCCCCAACTTCCATAAATTAACATTATTACAATAAGATCTCCACCATATTTTCCTGGATTTCTTCTAGTTCGATAAGACTCCTCACTTCTACTAGAATATTCCCACCTAAATTCCAAGTCATCACCTTATCATGCTTGACTGCTTCATTGACAAACCAGTCTACCATGGGGTTAGCTTCTCTATAAATGTGGGTGACATGGACACGCTCAAAATTTTGAAGGAGATTTTAGGTCTCTTCAATTAAATTAGCAATAGACCATGAAGGTTGACTAATTCCTTTAATACATCTTATAATATTATTAAAATCGCCCTCCAACCATAAATTTGTAATCCCTATGTCAAAGGAAAATTTGATTGTATAGCAAGCAGCACTGGCTTCTACAAAATGACTAGTTTGAAAATCCAATGGATGAGAAAAATCTGCCACCCCTTCACCATAATTATTTCTTATGATTCCTCCACTGCCTGAAGGTCCAGGGTTACCTTTTGATGCACCATCAAAATTTTATTTATGCCATCCCTTAGGAGGGAGGAGCCATTTCACCTCCTATCTTTTGGACCTCCCGTCCTTTTCTTTCTCCTTCTTATTACCCCCATTTTCAATGTTTCCCCCTTCCTTACCTCATAGTTTTCCTTTATGCTTCTATAAATCTTCTCTCCTAGAACATAAGCAAGTTCCTCTCTCTCTCTCTAAAAATTCTATTGTTTCTTTCCTTCTAGATTCCCTAGCAGAAATGAGGCAAAGTCCAGGTACTTAAATCTAACAAGTCAGAACCCTTGAACATGCTTATCCAATGGCAAAAGAAATCCAGAAGATTATCTGGTTTACGCCAACTTACCCCAAAAAAATTTGTTATGTTGTCCCAGACCTCCCTTCAGAAAGGCCAATGTATAAACATATGATTGACCAATTCCATCTGATTCTTACAAAGGATACACCTATTAGGCATAATATGACCTCTTTTTATCAAATTATCCTCTATTAGAATTTAATCTTGCAATGCCAGCCAGTAAAATATATTAATCTTTGGGGTAAACCGAGGTAACCAAGCTTTCACCCAAGGGGGTTTCTCTTTTAGGCTCCAAAGGGAATTGTAGTCTAAAGCTACTGAGTAACAACCATTAGAATTGTCACCCCACATTACTTCGTCCCTTTTGTTATTAATAACCATAGCATTCAACATATTCATGATCGGCTTGAGATCCTTAGAGATAACAAATGGGTCTTTCCATCCTTGGTCAGTCCTATAATCACTAACTTTCAAACCAAATTGTCTTATACAATCATTAGCCCACACTTCAAATGTAGGATTATTAACAAGAGGTCCTTGTAGCAACCAATGGTCAGTCCAGAAGAGAGTACCCTCCCCATTGCCCACTTTCCAAACAACCTTAGCCTTGGCCATCTCTCTTGCTTTAAGAATAATATTCCAAATAACATACCCTCTCAGGACATTCTTATTGTTTAGAAAATATTGAATTGAAGGTCTTCTAAGATACTTATAAACAAAGACATATCTCCATTCCCTAGTACTATTAAAGATGCACTAGATCTGTTTAGCTAGGAGACCCATATTAATGCTTTAGTTTTCTGATATCTAATCCACCATAACACTTTGGAAGACAAACATTATCCCAAGCTAGAAGGGGATATATATTCCACCCTTCAAGACCCATCCACAAAAAATCCCTCTAAATATTTTCCATTTTCTCTACAAATTTAACTGGAATCCCAAAAAGGCTCAAAGCATACATTGGGATGTTCTAAAGGGTAGATTTAACCAAAAGACATTTGACTGCTTGACTAAGATAAGTCCTTTTTCAACCCACTAGCTTCTTATTAAACATGTCAATGATCTCATTCTAGAAGGAATCAGGAGGCTTAGCTCCCAAAGGGAGTCCAAGATAAGTAGAAGAAAGCTTTCCCACTCTACAACCAAGGATCCTCACAATTTTCCTCTGCCTATCCTTTGGAGTATTAATGAAGAAAACTGATCTTTTTTTCCAATTCATAAGTTGTCCAAAACCTCTAGTTTACAAATCAAGAATCTCCTTCATAATCTTTGCCTCCTTGACTGAAGCTTCCCTTCCCATAATTGTATCATCCACAAACTATTGATGAGAAAAAGGATCACACCTAGAAGATGGTTTAATACCTTTTAGCCTACAAACTTGTTTGTTCTTCTCAATTAACCTTCTAATACATTCTACCAAAATAATAAACAAAATAGGCGAGAGGGGGTCCCCCTACCTAAGCCCTCTCAAAAGTTTGAAAAAAATAGAAGGAGCACTATTAACCAAAATTGCAAGAGAAGAAGTTGAAATAAGTTGGGAAATAAGCTTACAAACTTTCTGATCAAAGCCAAAAGCCTAGAGCACCAACCCGAGGAAAGTCCAGTCAACCTGATCATAATCTTTTGAAAGATCCAGTTTGAGAAGCATACCATCTCTCTTTCTAGCTTCCATTGAATGAATAACTTCATGCACCATTATAATTGAATCCAAAATCTATCTTCCAGGGACAAATCTCGTTTGTTGCTAAGATATGATCAAAGGAAGAATTCTAATCATTCTAGAGGTTAGCACCTTTGAGATAATCTTGTAGAAAGAGTTACACAGGCTTATTGGCCTAAATTTATCCAAAGAGACTGCCCCAAGAGTTTTAGGAACAAGGACCAAAAAAGTATAATTAATCTCTTTTAGAATACTTCTAGCTCCAAAGAATTCCTAAATAACCTTCACAACATCTACCATAACCACATGCCAGTAAATTGGGAAAAGAAGGTAGGAAATCCATCCAAGCTCAGGGAGTTATCCGCTAGTAGGGAAAAAAGAGCTTCTCTTACTTCTTGAGCATTTGGTATAGCTATCAACATTTTATTGTGATGGGGTTGAATAATCTAAGGAATACAAGAGATAATTTTAGTCTGATCCAACTTCGATAACAAGGGATCCCACGACAAAAGAGAGGAGAAATAGGAAACTGTCTCAGCAACAATTTCATCTTCTTTTGCCAACATGTCATGCCCCTTTTTTAAAGCCAAAATTTTGTTATTAGCTCTATGCTTAAGAGTAGAAATGTGGAAAAACCTTGTCATCTGATTCCCCTCTTTTAGCTAGTTAATTCTAGATCTTTGCATCCAGAACTTCTCTTCCTTATAATATTATGCAAGTCGGACAGAATAGACAACTCAACATTTCTATTCAAATAATTGTACCCTTCCTTTTGAATAGTATCCTGAATGGAGGTTAGTTTGATAGACAGATCATCTTTATCATGAAAAATATGACCAAAGTCCATCTTATTCTAGGCTTTTATCATTATTTTCACATTACTTAACTTCTTTGCTACTCTAAACATGGTAGTACCTTCCACTTCTATCCCCCACTAGTGATATAGTGATATACCTTATTCAATAAATCAGGATGTGAAGTCCACATTTTTTCAAAATGAAAATGGAAGTTCCTTCTTGGTTCTAAAGAGACAACTAAGAGAGATATAAGGAAGTGATCAGAGCCAATTCTAGGAAACATAGATAGCTTATAGGAAAAGGACTACAACCAACCCTAATACACTCCCTTCCAATTCTTTTATTTGACCAAGTGAAAGCTCCTCCTGAAAGATCCAGATCCAAGAAAGCCAAGCTATTTATGAAGTTGGAAAGGTCCATTTTACTATCCCAGTTAGGTGCCAAACCTCCCTTCTTCTCCTCATCCACTAAGGGAGTATTGAAATCCCTCATTATAGTTCCTTTAGTTATGTTACTATTCCTAACCAAATCAAAAACTTTGGTCCAGTAATTCTTTCTCTCCCTTCTGGAATTGGGAGCATAAACATTAAAAATGAACCAAAAATCATTGGAGTACATATGAAAAACTTTACAAAAAAGGATATTACCATCATTATAAAAGGTAGTGAATCTGAATTGCTTATTATTAAAAATGGTCAGCAATCCTCCAGATGCTCCTTTAAAATCTGAGGCTTCCCCACTCATGTTATTACTAAAAGATATTTTACCCAAACTCTCCTTCTTCATCTTAGTTTCTTGAATCATCAAAATATCAGGTCTCTGATCTCTAATTATATTCCTAATGATTTCTTGTGTATGGGCTCCATTAAGGCCCCTCATATTCCAAGAGATTATCTTCATTTAAAATTAGGGGAACACTCCATAAGTTTTCTTTGGCTTCTATCCACCAAACATCTTCTAGTCGCATCTTCTTTGACTTGGCTAGCATGTCTCCTTCCTCTTGATCTTCACCGTATACCCAAGTTCAGTTTACTACGATTCTTGGTCTCTGTTGGTGAAATCAGGGAGGGTTCCCTATTAATTTTCTTTTTAGGCTTTGGAGATAAGGATTTTTCACTTTCCAATCCCTTATCCATAATGCATGAAACATTTGAGTCCTTCTTAGGAGACAAGGGGAGAGCCATGACATCCTCTTGATTTTTCCTCCCTAACTCCCCTTCAAAATAGACTTTTTCCCCCACTTCTTGCATTTGAGTATCTGACACCATCATATCTTGGGGTTGGCTTTCCTCCTCTGCCTTGATGTCCTCCCCCATAACTTGAGTAGTAAAATTTTCTTCGTTTACTTCCTTATCTTTTGAAAATCTAGGATTAGCCTTCTCTTCTGAAAATCTAGGGTTCATTGTTAGAGCTTCCTCCTCTCTAACAGACAAAAAAACTACCTCATCTTCCTTTGATTCTCCAAGGATTGTCTCTGTTCTTTCATCAGTAGAGACTTCCACTATCTTCTCTAGTTCTTCCACTATCCTTACTGGTTCTACAGGCCCATTAATTTTCAATGCTGGTTTAGCCAACACATTGATCTTCATTCCTGACAAGACATCCTTTTCTACCCTAGAAGTCATGGTGGTCAATTTATTTCCTCCTTTGGTAGAAGCATTAACCTCAACCTTCTAGTCACCCTTGAATCCCTTCCTTTTCTAGATCTTTTTCTCCTTTCCTTGGGAAAAGGATGAAATCTTTTTCTTTTCAACTTTAGCCTTTGCGCATTGATTTTCCTTATGTCCTAATTTGAGACAGTGAAAACAAGCAAAAGGAATACTTTCATAGATGAGTTGTTGAGTATGAGTTCCCAGCTTAGAGTGAAAGCTCACAACTTTTGGCATGTCATCCCATTCTCTGACACCAATACATATCCTTGCATACGTTAGTCTACTTCTAGAAGCTATTACTGGGTCTATTGACAGAAGTTTCCCAAATGAATTTTCAACTCCCACAAACACATCCTCATTCCAGAATTTCAATGGCAGCTCTAGAAGTCTGACCCAAACTGGTGCTTGCGCATAGAATGATTCATTCAAATCCAATTTCAATGACCATTTATGAAGCATAAGGGTGGACCAACCTATACTCCAAGGCCCTCCACACAGGATATTAGACAAGTCCTCTTCACAAGTAAAATCAAAAGACAGGAAGCATTTTTCCATACCTGTAACATTGACTTGTCCTTTAAGCTGCCATTTCTTCTGAGTGGAAGATCACACTATATCAATGTTCAACCTTTTCCCAATAAAATTTCCCACCAAAGTGGAAGCCATAGAGGCAATACTATGATTTACTAGCTCATCCAGAATGGCAATCGCACAAGACCACTTTTCCAATCTAGAAAGAATCTTAACCAGAGGAAAGGAAGACTTACTAGAGAGCTTAACACCAAAAAGAGACGACCATTTTTCTAGAAACCTAGACCAATCCACCTTGGGTAAGAGAATAGATTTGTTTGGACCACTGCACTTGTCATGTGGGTCCCCATTTGTATTCTCTGTCCCTTCTCCAATCTCTATAGTCCCTTAACACTCCGCAAATCCCTCCTTCGTTCTTGGCTTCCAATTTCCTCCTCCATGTAGAATCCCACCCAGGACAAGTTTCAAATTTTGAAAAGGCATGCTGCTCCATCCTTTCCCCTAACTACTACCACTCCCACTCGCCATACCTTATGTTTACCTCAATGTTTGTGCCATTACAAAAATTCATTTGAAAACTATCTTACTCAGCACTTGAACTTGATGACACTCAACCATGTCTAATCTTCGTGCTATCACTCAGCTTTAACTTTTCTCAGCATACTCTATTTTACTTGGTCAATATCAGACTTGGCATGAGAATTATGAACTTGGCTTGTATATTGCTTCTTTGAAAACTTGGCTAATACTAGAGTACTCATCGACCTTCAAATTATTTGGCAATAACTACTACCTTGACACCAATTGAAATATATACAAGTCCTTCTTTACATTGTTTAACATGTATAGGATGACTGAGTCACATTTATGACCAACCAACCCTGTCTAATGAATGATCAAGTGTTTTCCACTAATTGACAACACCATGATTTCCTTGAGGATCAACAATATATCATGAATTAATTCTAGTGAAGAAGAGGAAGTTGATGAATGGAGGAAGATTGATACACAAAGTAATCATGTGATAGAAAGGGGTGTAGAGGCTCGTGAAGTAGCCTTAAAGGTAGATGAAAATTTTGGGTGACAAGAAGAATGGCATAATGAACAAGATTTTCAAATGGAGAATTTTTCTTTGGCCTTAGAGAAAAAAGAGACCAATAATGAGTTGGTGGGAGGCCTTGAGAAGTCTGAAGAGTCTAAGTACTCTCTAAGTAGGCATATTAAGAAGATGGAGAGTGTTGGGTATGTTGATGTTACCAAGAAAAAAGATTGTATTTTTAAATATGATTTTCTTAATTTGGAGGAATGTGCATTTGGAGAAGAGGTGTTGGTCATCATGAAGTTGCTAATGGATGGTAAAAGACAACAATGGGTACTACTTTTTCAAATGGGATTCAAACCAAAAGTGAAGATGAAAGAGAAAGAGAAGATACAAGATATTAAGGGTAAAGCAAGAACATGGTTGTAGAAACAAGATGAGAGAAAGCCAAAAGTTAAGATGAAGTTTTTTTTGTTTCTCTAATGTTTTGTTTTGGATGAATTTTTCCAGGGACTTGGAAATTTTTAACCCCTACAATTATGGTGCATGAGCACCCAATAAAGAAAAGAGGTTCATGAAGATATTTTGGAATGGTATACGGAGTTAGGGTTCTAAAGGACCTAATTATGATGTAATAAAGCCTTGGAAGGTAAAATAATGTAATGAGTTGACAAATTGAATCATAAGTTGAAATGGGTACAAAAAGGGCCATTCGACCAATTTACGTAATAAGGGAATAGGTGGCGCACTAAGAGGTATGATATGTGTCTTTGGTAATAAATGGTGAAATAAGGCCAAATACAAAACCTTTGAATTGGTTTGGGGGTCCTAGAAGTTAATATGCTAAAACTAGCAAATTTGAATTCAAAGCCTAATGATTAGTTAGGAAAATGTGGTTTTTGGTAGCTTTGATGGTTTTGTTTATTTTCCTTGAGAGGAAATTAATATAATTGGAAGTGAATACTATTTAAAATATTTAGAATCTATGAATGAGGAAGAGGATATTTTATTTCATTAGATTTGACAATAAACTCTATTTTATCCAATTTTGTACAAGTTTTTCATGGTTTAGTTGGTCTTCGAATATGTTTTTATAATCTATGACCTCGTATAAGTTGGTATGGTTCCAAAAGATATTTGAAACATGATTTCAAAGGGTTTTTAATTCTATTTTTATGTCTGCATCCAAATCCAAACAACAAAAAATAGGGTTTTAATTGTAGGGTTTTCAGAGTCTTTATCGATTAAGGCCCCATTCCACTCTATATTGCTACTATACCTTGTCGAATGTTTCAAGATTATTTTATTATAATGTTTTCTAATGTTCTCTGATGTAGGGATGAAATATTGTTGACATTTGAAGCCTTGGGGTATAGGATTGCATGGTGAAGGTGCATGTCTAGAGAAGGTATGTTGAAGGATCTAAAGATTTCTCTTAACAAGGGTATAGTTTTCTATACAAGGGTGTTTACTCTTGTTGAATAAATTGTGAATTAACTTTTAGTTGATTCTATAAGTTTCTATTGATGGTGTTTTGAGAAATCCCTAGATATCGGAGTCTAAATATGAAGGCTTCATTAGTTTCCTATCAAATGTGCATGGCTAGGAAAATGAGCATGGTTTTGTAGTTTTCCCTTATTTTGGATATAAGGGAAGGTTTTTCTATGGTTTATAAGTTTTAAGATAAGTTCTATTAGTATTCTATTTGTAAAAATGGGCTAATCAAGCCTTAAGCAACACTAAATTGTTTTGTTTTGTATCATTGGTCCAAAGGAGTTGTATGCACGAAATGTAGCACACTTCTATAAACCCTTATTCTCAAAGAATTTCATGGAGGGAGAGACTTGAGAGGAAAGTTATAGATTCATATCTATGATGTGAAATAATCAATGAGATGTGATGGGTTGGATCTCAAATGAACCTAGTAGTGAACCTTCCAAGGTGCACCATAGAATGTAAGATTCAAAGACAAAAGTAATAGTGCTAGTATACAAGAATCAAGTGAAATAAAATACAATACAAAGTGATCTAAGATAAGAATGCAAGTTAATCTAAATAATATGAAAGTAAAAGAAATAATATCTAATCTAAGTACAATGAAATTAAAATACTAAGCTATGATGCAAGAACTAAACTACAATGATTACAAAGATAAGATGAGTGCAAAAGTGCTTCAACAATGCAAGAACGTCATGAATGTGGTGAGTGCTCTAAGTTCTCTAGAGAAAAACCTATAGCATAACAATAGAATACACTCAAAGATATCAAAGAGTGGGGAGAGAAACTCCCTACAAATAAAAATGGATGATAGAGATTAAGAGGCAAAATCTACAATGGAGAATCAGTCTCATGTTGACTTTAGTGCACAAGAATCTTGAGAGGCAAGATCAATCGATATTTTTTAGAGGAAAATAATATGTGGATGATAATAAGAGGAAGAAGAGAGATTACATTTCCTTGGAAAGTGTGTATTCAAGTCTAGATACAAATGACTTTTATTTTATTTTAAATTAGGAAATTCCTTTTTCATGTGCATGCATAGAAGTAAAGTAGGATTTGGGGATTTTATTTAATTAAAAGGGAGAAAGTTCTTCTAATTAAATAAAGACTTAGGATAATATGGTCAAACCATAGGTTATAATCTAATAACCAATTTTGGGTGATTACATTTGCCCCTCTTTGACTAATGTGTGAGTGATCTAGGAACATATTAAATCAAAGAATGGTGATTTCAAGCTACTTGATAGAGATCTAGCTTTGAACCTGATCGAACGAAGCAGAAAGAGGTAGATAGAAAAAATCAAAATTGATGCAAGAGCATCCAGAGGTATAAGGGCAAATCCCTTGTCCCCCAAAAAAATGTACCTAGACATAGTTTCTATTTCACGTGTTTCCATTTTTGTATACCCATTTGGGTCAAATAAAGGTTTCAACTCTCACAATTCCACTATTAGTATTCTGGGTTAGAGTTTTTAAGCACCTTGGGATACGTGTAAATGCCAAAAAAAAGGACTATGTAATTGAGCCATAATTATGGTGAGTTAGAAGGTGTAAATTGGAGGGATGATTATAATTGTAATTTAGAACATTCCAGAAAAAGAATCAAGTCAAAAGGCCCCACGGTTTGAAAGTTATTGTAGTTTTTCAATTTCTGGAGACCTCCTAAGAATGCTTCAAAGTTAGGTCAAGGGCATCAAAAGACCTCATGTAGTTCCAAAAAATGGGGGACAAGAAAAGCTGGTCCATAAGGCTATAGAGCACTCCGAGAGCTTTCTGAAAATGTAAACGATTCATCAATCGAAGCTACAGTTCAAAAGTTATGCCTCCCAAAAGTTTGGCTACCATTTCTGGATTCTTCTAATTTTGCGCCAACTTCTAATGCAATGTCTAGAGCCTTCTATTTTGGCAGTGGATGCCAACTGGCACTTTCTAGAATGTATTCCTAATCCTTAACCCTATAGGGTCTATTTAAGAACATTTCTAGCATTGTAAAAGGCAGTTTGGAGTGGAGTTTGAGAGGAGGTACTTGAAAGAGAAATTATCTCCAGATTTATACTATTGTATGCCCAAAGGGCATGTTTTAAAGTATGTTTTCTCTGTACTAAGTGTATTAGCATATTTTCATAGTTAATAAAGCTTTCCCTTTCCTATTGTGTCCATTCTATTCTTGGGCTTGACCCCATCAAGTGCTATCAGAGCGAAGTTTTCCTGAGAGTGTAGACAGAGCACCGACTGTGAGGCAGCTTGCACCAGGACTGTGTGATTGTGGGTTAGAGTTAAGAAGATGCCTCCACGAAGAGAGCATGGTGGAAGGGTTGAAGCTATTAATCCTAAGGTAGTTATAGCCCTCCAAAGGTAGGTTCAAGCGTTGTAGGAGGAGGTCCATAGAGGAACAAATGTTGTTGCAGGCGACGAAAGTGAGGACGACAATGAAGAAGAAGAAATTGGACAAGAAGGGGAAGTTCTAAATCAGGCAAAGGAGAGGATTTTTAGGGCCATTACTAAGTTTTAAAAAGACCTACAATTGATGTGGGTGTATTTTTAGGAAATCTAAAACTGGATGAGTTGATCGACTGGATCAATGAACTGGAGGAGTACTTTGAGTATGATGATATCAAGGACCTAGATAGGGTTAAGTTTGCAAAGGCAAAACTAAAAGGCCATGCCAAAATTTGGTGGCAAGAGGTTCAATTGGAAATAAATATAAGAGGAAATGAGAAGATCACAAGGTGGGATTGCATGGTGGAAAAACTAAAGAAGTAATTCATTCTTGTTGACAACAAGCTTGATTTGTTTAAGAAGATGCATGGGTTAAAGCAAGCAGAAAAATAAGTCCAAGAATATATAGAGGAGTTTTATTGACTTTTGATTAGAGTAGGGTATGCAGAAGCAAATAAGGAGAAGGTTGCTTGTCATATCAATGGGTTGCGACCTAACATCCAAGAAGAATTAATTCTGGTAAGAATAACCAGCATTGAGGAGGCATACCAATTTTCCCTACGAGTTGAAGAGAAGCTAAATAAAAGGTTTGAAGGGAGACAAAGAGGGCACGATCAAGGAGGAAGGGGCAGTGGTAGGTCATCTAGAGGCTAAAACGAGACCCAAAAGAAAAATGAAGATGTGGGTACTAGCAAGAACCAAAGGAACGAAGGTTTCAACCGCTCCCGTGATCAAGACTTTGGAGATCAGAGAGGAAGAGGTAGAGGACGTGGAAAAGGAAGAGGAGGCTTTCATGGTACTTATTTTCATTACAATGAAGAAGGTCATTGTGCCTTTGAATGCCCTCAATGACAAGGAAGGACAGATAGGAGAGATGAGGGTCAAGCTAGGGTTGCTCATGTGGATGAGGATGCACAGTCATCACATTTAGAGGATGCAGAAAGAGGAGAGACTTTAGTAAATGAAAGGGTCCTACTAAGTGGTGAGATTGAACTAAGACAAAGGAGGAGTCTATTTTGTACCAGGTGCAAGTGTGAGGATAAATGTTGTGATGTGATCATTGATGGTGGTAACACTGACAACTAGGTGTCAGAGGAGATGGTCTCTAAGCTAAAGCTCAAGAGGGAGAAACACCCCTAGCCCTATCGGATCGCTTGGGTGAAGGATAATCATAAGGTCATAGTAAGTGAACAATATTTAGTGAAGTTCAAAATTGGGAGTTACTATGATGAAGTTCTCTGTGATATTATTCCAATGGATGTCTGCCATCTATTGTTGGGAAGACTATGGCAGTTTGATAGGCATGCAGTACATGATGGGCATGTAAACACATACTCTCTGACAAAGGATGGAGTTTGCCACAAACTGAAGCCCATGATAAAGGAAGGCAAAAAGGTATGCAACAGTGCTAGGATATGTCTTGTTGATGGAAGAAAGTTTTTAGATGGCATGAAACATCAGCGTATATGTTATGCTTTGATTCCTAGAAAATATAAGGAAGGTAGTAGTGAAATACCACTTGAAGTTTCAGATTTATTAAGTGAGTTTGGAGATATCATCTTTGATAATTTTCTAGAAGGATTGCCACTAGTAAGGCAAATCAGTCATCAGAGAGATTTAATCCCTGGAGCTAGTTTTCCTAACAAGGCTGCTCATAGGATGACTCCTACTGAAACTGAGAAGCTAAATAGACAGGTTCATGAGCTATTGAGGAAGGGTTTGATTTGAGAGAGCCTAAGTCCATGTGCAGTACCTGTAGTACTGGCACCCAAGAAGGATGGAGAGTGGAGAATGTGTACAGACTCTTGAGCTATAAATAGGATAACCATCAAGTATCAATTTCTTTTGCCAATAATGGATGATCTTATGGACTGCTTGAGTGGAGGTCAATACTTCACAAAGATAGATCTCAAGAGTGGCTATCACCAAATATAGATATGAGAAGGAGATGAGTAGAAAACTACCTTCAAGACTAAGGAGGGTCTTTATGAGTGGCTAGTCATGCCCTTTGGATTAACAAACGCCCCAAGCACCTTCATGCGGCTTATGAATGAGGTACTTAAGAAGTTCTTGGGAAAATTTGTTATTGTTTATTTGCATGATATTTTAATTTTCAACAAGACTTTGGAAGAACATTTATTGCATATTCATAGTGTCCTTGAAAGTTTGAGGGAAGAGAAACTATTAATTAATCTGAAGAAGTGTAGCTTTGCTAAAAAGGAGTTAGTCTACTTGGGGTTTGTTGTATCACCTGACGATCTCAAAATGGATCCAGAGAAGGTAAAAGCCATCTTGGAATGGCTTACTCCAAGGTCTGCTACTGAGGTAAGATCATTTCATGGACTAGTTAGTTCTTATAGGAAGTTCGTTAAGAATTTTAGTGGAATATGTGCACCCCTGACTGACACAATGAGATGGGATAGAAAAGAGTTCAAATGGACTATGGCAACTGTGAGAAGTTTTGAATTGTTGAAGAAGAAGGTGATAGAACAACCTGTGTTGGCACTTCCTGATTTTAGTAAGGTGTTCCAGGTGGATTGTGATGCTAGCGACAGTGCTATTGGGGCTATATTGAGCCAAGAAGCTAAGCCTATTGCATATTTTAGTGAAAAATTGAATGATGCGAAGATGAAGTATTATGTCTATGATCAAGAGTTTTATGCAATAGTTCAGGCCTTAAAGAGATGGAGGCATTATTTATTGCCAAAGGAATTTTTTTTGTATACTAATCGCCAAGCATTACAGTACCTAAATAGCCAAGGTAAATTGAACTAGAGGCATATGAAGTGGGTAGAGTTCTTGCAGAGCTATACATTTGTGTTGAAGCATAAAAGTGGAAAGTCTAATAGGGTTGCAGATGCATTGAGTAGGAGGCAGTTGTGGCTTACAGTAATGCAGGTTGAAGTAGTTGGGTTTGATGAACTCAAGAATCTGTACCCTAAGGATCTTGATTTTGCTAAAGCATGGAAAGCTTGTAAAGAATCTGTTGCTATAGACAGAACCAAGAGGCTAGACTATTTGATTTAGGATGGTATGTTGTTCAAGGGTAGTCAATTGTGCATTCCAAAGAGTTCCATGAGAGAAAATTTGATTAAGGAGAAACATAGTGGAGGGATGGTAGGGAATTTTGGTCGAGATAAGACCATTTCCATTCTTAGAGAACATTATTTTTGGCCTCAAATGTCACAGAATGTGAAGAAGTTTGTACAGAGTTGTCAAGTTTGTCAAGCGGCCAAAGGATTTAGTCACAATACTGGACTATATCAGCCATTGCCTATTCCATCAAAGCCATGGGAGGACATAAGTATGGATTTTGTTCTTGGATTGTAAAGGACACAAAAGGTTAATGATTAAGTATTTGTGGTGGTTGATAGGTTCTCCAAAATGGCACATTTCATCCCATGCTACAAAACTCATGATGTTGTCCATATTGTAGATTTGTTTTTCAAAGAGGTGCTAAGATTACATGGTCTTCGAAGGAGTATGGTTTCTGACAGAGATACTAAATTTGTGGGGTATTTCTAGAGAACATTGTGGAAGAAGTTGAGAACGGACTTGAAGTTCAGTTCTACACATCACCCAAAGATTGACGCACAGACTGAAGTGGTAAATAGAAGTCTGGGCAATTTGCTAAGATGTTTAGTTGGGGATAAGCCCAAGGGATGGGATTTGATTCTACCACAAGCGGAATTTTCTTACAATAACTTGATAAATAGGAGCACTAGTAGATCACCATTCAAAATTGTATATGGAAGTAGCCCAAGGACTCCACCAGAATTGAGGAAGATAGAGCAAGGGGAGAGGACAAGTGTTGAAGCAGAAGAATTTGTTGAACACATCAAGCGTCTACATTAGGAGGTCTAGGCACACATTACCAAGATGAACCAACAGTATAAAGCTAGGGCTGATCAAAGGAGAAGACATAAGGAGTTCCAAGTAGGGGATCTAGTCATGGTACACTTAAGAAAAGAAAGATTTCCAGTAGGTACTTACAACAAGTTGAAGATGAAGAAATTTGGGCCCTGCAAAATTTGCAAGAAACATGACTCGGGAAATGCATATAAGGTGGAGTTTCCAGATGGAATTCACATTTCTCCTATCTTCAACATTGCATACTTTACAGAGTATCATGATGATAGTGTAGATGAGGGGTTGAAGCTGGAGCCATGTCCAATTCCTACTTCTAAGAAGGAGGAGATAGAAGAGATTCTGGATAGTCGTGTGGGAAGAAGTACCAGAAATAGGAAGTATGAAGAGTATCTAGTTAAGTGGAAAGGTCGATCGATAGAGGACTCAACTTGGATATCAGCAGTTGAGGTTTCCCATTTGGGATTTCCTCTACCATCTATCAAATGACAGGGTCACTTTTCAATCTACCTTGGGTGTCTGATGGAGGAGCATCCAGAGGTATAAGGGCAATCCTGTGTCACCCAAAAAAATGTACCTAGACATAGTTTCTATTTCATGTGTTTTCATTTCTGGATACCCATTTGGGTCAAATAAAGGTTCCAACTCTCATAGTTCCACTATTAGTGTTCTGGGTTAAAGTTTTTAAGCACCTTGGGATATGTGTAAATGCCAAAAAAATAGGACTATGTAATTGAGCCATAATTATGGTGAGTTAGAAGATTTAAATTGGAGGGATGATTATAATTGTAATTTAGAACATTCCAAAAAAAGAGTCAGATTAAAAGGCCCGACGGTTTGAAAGTTATTGCAATTTTTTGATTTATGGAGACCTCCTAAGAATGCTTCAAAGTCAGGTCAGAGGCATTAAATGACCTTGTACAGGTTCAAAAAATGGGGGATGAGTGAAACTGGTCCATAGGGCTATAGAACACTCCAAGAGCATTTCGAAAATGTAAGCAGTTCGTTAATCGGAGCTACGGTTCAAAAGTTATGCCTCCCGAAAGTTTTGCTATCATTTTTGGATTCTTCTAATTTTGCACCGACTTCTAATGTGACTTTTGGAGCCTTTTATTTTGGCAGTGGATGCCAACTGGCACTTTCTAGAATGTATTCCTAATCCTTAACCCTTTGGGGTCTATTTAAGAACATTTCTGGCATTATAAAAGCCAATTCGGAGTGGAGTTTGAGAGGAGGTACTAGAAGGAGAAAATATATCTAGATTTATACTATTGTAAGCCCAAAGGTCATGTTTTGAAGTCTATTTTCTTTGTACTAAGTGTATTAGCATATTTGCATAGTTAATAAAGCTTTACCTTTCTTGTTGTGTCCATTATGTTCTTGGGCTTGACCCCATCAAAAACCCACAATGATAAGATGAGAACCAATAAGTTTAAGATAGATAGTCAAGTCAAGATGAATCAGAACCCATAATGATAAGATGAGAATTAATACATCCAAGTATATAGATAAGATCTAGATCTTCCCCAAGAAAAGTAGATAGGATCAATCAGTCAGATAGATAGATAATATTCCTTCCCCCTCAGGATCGAAATCAAAATGAGGTATAGGAGATGCAAAAATGAGATAGATATGATCATATTGATATAAAATAAATTCCATGATGATAGATAATAGATTAAGACCAAATTTTGACCACCAAGCATTGATAATATGCATTAGTTTGATCAGAAAGATAAGTTGTGAGAATGAGGTCAAAACAAGAAGAAAGATGAAGTGAAACAAAATGAATGAGAAGAGAAAGAATAGGAGAAATGATGAAGACATGGAGACATGATGATTGCCTCAAAAAGATCAAAAGATTAGTCTTAGAAGGGTCACTCAACTATGCATAGAAGAAGGAAATTTAAAACACAATTTTGACAATCAAGATGAATCTAGATTTTAGTTTTGATCTTGAAAATGAATCCAGGACATCATAATTAGGTATGGGTGCATTTTTCACTAAAAATCTGAAATTTTGAAAAATTAGGTCAAAAAGGCTATATAAGGTGCCCAAAGGTCATTTTCAAATCATTTGTGCATTTTTCTTTTATTGATTTCAGAGCTAGTAGAAAGAAAGTCATGGAGGAGAAGTGAGTCCTTGTCCAAAAGCATCATTATGAGTGCAGTCAGGTGAATAACCAACTTCATCAATACCCCTACGTCATAAGTGGTTGAAACTTTTACTTGTTTTGAGCATTTTTAGTTGATTTTTTGCCTTTTTTAGGTAAATTAGGTCAAGTATCATGTGGTAGGTCAAAGTGTCATCCCATAGTCTTATGATAAATCATACGATATTTTTGATGTATTTTAAAGTGTCATCTATGTTTTATAAGGTATGGTGTATGTAGTATACCCATATAGATTGTATGATGTAAGGAGAAGTATCGTCTAAGTCCATAGTGTTGTCTCCTTATATCATGCAGTATCATATGAGACTAGGTCAACCAATGAAATTTTTATTGATCAAAACCAATTGTAAAATTGTCTCTAGGGTTTATAAAATCACGTTTTAGGGTGTCTCAGATGATGTTATGATGTTTTCAGCCAATTTCTAATATAGAGTTGACGCATTCTAGCATGTTTTGTTACTTTTTTTTATGATGTAGAGATGATCTATTGGTTTATCTATTAGAGGCCCTATCTAATAACTCTATAATCAGTGCCATAGTTAACACCTAAGAATATAGATAGAATTGTGAGCATGGGTTTTTGAGATATCCTATAGGTGCCCTTGATTAGGGTGAATCATGGTCTACTCACCATACTAGAAGAGAGGCTCTAATCGAAGCATAACACTTTTCATATGTTAACTAGAGAGATCATGATTACCCTTGAGAATGTATACAAAAGATTTTTCATCCCATGTCATGGAGACTCAATGAATAAATTTGATAGCTTTCTCTTTACTTGATATGTATCCATGTAATCTAAGACCAATATCTAAAAATGGTGTGATGTGGGTATACTTTGACCAATCACCCCAAGAGGGCATATTGGCCATATAGAGAGTTTTCCATAATCATACCATCTTGGATTGTAGTATTGTATGGGAGTCCCTGATGGAGAGATATGGTGAGGATTACCCAATTAAATGCATTATGTGTTCATTGATCAATCATCTTCTGAGGACAAAGAGGAGCCAAAAGGATTTCCATTGTGGATGGGCTAGATTGGTCATGGATCTACTAGGAAACCATCATTGTATGGCATGGGAACCTTCTCTTCTAATAGACTTGTAACGTGAGCTACACGATATAGTCTATAAGGAGGGGAACAGTTCATCCTATGGAGTAGTATTAGCATAGATATGGGCATGGGAGCATATTACAACGATTTTTCCTAGAGAAAAGCCATGGGCTAAAGGTAGGCCCTACATCTACAGGCACTTAGGGTTTATACAATAGACATGAGTAGGAGACATGGCTTATCGGAGGCAAAGGTTGGATGGTTTGACCTCCATAGTATAGAGACCATAAATAGAGTGTGACTAGTGGGAGGAGGTTATTTACCTTATATGTTCTATAGCTAGCCACTAGTGGGGAGACACACAAAGTTATTTATGATCAGCAAGGTATGGAGGTAGTTTGCATGGTGATAGGGAGTGAGCATGGAGATAATGATCTATGCACAATATTCGATGGAGGAGGGGGTAGGATGGAGGCTTATGCTATGTTATGCAAACTATCTCCAGGAGTAAATACACCTACAGCCTATGAGGTTGCATCTATTACCAACAATGAGGGGTGAGAGAAGTCTCTAGAGTAGCTGACATGGGAGATGGAGCATCATTTCCCTAGATTCATAGATCCTACACCGGTACCAATGGGAGATGGAGAGGATGAGGAGGAGAATGACAGTGAAATCGATGATGGAGATGATGATGATGGACCAAAGGAAATTCCCCTTTTAGCAGTAGGTCAACCACATGTTCCAATGCTAGAGGGATATTAATGGAGATGGAGTAGGATGAGGAGGAGGGTGTGAGGTTTGTACAAAGGGACATGACTGGATAGGGATATGGATAGGGATAAAGGCTAGAGAACTCTAGAGAAGAGGTACCATTAACAAAGACTATGGGAGGATGAGAAAAGGATAACACAGTTAGAGGTGCAGCCAAAAGATATATAGGAAAAGTTGAGGTCTTTACAAGATAGTCTAGGATCATCATAGAGGTGTGGGACTAGCAGCACATAAATGTTAGGATTAACCTAAAATAGAAATAACAATTACATGTAAATATAACCAATACCAAAAAATAGTAGATCGCATAAAAGAGAACACAAGGCACCAAAATTTAACGTGGTTCACCCAAACTCTAGGTTACATCCACCAACAACAAGTCCAATATTATTATTATCCAATGATTACAATCCACAATCCTGTACAGCTCAATATTGCGACAAGAAGCTACAATATCACCATTACATTATGAAATCCCTAACCCTAAGCCTTTTTATACAAGCTTTTTTTGCTTACAAAATTAGGGCTAGAATAAGTCATCCTATAGGAAAAATAGTAGCCAACACCTTTTACAATATAAGGAAATTTTTGGCTTCAGGGGCACTACCTCTGAAAACTCTGGTAGAAATAATATGGGGAGAAAACCACACCGAATAAACCTCTAAGTTTGATTAGGCTCCACATCAACACAATCTCCTACTTGGAGACTGATTAGACTCCACAAAAATAACCTCCCATTTGGAGACTAATCATAGCACTGTTAAACCTGTAGCTCCCACTGGAATATATTAAACCACCCTATACTCTGTTGTTGTTTTATTATGTTCATTGAAGAATACAAACCAAAGTTGAAGAGGATTTTAGCTTCTCCCTTGTCACTACCTTTGTAAACATATCCACTAGATTGTCATTTGTATGTATCTTCTCCAGCTTTAACTGTCCATCATCCAAAATTGACCGAATGTAATGGTATCACAACTATATGTGTTTTTTCTTTGAATGCAGAGATGAATTCTTTTCAAGATGAATGGAACTCTGGCTATTTATGAACAAATAATTATCCCTATGTAGGTGTCCTAGTTCTTCCATAAACAACTAAAGCCATATCATCTCCTTGGATGCCTCTATAGTAGCAACATACTCTACCTCTATAGTGGATAAAGCATTAACCTTCTGTAATTGAGAAACCAAACTCACTATTGCCCCACTAGTAGTAAATACATAACCTATAGTACTCCACCAAGTATCAATATCCCCTACCAAATCTAAGTCAACATAGCCTTGTAAATTAGTAGTAGATCCCCCAAAATGTAAATACTTATTAGATGTTCCTCTCAAATATCAAAGAATCCATTTAACTGCATTCCAATGCTCTATTCTTGGATGACTCATATACCTGCTAACAACTCCTACTACACGTGCAATAGTTGGCCTAGTACATACCATAGCACACATCAAACTTTCTATAGTTGAAGCATAAGGTACCTTAGACATCTTATCCTCCTCTTCTTGTGTCTTGGGACACATCTCTTTAGTCAACTTCAAATGACCAAGTAAAAGTGTGTTGACAGCTTTATCGTCCTCCATAGAGAAACATTGCAACACCTTCACAATATAATTAGCCTGAGGTAATGTCAATTTCATGTTCTTCATATCTCTACAACTCTTCATACCAAGGATGTGTTTTTCTGCCCCCAAATCCATCACAGAAAATAAATGTGTTAGTTGTTCCTTTAACCCCTTAATGCGATCCATGTTAGACCCAACTATAAGCATATCATCAACATATAAACATAAAATAATGTAGCTATCATCATCCAACCTCTTAAAATAAACATAATGATATGAATGTCACCTATTATATCCATGTTTATGTATAAAACTATCAAATTTGAAATACTATTGTCAAGGTGCTTGCTTCAAGCCATATAAACTTTTATCAATCCACACACTAAGTTCTCCTTGCCTTTAACCTCAAATCCCTGTAGTTGTGCCATTTAGATCTCTTTATCCAAATCACCATGAAGAATGGTTGTTTTAAGATCAAGCTTCTCCAAATACAAATCTTCAATAGCCACAATACTTAAAATAGTGTGAATATAAGTCATTTTAACAACAGGAGAAAATATCTCATTAAAATCAATGTCATTTTTCTGTGCAAATCCTATTAGCACTAACCTGGCTTTAAATATTTTATTACCTCCATCCTCTTCTTTCAACTTGTAAACCCACTTATTTTGTAAAGCCCTTTTACCTATAGGCAACTTACATAAATCTCAAATCTCATTTTTTAGCAAAGAGTCCATTTTCTCTTTCATTGCAAACTCCCATTGAATCTTAGTATCCACCTGCATAGCTTCTTCATAACATTCAAGGTCACTAGCGCTAGTAAGTAAAATAGAATACAAAGAAGGAGAAAATCTTTCTGGAGGTCTACTTAGCCTTGTTGATCATCTAACATTCATTGGGGTTTGTGGTATTTGTTATTGTGATTGTTGCAAATCTTGAGGAACTACTAGAACATCATCTTTTTGAGTATCACCTAGCACTACATAATCATTTTCTTTCTTCTCATGTTGTTGCAATAGATCTTTGTACAACACTTTCTCATTGAATATGACATCCCCACTTCTTACAATTTTATGATTTGCTAAATTCCAAAGGCTATAACCAAATTCGTTAATGACATATCCAACAAATACATATTTCTTTGACTTAGCTTCCTACTTGGTTCTATTGTCAGAATCTATGTGAGCAAATGCTTCACAACTGAAGGTTTTGAGAAAAGAATAACTCACCTTCTTACCAATCCATGCTTCCTCTATAATGCCATAGCTGAAAGGAGTAGAGGGACCTCTATTAATCAAATATACATCAATATTGATAGCCTCCTCCCACATATTTAAGGGAAACCCTGTATTCAACCTCATGCTTCTTGCACACTCCATTATAGTCATGTTCATGCATTTAGCCACTCCATTTTCCTGTGGAGTCCTTGGACTAGTTTTCATCTACAAATACCATTAGTGGAGCAATAATCTTCAAATTCATGATTGCAATACTCACCACCATTATCAAATCTAAGATATTTTAATTTCTTAAAAGTTTGAAATACATCATATTTCTATCTAAGGAAATAAACTCATACTTTTCTAGTTGCATCATCAATAAATGTAACATAATAATGAGAGCCACCAAGGGAAGATACCTAAGCTAGTCCCCATACATTTGTATGCATGAGTTTTAATCTCTCACTTTTCTTTTCCTTCCCAGTCTTCACAAAACTCACTCTCTTTTGTTTTCCATATACACAACTTTCATAGAAATCCATAGTAACACATCTTAGACTTGGTAAAACTTTCTTTGAAAGAAATTCTTTTATACCTTTCTCACTCATGTGCCCAAGTTTGTTGTTCCATAGCACTGTATCAAAATCTACGATAATTATTTATTCTCCCTACTCAACTGTAGCAATTATTCTTGAACATTCATTTTTATCTGAAACAATCAAAGTAGAAGGAACAATATGACTTGTACAAAGATATAAGGTGCCTACTTTCACACCTTTTGCTACTACAAGGGAACCTTTTGAAACCTTCTAATTTTTATCATTAAAAGTAACTACACAACCCTCATCACCAAGTTGCCCTACTGAAACTAAATTTCTACTTAGACTTGGAACATGTCTTACCTCATGTAGTAGCCAATGATTCTCATTTTACAACTTAATCTAAGTTTTCCCTTTCCAAAAATCTGACAAGGTTTATTATCCCCCAAATAAACAAGCCCAAAATCCCCTTGGACATAATCAATAAAATAACTTCTATGAGGTGTAGCATGAAATGAAGCAATAGAATCTAAAAACCATGAATCATCAACATTTTCTAAAGAAAGAAGCAAAGCATCTTCTTCAAATTTGTTACTTACCACATTTGCCTCCTTGTTCCCTTCTGGTTTATCTCCTTCATTATTCTTTTGAGTCCAGCAATCTTTCTTCTTATGCCTTGGTTTACCACAGTACCAACAATCTCTCGATCCTCTGGATTGAGACGTCTTCCCCTTTGACTTTCCTCTTGATTTTCCATGATTTCTAAAATGATTTCCTCTCTCAGTCATTTAGCGTCTGCTTTGTGCATTCAAAGCACTTCTTGATGTACATCCACCTGAGGTTTTCCTATGACTTTTCTCACTCAAAATAACACCGATCACATCATCAAATTTTAGGGTATTAGATCCATAAACATAATTACTCATAGCCATTACCAAGTCATTCTAGTTTTCAGGTCAAAATTAATACTCACATAAGATAACTAACTAGTAATAGTATTAAACTTATTTAAATGATCTACAATAGATCTGCCTTCTGTCATCTTCATATTAAATAAATTCTTATGAGAAATACCTTGTTTGAAGTGAAGGGTTTTTCATATAGTTTCACTAGGGTTTGCATCAACTCTTCCATCGTCTTTTCTTTTGTAATGTTAAATGGCATTGATGGTGCCAGGCATAATTGAATGCTCCCAAGTTCCTTGCTATCTAAAATCTCTTAGTCCTAATTTGTCATAGTTCCTTGATTCTTGGTTTTTCCTTCCAATAGCTTCCATAAATCCTTCTAATAAAGATAGTCCTCCATTTGCATCTTCCCTAACTGAAAGTTATGCTCATTAAACTTGTCGACCCTCATCTCACACTCATCTGCCATCGCTCCCACTCAACCATGAGATTCTCACTCAATTGTGAGACCTTCCTACAGAGGATTGCTAAAAAAAATGATGATAGTTTGCTAAAAAAATTAACGACCAAACTGGCTCTGATACCACTTGTTAGGATTAACCTCAGACAAAAATAATAGTTACATGCAAATATAACCAATACTAGGAAATAGTAGATCACATAAAAGAGAACACAAGACATGAATATTTAACATGGTTCACCCAAACCCTAGGCTACATCAACCAACAACAATTCCAATATTATTATTATCCAGTGATTATAATTTGCAATCCTTTACAGCTCAATACCACTGCAAGAAGCTATAATATCACCATTACATTATGAAATCCTTAACCCTAAGCCTTTTTATAAAAAATACATGCAAATGTAACCAATACCAGAAAATAGTAGATCGCATAAAAGAGAACACAAGACACCAAGATTTAACGTGGTCCACCCAAACCCTGGGCTACATCCACCAACAACAAGTCCAATATTATTATTATCTAATGATTACAATCTGCAATCCCTTATAGCTCAATACCACCGCAAGAAGCTACAATATAACCATTACATTATGAAATTGTTAACCCTAAGCCTTTTTATACAAGCTTTTGTCACTTACAAAATTAGGGCTAGAATAAGTCATCCAATAGGAAAAATAGCAGTCAACATCTTTTACAATATAAGGGCATTTTTGGCTTCGAGGGTGCTGCCCTTGAAATCCCTTGTAGAAATAATATGGGGAGAAAACCATGTTGAATAAACTTTCGAGTCTAATTAGGCTCCACATCACAACAATAAATGCATATGATGAGGTGTAGGTGAGAGACTAGACACTACAAGGAAACCTAGTGGGAGTACGAAAGGACACAGAGAGACATGGGGCTAGAGTGGCTTACTAATTTGGAGCATATATAGTGGGTGTGCCTCTAGAGAAGAATGTGCCTCACTATTTTTAGAGGGTAGGAAGATCAAAGGGTGTAGCCCACCCACTTGACAAAACCCAGGATCCTCTACCTCCACCACCTATACTGCAAGAGGGAGGGAGTCAAATTTAGATTGTATTAGGGTTCCTATATTTTTGACACTCAATATTTCAAGACACATTTTGATCTGACATTGTACTTGTATTGATTCACCATGATATACATGAGATACTAGATTCAAATTTTGAGCATTATTATGTACTTGTCTCATTTTCTTTATCTTCATGTTATTGGTATCATGGATTCTTTGTTACTTTCAAAATTCTACTTTTCTTATGTGATGTTGATATATGATCATGTTTCTTTCTTTTGTACTATGATATGTGATATTCTCATAGATGTTAAAGTACTAGCTTTGATATATTTAATATGCACTTATAAGTTGAAAGTGAATACTTCAGATAAATTAGATATGATGATATGATTAACCACTTGTAATGATGGGATGGAAGAAAAGAATGATGATGATGATAGACCAAGAAATATGATGAAAACATGATCAAGAGATAGAAGAAAGGGTGATCGAGCATAGTTGATGATGTATCCAAAAAGATGAAGACTCTCTCCTAACTCATATGCAAACTGTACTAAGATGAAACTGTAAAATGAAAACTAATATGAAATACAAAGTGCAATTGCAAGGGTCAATTAAATAGGTCCTTATTTTTATCATCGATCCAAGATGTGGGAAACTAGAATAAGCATCAAAGACATAAAGGTCAAGATGAATCATTGGTAGATACCCTGAGTTTAATTTTGCAAAAGTACACTTTTATCAAGGCATAAGTGTGAGGATAACCCCTAAGTGTAGTCTTGCATGAGAAAACATAATGATTAGTCAAGGATGATGCCCCTAATATCCTATTATCCAAGAGGTCAAAGCAAGAGATACTTAGGATCATCAAAGATACACCCACGAGAAGAAGACAAAAGAAAACATGTGACATGCCTCTAGTCCTCTTTTTTAGTGACATCCTCAAGAGACTAAGGAGGGAGCACTCATAAGAAAATAGTACAAGCAGCATTCAAAGAAAAATAAGTCATAACATATCTCGATCGATTTTAGTTTAAGTGTAACGTAAAAATAAAAAGTAATTTTTGACTCTCTAGGACTCATGTCTCCAAGTGAGAAATATTGAAATCCAAGACTAGCAACAAGGTGTAATCTCAAAAGCACTAAGTGTCATATGAAGTATTGAGAAACACTATTTGTGTGGTGAAGTCGTTGAACGGTAATAAAACATAGGGACCAAAGAGATGGTACAATTTGTGCCCCTAGACCTAAACAAAAGATCAATTATAGAACAATGAACAAGAAGATGATGCGATATGGATAAGTGTTAAATTCATAAGCTAATAGATAGAGATGCTTGTTTCCAAGTTTTTAGCACTTGATATAGATTTTTTTTTGGGACTTTTAAAGATTTTTTTGGATTTTTGAGATAACTATTTTTTTTGGTGATACATCAAAGCTCTTATTACTAGGTTTTCACTAAGATGCTCAATTTTTTAGAATTTTTTCTTCTTTTTAAGAATTTTTTTAAGGACCATATATCAAAAAAACTGTATTTTTTAGAATCATAAAATATGTACAAAGCTTTGAGTAGTACGAGCATCAAGCATAGAATCTCTTGGGATGAATGACATTGATAAGATTATGGATTTTCTCTCCCTCGGGGGTCGAAAGAAAGTTAGAACCAGAGCCAAAATTTGTAGTAATAATGTAGGACATTATCCAGTTTGGTTTAAACTCCCCCTTTTGAGCTCTATTCTACTAATTCTTGGGATTCTCTCGTGGGACTAGATCTCCAACCTGAAATTCTCTAGGATGAACTTTCTTATTATAGTTTAGTGACATCCATTTATGATAGACTCTCATGTGATCAAAATTTTATTTCCTATGTTCATCCAAAAGTCCAAGTTCTAGTAGTTGTATGATTATATAGTCTTCATCTGTCACAAGACCTCTAAGAGTTACCCTAAGTGAAGGAATCACAACCTCAAATGGTAAAACAACTTCTGAACCATAGACAAGTGAGAAAAGCATAGCTATATTAGGTGCATGAATACTAGTCATGTACGCCCACAATGGAGGATTGATTTGCAGATGCCAATCTCTCCTAGAATTATTTATAGTTCTATGCAAGATTTTTAGGAGAAGCTTATTAGAAACTTCAACTTGATCGTTCCCTTGGGGGAAGTAGATAGAAGACCAATTTTTGGTTATCTTGAACTACTTGAATCAATGTTTTAGGTCCTTATTCTTAAATTGATCTCCATTATTAGTAACTATGGAGGATGGTATACCATGGTAACATATTATGTAATTGAGGATAAATAATGACACTTGCTTCCTAGTTGCAATAGAAAAAGGTACAATTTCAACCCATTTAGTGAAATACTTAGTAGCAGTGATGATGACATACTAATGAGTTAGGGTGAATTTATCCTACCAAGTCAAAGGTCCATTGCTGAAAAGGCCAATGTGTAATGGATGGTACAAGTTGTCTTCCTTGTACACAAATCAAGATATCATTCATCTGACACTTCTTATAGGACTTAGCATATCTTACAATATATATTTACATAGTGTACCAACAGTAACCATCCCTCAATAATTTCTAAGCTAACACAAGACCATAAGAGTGAGACCCGCAGATGTGCTCGTAGACTTCAGCTAACGCACCTTCAGATTCTTCTCTCTCTGAACACCTAAGAAGAGTTTCATCTAGGACCCTTTTAAACAAGTTGCTAGTGATGATGATATAGCAAGAGGTGTTACAAATAAGTCTGCATTGTTTATTACGAGTTAGGCCATCAAAAATAATTTGGTTGTTGAGGTAGGAGTAAATGCTAGCATATCAAGAAGATTCATGACCAACAATGGTTAAAATCAAATGGTTCTCAGGGGATTCACAGGATAGGTAACATAGATCTTCCATCAGGAACTCAAATATTGACTTATGCTCTTGAAGTTGTAAGATAGAAGCCAAAGTTGTTATAGCATCAACTACCTTATTTTATGTTCTAGGAATTTTGTTGAAAAGTGATGAAAGTGAAATAGTTCTTCAAAATATCAACTAGATTCTTATAGGGGACAAGCTTTTCCTCTTTAATTTGATAGTTATTATTAAGTTGATTGACAATTAGTTAAGAGTCCCCAAATATGTGCAACTCTATGGTTCTCTATTCAATGGCTAGTTTCATCCAATTTGTTAGAGCCTAATACTCAGTTATGTTATTAGCACATGGAAACTATAACTTGTAGGACTTGGGAATAGTGTAACCATGAGGGGTAATAAATTATATCCCAACACCTGAGTCATTTTTTGTATAAAATCCATCAAAGAATAATATCCATGTACACTCAATCATATACATGATGGAGGATTCAAGAAATTATATTTGCACAGGAGTGTCATCTTATAAGGGAAAATCATCCAAATGGTCTACTATAGCCTAGCCTTTGATAGCCTTATGGTCAATGTACTCAATATCAAATTCTAAAAGAATCATCATCCATTTAGCTAACTGACTAGTAGGGTAGCCTTACTTAAGAGATACTTTAGAGGATCATTTTTTGATATTAGATGAATAGTGTGTGCAATCATGTAGTGTCTTAGTTTTTGAGACACAAACACAACAACAAGGAAATCTTTCTCAATGTTATTATAATTGACCTCATATGTTAATAAAGTGTGACTAATGTAATATATAGTTTGTAGCTGAAATTTTTAGAATGTGGGGTTTCCTTAGAATATGATGCATCAAGATAGGAAGCTTTGAATTTATTTTTTTGATTCAATCTAGGCTCTTTTGACATTCTTCATTCCAAACACGTGGAGCCCATTTGTGCAAATCTGTCTTAAATGGTTGAGCTCTATCAGCAAGTTCAGAGATGAACCTTCTAATTGACTAGAGACGTCCATGAAGACTTCTTATTTGACTAGTGTTATGAAGAGGTGGCATATCCATTATGGCTTGGAAATTTTTAGGATTAACTTCAATTCCTTTGGTGAAAATGATATATCCTACAAACTTTCATGAAGTAAGACCAAAAGAACATTTATTTGAATTTAGTCTAAGCTGAAATTTTACCATACAGTCTATGATCACTGCTAAATCTTCAAGGTGTGTAATCCTTTTCTTAGACTTAACTAGGGTATCATCCACATAATATTTCATATTCTTATCCATCATGTCATGAAAGATTGTAGTCATATATCTTTGGTAAGTTTCTCTAGCATTTTTTTTAGTCCAAATGGCATGACATTCCAACAAAAGGTACCCCATGCACAAGTGAAACTTATCTTTTCTTGATCCTCAAGAACTATCTTAATCTAGTTATACCTTGAGATCCTATCCATAAGAGAGTACATATCATAGCCTACAGTCATGTCCATTATCATGTCTATATTTGGAAGTGAAAAATCATCCTTTAGGCATGCTTTATTTAAGTCTTGAAATTTTATACATACATGAATGGTCTTGTCATGTTTGGAGACTAGTACAATATTTGGTATCCATTTAGCTTAGTCACTAGATCTAATAAATCTATCCTTCAAAAGTTTTTCTAACTCTATTTTGACTAGGAGAGCAACATGTGGATACATCTTTAAGAGCTTCTATTTAATAGGTTTTACACTAGGAGCTATAAATAAGTGATGCATAATGACATTAGTATCAAGGTCTAACATATTATAATAAGTCCAAGCAAAATTTATCTTCTTCTCTCTAAATAACTTGGTGAATTCTTATTTTTCTTTTCATGATAGTGATTGAGCTAGATAAATAATTTAAGGGCTCACCTTTGTTCCAAGATTGATTGGTTGAGTAGGCTCTATCACAATTGAAGATCTTTCTTGAAAGTAACTAGGTAAGCTATCAAGTACCTCATCCTCGGGAACCTCAAGGATGTTTTCATCTTTGGATATGTCTTTATTTTTTACTTTTTATGGTTCTAACACTGCCACAAAGTGGTTTTCGCCATCAGAGCACTTTTTTTCTTTTCTTTCTTTTCTTTTTTTTTACAAAGGTACTTAATATCAAAATCAATCATGCTTGTCATTGGCTCACTAGTGAAAGAGACCATGGGTTCAAGGGCATTAAGATAAAAAGAGATCTCATAGTCATTGTGGAAACTCAATAGTTTTGGTCATTGATACTATTGAGACTAATCAATGAGATCAAGATTTACAAGTGGAAGTGAAGTGAAAGATTCAAAGTTATTAATGGGTAAGTATTTGTCTCTAGTGATAGTAAAATCAAACTCTATAAGGTCCCTTTCAAAAGTATATAGATCATCTAGCTCCCTAGCATGGTTAACTTGATCAACAAGTGAAACTTGAGAGTTGAACTTGCCAAGCCCTACATGTGATTCATCACCTACTTTGAGTTGATTAGCATAAGAAATTCATAACCTTTTCCATATTGTTCAGGGGATACCTCAGTAGTATCTATAATCTCATTGGTAGTGTCCTCTACCTCATGATATATCCAACTCCTAATTGTTGTTTCCTCGTTTCCATCCTCTAAAGGTATAGAACCTTGAATAAAGGTCCCATAAATGGTCTTAGCTAAGGAGGAAGGCCTCATCTTTTAGAAGGTTGACAATATGAATGTCAAAGATAGAAAGTGTAGCTATGGAGTCCAATCTATGTTCACCCATCCCTATGTTCATCATTTGGAGTTTCTTTTCACATTTGGCAAGACTAACCTCTTTTGCAACTCTATGATGAGGTAGAAAAGTCTTGACAGTGACAATATTGATTGACAAGGTATTATTCCCAGGAATTGAAACCTTAGTTCCATTAGAAGGGAATTTTATACATTGGTGATAAGTAGATGAAAAAAATTGCATATCATGGATCCATGGTCTTCTAAGCAAGATATTATATGCAAGTGGACCTATGTCAAGAACATGGAAAACAACATCTTTGTCTACTAGATCCATACAAATAGGTAAAGAAACCAATCCTTTAGAGGACCATTCTTCTTTATCATAGGCTTTTATAGTGATCTTCTTTCTTGGCTCAACGACATATTTTGAAAAGCCTAACTTCTTGAGGAGACTATATGAATAGATATGTAGCCCATCGCCCCCATCTATCAACACATGCCTAACATGGGTCTTATGGATCATGACATCTATATATAAGGATAAATTGTGAGGATGGCTTAAATGTTTATCATCTTCCTCTAAGAAGGAAAGGTAGTGAGGCATAGTAATGAGGTTAACCATAGTCTATAATTGATCTATACCAAAATATTTGGGAACATTTGTGTGTAACACATTCTCTAGGATCTTCTTATGCATAGGAGATATTTCAAAAAACTCAAGGATAGATATTTGTGTGCTAGTTATTTGCAATTGGTCAACAAGATTGTAACTAGACTTACTAGAAGAAGGCATTTGTTCGAAAGTAGTTGGTTTAGACTCAATTTTCTTAGGCTTGGTTTGTTGAGAGGAATTAGGACCTCTAAGAATGATTTGTGGTTGTTGACTTCTAGTAATAGCATTTAAACTCTCAAAAGAGGGTGAATCAACACCTTTAAGGAAACCAATGGTTTCTCTTCATTGTGTCTTCAAGTCTTAAGGATCACCCTAAGTGGTTCATAAATGTTTGAGTCATAATAAGTGGTATTCCCTTTTGATCGAATAATATTGACATTTTGTTCAAGCATAGGCTCAAGCATGTAGATCACATTGTCAACATTAATGTAGGTGTAGTTGATCTTTACATATACATTTTAAGGTTTAGATGATTATCCTTTTTCATATTTAGGCAAAGGTTCCTTGAAATCCTTATGATCAATATTTATTGTCAATCCATCTACACCAACCCTCTTACTCTCAATAAAGTCTTGTATGATGCATTTTAGTTTGATGTAAATTTCACAGTTATGACCCTTGTTCCTGTGATAGTTTCAATAATGATCCTCTCTCCACCATGATGGTTTGACATCAAGTTTGTAGGGTCATGAATTGTCAAGTAATATGATGATCTTAGTCGCAAGCAAAATCTTTAGAATGACATCATAGAAATCCCTAAGATAGTGAAAGTTTGTTTTGGTTTAGATTTTCATGATGATCTACCCTTAGAGTCACTAGATTTTTTGTTGTTGCTAGTAAGGTTTGAGGAAGCCTCTTGAAGTGTCATCACTTGAATACCACTAGATAGAATAAAGTTGGGATCCTAAGGTTTAGAAGTGTCTATGACTCCATCATTAATAACGTGTTTTCTCTTGTTCCAATAGGTGTTCTTCCTCTTATCATTGTTGTTATTGTTGTCATTATTGTATTTTTTCTTGTTGAAATTAAGTATCCCTTGCTTGACCAAGACATCTTCAATATGAAAAGCACTCTCTATCATGTCATTGAAAGTCTCAAATAGATGTTTCCTAAGATCATAGTGTGATTCAAGAACAAGTTTATTCACAAAGATGTCAATCTTTTCATTTTTAGAAATTAATCATGGATATGTTTAGAGAAACTCTCTTCATCTTTGTAATAAAGAAATGAAAGGTTTCTGTTGTCTTTGTTTTAAGTTTCATAAGTTCAACATAGTAAGATGTTGTTGAATTTTGTATGAGTAATGTTGGAAAAAAAAATGTGCAAGTTCACCAAAAGTCTTAAGTGGAGGCGTAACCATAGTGAACCATTCTATCACTTGGCCACAAAGGCTCCTAAAGAACAACCTAATGAGGTAGGTATTGTAGACACCTAAAAACCTTTAGGAAATAAAGTATTTTTATTTTCTGAAAAATTCTTGATGACATCATCATTTATTAATTAATTATTTAATTAATTAATTTTTATGCCATTAAATCCCTTTATCTTAATTAAAAATATTTAATTAAGGAATCCCTCCCAAAAATGTTTAAATCTTATTTAAACATTATTTCCTTATTTATTAATTATTTAATTAATAAATTGACCAAAAATCCTAAAATAAATTAAAAATTTATTTTTTGCCCAAAACTTGGCCAATCTTCTTGAGACCAATAACCTCTTCCAAAATCTTCTAATCCTTCTTTAATTTCAATTAAAGGCTAAATCCCATCATTTCCTACCCCTAATCCCAACTCAAAATATTTAATTAAGATTAAATATTAATCCTCATGTTTATTAAAAAAGTTTTAATAAATATCTCCACAACCCAAACCCTTGAAATAAATAAAACTTTATTTATTTCCTAAAAATCTAATTTATCCTCATCCTAAGAAGTTCTAGACTCTTCTAGAAAGTCTTCATCCTCATCCTAGGAAATTCTAGACTATTCTAGAAAGTCTTTATCCTCATCCAAAGTCTAGACTCTTCTAGAAGATGTCTTTAAACCTAATCCCAATCCCCTCCTAACCTTGTCACATTTCCTAAACATGGGTTAAGAATTACTAACCCAAGCCAAAGTTAACAAATATCTCCTCCTTCACCCACCCTCATTAAATGCCATCCACTTGCCTATCCCTAAGCTAATCCTAAACCATCCTAATCCATCCTCTAATCATTTGCACAAGCCTAAGCAAGCTTAAAACCCTCCTAATCAAGTCCAAATCGAAATTTTTCTCATCACCCTCAAAATATCTCAACCATAAAACTTTATGAAGCCCACTAGGCCATAAATGACTCTTCCAAGCCCTTTTATTGCTCTTACAAGTCATTATGAGGGTCTTTATGAATATTTTATCCCTTGAGCCTCCTTTGTTGACTCATCCTTCCCCTTTCCTCCATCCTCTCACCATGTGACATGTGTCACTCTTTGATTGGCTGTAAGGAAGCACAATCCATGTGCTCTCTTCTCATGCAATCTGAGCCCTCCATGAGCTTTTTTCCATCCTTGCATCTTAGCCCTCAATCCCTCAAGCCTCTTGCCTATAAATTGGATCCTTCCCCTTTGCAAAATAACACAATCCATGAAGTAAAGTTATAATGCTATTTTGAGAGCCAAATCCATACTAAAGCCATCTATCCACACCAAAAATCCACAATCATCCATTGAAGCCTTTGGAAGCATATTGAGCATACATCCTATCCATTTAGATAAAGCCACTCAACAAGAGAGCTTCTCATTGAGAGAGCCCATTAATGGCTCATATTTTCAATTGAGAGCACATCTTAGTCTATCTTGAAGTTTATGAATTTTGTTTAGTTTGTAGAAGCTTTATTTAAATTTGATTTCTATTAGCATACTAACATTGCTCATATACATTTTGGCACGCTCGGTGGGACATTGCTTAGAAAATTCCTTGAATGCACATTAGGCTCACTAACACTTCATTTGGACATTAAAATTGAACAAACTCTTGACGTGGAGGGCCTCCGGGCGTGCGCTTGACAAATCGAGTTTCACATATCTTTGTTTTGGGCTTAAAACAAACTCACACTCAATCTTGAATGCCTAACAATCAATGAACATTTCATGGTTTTGACGCATTTTCAATGATGCTCACATTTCTTATGTTTATGATCTCTCGACTTCCATTATGCTAACGATGTTGTCAAATTGGAATGAACATTGTATGTCATAATCACAAGTGTCTTCAATCATAGCTTACAAAATCTAAATCATCAATTGGAATGAATGTGTGTCTTTTAAAGCCCAAGATCATGTATGTGGTCTTGTTTTACACTTTTTAGGAGGCCTACTTGGGGATTTCATCACCCCTTGGGACGACCTCAACTCCAGTGTTTCGGCGGAGTATAAAAATCGGGAGGTGAATCCAAAGACACCTCTCTTGGAATCAAGATTTTGTCACTCGGGCTAAGCCTCAAGGAACTTTATACCCTTGAGAAGTGAAAGAGGAGAAGTGGGTTACCACTCCTCTCGGCTGTGTGACATCTTTTTGGTTTCATCTATGGATTTGGGCCTCACGTACCTTGTGTATATCGAGGACTCCCTAGCTATAACAAATTTCATCCTTGTAGAAAGCTTCCTAGGATGTTGGTGTGTTTGATGTGCTTGCTCCAAAATTTTGTCTACTTGTTTGTTCATAGCTTTTGAATGAATGTTTGCCAACTTTGGTCAAAATCCCAAAAAAGAAGAAATCTCCCAGCTCAAGGCATACTTAGCGTAGTCACTGCCTCATCAGAAAATCATCCAAGCTCCCCAGCTGCAACCGAATCTATCTAGTTCCTTGCTTTAGAACAATCCCAAATCCAAAGTCTCTCCAAATCATCCCCCCCAGCCAGCTAGCAACCCAAGCCTTTAGAGTGTTGTTGTCATTCTGCTAGAATTTGTTATCCAATCGATCCGACCAATCCACCAGCCTCACCAAGGTTATCCCTTTGACAGAGCTTTGTCTAGGGTAATCTAGCTTTGTCACTTGTTATCCCTCATCACCTTGAGCTAAAGGTTGGGATCCACAAGTGGTCAATCTCGTGTCATGCCCATAGGATCATTAGTCTATCCTCAAGTTGACACAATCTCCACCAATCCAGCGCATAGGAAAGAAACACTCACTTTTTGACAGCATGCCCTTGAAATCTTCCATCCACAGGAAAGCCAAAAATCTCCAACCAATCCTCCTTAGGTCTGTCATACAGCTTTGACTCTCCCTAGGAAATCCTTCATCAGCCAATCCAAAATTTTTTCTTAATCCAAATCCAACCATGAGCTTCCGTGTTCATCCATATGCAAGACCCCACCCCCATCAAAATCATCGTCAAAGCATGAAGTACCAATCCTGTCATGATGTGTTCGGTCGTATTGTCCTTGCTCATGCCACCTCCTATTCCAGTGATGATGAAAATCTTGTTGACTATGAAGGGTATCTTGAGAGCCTTAGAAACATTCCACCAACCATCCCCCAAAATCCAAGAGTTATTCCAAACTATCTAGTCATGCCATCTGATATCCCAGCTTCTCCTCCATCACCCAATCAACCAAGCTTCCAATCTTCCACCCCCATCACACTAGCTATTCCTGTCAATCCACCTCCACCTCCGACACACGAGTCTCCAAGGAATCTCCTAGAGAAAATACAAGAAAAGTCACCTCCAACAGTCGATAAGCCATGTCATCTAATCCAACCATGTGAAGTAGTCAGTAATGAATCTTCCCCATCTATAATATCACCTCCATCTCCCATAGCTATCATCCCCATACCATCCATCAAATTGCTTGAAATCCTTCCACTTCCCGCAAGCATCAAAATCCCACCACCTATCAAATCACTCCAAATCCTATCCACATCGCCTCCAAGCATTTCCCAAATCTCTCTTAATGACCCTTATGCATCCATCTTCTACTCACCCATCTCCACTACTGAATCTCCCATCTATCCATCCCTTGCCTTTGAAGAATCCATCCCTTCACCTCCTATCACACCATCCACTCCAAACCAATCCTATCAAGATCCTACCCAAAAGCATGTTGACATCTCCCAAAGCATAAATGAAGATATCATCGTACCATGTCTTCCATCCATAGTGCAGTCACCATCTCCTCCATCTCCAAAACCTCGAGCCATATCTCCTCCACTACAAGATATCTTGTCATCCCACCAGCTACATCAAGATCCTATCCTTCCATCTCCCCTGCTCCATGCTTCCATCTTACCACCTATCCAAGCTATTCCACCATCTATAATCTACCCTCTTGGTTCACTTACATTCATCCACGGTGCCCCTCTCTCAGCAGAAGAATTAAGAACAGTATCTCCCCATTGCAATACACCTAATAAATCACTTCTACCATTTTCTGCAAGCAAAAAGTTTCCTCAGCTTGTTCAAATGCTAAATTGATGGCATTATCAAGGTCAAGGTTTAGGACCACAAGAGCAAGGAATCAAAGAGCCTATTATTGCACAAAAAAATCTAGGATTTCATGGTCTTGGATATGTATCCAAAGGCTCACCATCTAAAGGTGTTGGTACACCACACCCCCAAACCAAGCCTATCTCCAAGCCCACCATGCCAGCCTCCCGTCACTCCTTCAAGAAATCTTATGTCATCCCCCCTCCACCATCTTTGCAACCCAAAACAACCTACCATATCCCCCCTTCATCCGCTAAATCCATTTTGGGTCCCTATGTCCCAAAATCTACCATCCTCCATCCTCCTATTAGCCATCATAAAAATCCTATTCCATCCATTCCTATGCAAGATCAACAAAGGCACATATCAGGGCACATCATCCATCATCATCCCCCTACATGCTCTTTCATATCCTCTCCATCTCACAAAGCTTCTCCTAACCATCTTCCCAAAGCTTACCACAACAATGTAAATGCCAACTTCAAAATGCATAAAGCTAAAAATCCACATCTTAGGCAATCATATGTCTATTCTAAAAGACATACTCCAAAAAGGCAAAATCCAATCAAAGAATGCAAAACAATGCAAAAGCCTATGAAAAGAAAATCCAAAACCATGTGGATCCCCAAGGAAAAAGTTGAAACCCAATGCATAATGGCATCCACCATTGCTAATCCCCCATCTAGTGACTCATGTCCCCCATCTCCTAACTCCATCTTGGGTGCCTATATCCCCAAGCATGCTTCCACAAATCCTCCATCACGCCCGCATCTACCATCTATCCCCCATATGCTCTTTTCACACCCATTCCAACATGTGCCAATGTTGCTCTTGCCAGCATCCCCATCTCATGCTCCTTTCCAGCATTTTCATCCCTCCATCTCCTACCATCAATCCCATCTAATCCGATCTATTGCATAAATCACACATCCAGTGTACCAACAGCTAGCAAAAAAATTGAACATTCCAACAGCCAGTGAAAAATCCCAAAAAAGCCAAAATAGCTGAAGAAAGCCAAAATCATTCCAGCTAAGTCTAAAGTCAAAAAAGAAAAAAAAAAGAAAAAGAAAAATAAAGCGTCCACTGGTGAAAACTTGGCAATTCAAGCGCCTTGGACAAGTACCATGATGAAAACTTGGCAAACAAGCATCATGCGTAATCTAGCCATCCCCAACTTAGCCTATCATCCTCATGCTTTTGGTCACATCTTTCCATCCAGCTCCATCTTCCAATTTATCCACCTATCTTTCATCCTCCAACTTTTATCTATCACTATCCACTTATCTTCTGCAACCTCACCCCATCATCCTAGCTATCATCCATCTCCCTAGCGCCTTTAGCTTTTCCATCCTAGCTTCAATCCTATCACATCCATCGTAAGACCTCCTTTTGCATGTCATCTTCTAACTGGGCGCACTATATTCCTTGGAGATCTTGTCTTGTCCATCCTCCGTTGTCATTGGTACCTCGCTCTAGGCTATCCTCATGCAAATCCAATGTCATCCTCTCATTAGCCATTCACTCTAGCACTGTCTATCAGCTCAGCTACCACCAACCTTAGCATTGCCTCCATCCTTGGTCGCACATCTATCATCATCATTGGATGCATCCTTCCAAATCCATATCTTATGCTATCACCTCATCCTTGGCTTTTGCATCTTACACGAAATTGAGCTATCCCGCTATCCTCTCATCCTGAGCTTGTATCCATCTGTATCATACATATCATTGGTCTATTAGCTTGTACCATATCTTGATTAGCCCGCTTGTAAATATCTTGGTCTGTCAGCTTGTACATCCTCTTTAAATTAGTACCGTTGTATCTATCCAGCTTTCGTGTCAGTTCCTCCTCGATCAACATCTTGCACACATCGCACAACCCTTGGTTAGCTATCCCAATGCATCCTTTAGCTAGATCTCATGTCACCAAAGTGTTATCCTTCTTAGTTCAGCTTGCCAGACGCATCACTCATCCAGATCCACCAGCTTAGGTGCTCTCCGATAGATCCTTATAGGATATAGCTTTTCTCATGTCTGATCTTGGTCTGTTAGTACCTCGTCCTACCCATCTCGTTGGCAAATGTTTCTCTTTTGGATTTTCACTTTCTTTTGATTTGGAATCTTCCCTTTTGGGTCTTGAAATATCTTTTCCAAACAATCTTTTTGTTCCCTCCTCAAAGTTGCCACGATCTTCCATATCATGGTATACTGCGAATGGGGCAATCAAAGCATAAGGTCTTGATCATGTCTTTTGCTTGTTTTCTTTTCTGCTTGTGGGTTACCCAGTGTTGTTTCCACACTGCTTCCTCTAGGATTCATGTGTGATACTGGGGCAATCCTTGCGTGTTTGTTTTGAGTCAGTCCATCAGTCCTCTGGATAGTTGGTGAAAAGGCCTTGATGTTCTTGGTAACCTTGGCAATTAACCAACAGTCCTATAGCAAATCTAGTGCTCAACTACATGGTGGTACTTCTCTTTGAAGTATCCCCCCGCTCAAAAAGCTTCAATGGTTTTCCTTCATCTCCATTATCCCCCATCCATATCCAACATTTGTCTCTCCTACCCCAGCTTATGCATCAGTATCTCTTTGAATCACTCCTCACTTTTAGCTTTAGGGATCCACAATCCTAGTCTTAGGGATCCACCAATCCAAATCAATCCACCAAGCCTCATCTTTCGAGATCCACAATCCTAGTCCTAGGGATCTCCGAAACCCATCTTTCGCCAATCTGACTCTTTGAAATCCTATTGCATTAGCTTTATAATCCCCTCATCCATCTCCCCATCCTGGATTCCTTTTATAGCGCTCCGCTCCTTCATCCTCTGCAATCCCTGAGATCTTAAGCTTGCTTCCTCTTGTGCCTCCGATTCTCTTTTATCATTCTCCCATAGTGAGAGTTTGAGCTAATTCAGCCCCTTCTCTTTGCCAATCTGAGTCTTCTTTCTCATCTCAGATTCTTGTACTTTTCAAGAAGTCATCGAGCCTCGCTTTCTCTCCCCGCCGCCTTCTTGAGGGGGCATCTTGCAGTCCATTCTCTCCTCTTCTACTCTAGCCTTGGGCATCTTATTTTCTTATCTTTGATGACATGCCACTTGCGGCATCACATCAAAGAGGGGCAAAATGTAGACACCTAAAAACCTTTAGAAAATAAAGTATTTTTATTTTCTGAAAAATTCCTGATGACATCATCATTTATTAATTAATTATTTAATTAATTAATTAATTAATTTTTATGCCATTAAATCCCTTTATCTTAATTAAAAATATTTAATTAAGGAATCCCTCCCAAAAATGTTCAAATCTTATTTAAACATTATTTCCTTATTTATTAATTATTTAATTAATAAATTGACCAAAAATCCTAAAATAAATTAAAAAAATTATTTTTTGCCCAAAACTTGGCCAATCTTCTTGAGACCAATAACCTCTTCCAAAATCTTCTAATCCTTCTTTAATTTCAATTAAAGGCTAAATCCCATCATTTCCTACCCCTAATCCCAACTCAAAATATTTAATTAAGATTAAATATTAATCCTCATGTTTATTAAAAAAGTTTTAATAAATATCTCCACAACCCAAACCCTTGAAATAAATAAAACTTTATTTATTTCCTAAAAATCTAATTTATCCTCATCCTAAGAAGTTCTAGACTCTTCTAGAAAGTCTTCATCCTCATCTTAGGAAATTCTAGACTATTCTAGAAAGTCTTTATCCTCATCCAAAGTCTAGATTCTTCTAGAAGATGTCTTTAAACCTAATCCCAATCCCCTCCTAACCTTGTCACATTTCCTAAACATGGGTTAAGAATTACTAACCCAAGCCAAAGTTAACAAATATCTACTCCTTCACACACCCTCATTAAATGCCATCCACTTGCCTATCCCTAAGCTAATCCTAAACCATCCTAATCCATCCTCTAATCATTTGCACAAGCCTAAGCAAGCTTAAAACCCTCCTAATCAAGTCCAAGTCGAAATTGCTCTCATCACCCTCAAAATATCTCAACCATAAAACTTTATGAAGCCCACTAGGCCATAAATAACTCTTCCAAGCCCTTTTATTGCTCTTACAAGTCATTATGAGGGTCTTTATGAATATTTTATCCCTTGAGCCTCCTTTGTTGACTCATCCTTCCCCTTTCCTCCATCCTCTCACCATGTGACATGTGTCACTCTTTGATTGGCTATAAGGAAGCACAATCCATGTGCTCTCTTCTCATGCAATCTGAGCCCTCCATGAGCTTTTTCCCATCCTTGCATCTTAGCCCTCAATCCCTCAAGCCTCTTGCCTATAAATTGGATCCTTCCCCTTTGCAAAATAACACAATCCATGAAGTAAAGTTATAATGCTATTTTGAGAGCCAAATCCATACTAAAGCCATCTATCCACACCAAAAATCCACAATCATCCATTGAAGCCTTTGGAAGCATATTGAGCATACATCCTATCCATTTAGATAAAGCCACTCAACAAGAGAGCTTCTCATTGAGAGAGCCCATTAATGGCTCATATTTTCAATTGAGAGCTCATCTTAGTCTATCTTGAAGTTTATGAATTTTGTTTAGTTTGTAGAAGCTTTATTTAAATTTGGTTTCTATTAGGATACTAACATTGCTCATATACAGGTATCATCATGCACGTGTAAAATTGTCCAACATTGTCATTTTGGTCCCCATTCCCATCATATTTGTTATATTGTGTAAATTAAGCCTTGCATGGGAAAGCATTCGTGTACAAAATTTTATCAAAAGAAAATGGGCATGTAGAATCAATAAAGAATGATGTCTTAGGCTTGTCCTTCTCTTTTACCATGCCCAACACTTTATATTGCAAGCCTTGAAGTTTTTTTGTTAGTATCTCAATCTTAGTAGGTTCCTTCTTTTGGATCAATCTCTCAACATCAAAATTATTCGGAAACATCACCCTCTTAGAGGTTAGATGCAAGAAATATTGACCATGGTTTTGATCAAAGGTTTTCTTCATAATTTTTTTATAAAATTCATCTTGTTGGAAATTCATAATCTTCTCTTTGGTAATGTTTTGATCAGAATCATGGTCACATTAAGATCCTTGACAAGCATATTTAGAGGCATGTTTGTTGTGTCTAGTGAACCTAGGAGGTGATTCGTATCTATCATATCGTGACAGTCTAGGAGTGCTTGGGGGTGATCCATTTCTATTTTTATCAAACACATTATCATTGTTTCAAAAGATGTTTGAAGTGAATTGTCCATTATTGTCAAATGTATTCGTATTGAATTGTCCATCATTCCCAAACACATTGGCATTGATTCTTTTTGTCATTCATTGTGCATTTTTTTTGAGAGATCCCTACTATCTAAGTCCACCTTTTTACTTCTTTCATTTTGCATAAAGAGATCATGGATTTGTTTGTCTCTTTCCTCCCTAGACATGGTGTAAGAGAGACTAGTTTCCAATTTATGTGACCCAATAGGTGTCTCAAAGTTTCTACTAAAGTGATTGAAAGGATCAAACCAAGCTAAAAGGGAAAATGCCCTAATTAAACAAACTACTATATGTGTATGGTCAATAGATTTTCATAGGTCTAGCACATTTAAAGACACATTCAAGCACATTCTACCTAAAGGACATGGCTCATTCATCAATACCTTAGCCCACAACTTGATGCCCCTTGCCTCACACAATGTGATTTCCCACAATATATATTGGCTTTGTTGCATAAGCGTTATTAACACAACCAAAGGGACACATATAGTGAGTCAAATCTTGGGATGACCTGGGTAGTCCACTTGGATTGATCCTTGCACCAAGACATTGAGTGACTAATAAAAGATGGCCTCTAATCCTAGGTTCTTAGTAAGGATTATGTTCATAGAACCCCTCTTGCATATGATATAAAATAGAGGCCTCACAACCACACGAGAATTTCAAACCAGTGATTTCCTCATGGTTGTAATTCTATGAGCATCCCCACTAGAGTGAAAAGCCATTATGTCTCTCAAGGTTTTCACTTTTGTCTAGGGCTTTTTTATTATAGTGGGTGGGATTAGTTAGGTTCTCTTGTTCTAATGTAGAAGCATCCTAGGTTACCTTTTAATCCTACTCATTTTGTTCATTCTGGTAGTTATCATCGAGATTGTAGTGTTATCACCAATTTGCCAGTGTTAGACAAGTTCTAGTGTTAACTGAGTGTTCCTTTATGTGCCAAGTGAACCTGATATTTGTTGATTCTTGATTCCTTCTTTCAACAATTTTTATGTGATTGGTTCTTAGTTTGAGCCTACTTATGTGTTTAATTTAGATCATGAATTTATTGATAAGATCTAGTCTTGGGATGTGTGCAAACCATTTTAAGGTTAGTCTTTTTATTATGTAATGATCTAGAATCTTTTTTAAGTTGTTTAAGAAAGTATTAGTAGAGGTATTTTGTTTAGGTTAGATAGAGTTGAGAGAGTTCAAAGAAGATGTCTTTGGAAAAGCGAATTTGAAGCTGGATCATGGATCTTGAAGTTGTATTTTGTGTTTGGTCATAACCCAAAAGGCCTTATAACTGGGTGTGTGTGCTAATAATTTGATGACTTAATAAAAGTGTTTACTCTCTCTCTCTCCTTGGTGTTGTTCTATATGTGTTTTCTTCTGTTGTGTTTACCTAGCAAGGTGCTTGGATAGTTAGGAGTGCCTTAAGCACTAGCTTTTCATTCACTCCTCATGTCAGATGGTATTAGAGTCAACTTCAACCTTGTGGATATTGGATCATGTAGAACCCTAAGTTGAGTTTGGTTGTAGGGTGGCAGATCTGCATATTTGACCTATAACTTACAAAGGATTACGATCTTGCAGGAACCTATTTGTTAAAATGGTTTGAGATAGAACAAATGTTGGCAATGCTATTATAGACATGTTGAGACAAATTACCACTAGTTTGGATGTCGTGGAGACAACCCAAAGGAGAGGAGTACATCTTGATGATGTGAGTGATGATGAACCAATCGCACCAAACCCTAATTCAAAACCTAAGCAAGATCAAGATGAGGAAATATTGTTGAGAGTGTAATCCTGGGCACATTCAAAGCCTACTGTAGAAGTTGTTCCTTATGATGGAAAATTGGACACCAATATTGTGTTGGATTAGATCTCTACTATGGAGAAATTCTTTGAGTTTGAGGCACTCTTGATAATAAGAAGGTGAAAATTGCAGTCACTAGGTTGAAAGGTCATGCCTCACTATGGTGGAAGCATTTGAAAACTAATTGAACAAGGAGAGGAAAGGAGACGATCAAGACTTGGCTGAAAATGGTGAACAAAGTGAAGAAAAAGTTCCTTCTTTTTTATTACCAAGTTAGCTTGTTGAGAAAGATGCAAAATTTAAGACAAAAGGACATGACTGTGAAGAAATATATTAAGATATTCTATAGATTGGACAATCAGATCTACACATGTGGATGGTGAGGTTGATAAAGTTGCAAGGTACCTGAATGGATTGAGATTTGAAATTTAAGATGAGATAAGTTTTGTGAAATTGAAAGTGTGGAAGAAGCATATCAATATTCCTTCAAATATGAGATCTTGACAAAGAAGCATGATGAAAGACAAAGAGGTAGAGGTGGTAGATTTCATAAAGGAAAAGGTAGATCTTATGGAGAAGGCTACATATCTAACAATCCTGTACAAAATAAGGGAAAATCTGAATGGAAAAATGATGACAAAAGCAATACCAAATGGAAAAATGATGACAAAATAAACACAGAATGAAAAGGTGGTAATTCTTGCCAAGGAGGTACTAGTTCTTACTGAGAAAGAGGTAATTCTTATTCTAGAGGTGGTTTTTGTGGTAATTCAGATGTGACAAAGAAGGGCCTAGATCTTTTGTGTGTAGATACTTTGGTGAGAATGAAAAAGGTAATAGAAATGTTGTGATTAAAGGAGACCTTGAGAGTTCACCAAGTGGACCTAAGGTTTAAGAAAATATGATGGTGAGAAGAACTTTGTGTAATAAAGGAACTGATGAGGAACCTGTCCTAAGGAGAACTCTTTTCAAGACCATATGTAATATGACTGGAAAATGCTACAAAGTGATCATTGATGGTGGAAGTTCAAAAAATTTGGCATTAGAGGAGTTGGTTATAAAATTGCAGTTGTAGAGACTGAAGCGTATTAAACCCTATCATGTTTCATGGATCAGGGATGAGCATAAGACATTGGTAAGTGAACAATGTGTTGTAAAATTCAAGATTGGAAATTACTTTGATGAAGTTCTATTGATGTTATACCTATGGATTGAACAAAGACTGAATGGACATGTCATGCCCAGACTACGAGGGCAAAACACACACACAAATTTTTCTTTTTTTCTTTTTTATATAATTAATACTTAAACATGCTCTAAGTTTGAAAAGATTGATTACAGTTTAAGAAAAGTTTCTCTACAACATTCTTGGTTTAAAAACTTTTGTGGAGGAATACATCGTCAGGATTCTGAAGTACATTGTTATTAGGTTGATATAATTGTTTATTGATTCGTTATTACATTGCTTAAACAATCATGCGAAAATTATTTTAATAACAATCTAAAGAAGATTGGGTTTAGATTATTCGAATAACTTAAGCTATTAGGACACTAATTAAACAAATTTTCAAAGATACTATTAATACCAACATTTCTTAAATCTCCAACTTAGCTTAATTTTTAACAAAAATTTAATCGAATATAAATTAGATCTAAACTAAATTCAATATTAATTCCATCTTAAACTAATTTATCTTAAACTAACTAACTAAACCTATAGTTGATCTAATCATTCATAAAAGAACGTCTAATCTATTAAATAGAACTTAACTTTCCAATTTAAATAAAATTTAAAGACTATCAATTAAAACATGAAATTAAACTAGCATTACTAAAGCAATATATATAAAATTTAAACAACATACTTTAGCGAATTTCACTTTAAACTAAATAAAAACTAAAAAAACTAAATACTAACACCACTTACTAAAATATAGCTTAATAATAATAAAACTAATAAATAAACTCACTAACATATTTTAACATATAAAAAAAAACCCAAATTAAATTTAACAACCTAACTACTAAAACAACTAATCTAACCTAACTAATATCTAAACTAACCCCCTTAACATTCTAACATAATATTAAAACATCTAATAAAACTTAACTAAAATAATTAAAACTAACTAACAAAACTTAATACTAACCTACACCAAAAACACCTACCCCCTCCACCTATCAAATCGACCTCCCAAGCTTCCCTGCGCATAGATCCACGTGACTGACGGTCTATGTCAGTCTTGTCTTGTCCCCCACCCACAAAGGACCCCAAGTTGACGTGAGGCAAGGATGCAAATTTTTTAAAACAAACCACTCGACTTCCCATCCAAGGAAAAGATGAGTGCACACTTTGAGAGGAGAAAATAAAGGGGGGATGTGACATGGGGACAGGGTGACGTCACCCTCCCCATGTCCATTGTTGACTTTGCCTCCAACTACTACGCCTAGGTAAGAGCTAAGGAGTTATGTTTAAAAGTTTATTTGGTATGGTAGGATATTAAGGGTATTAGATATAAGTTTTATATTAATTTAGATATTCATGTTTAATTTTTTATTATTTTTTATTTTTTTTGAATTTAAATATGAACAAAAGATCTACGGAGAATATTCTCTGTTCTACAATTATTTAATTTCCTTTCCCATGCAAAATCCAGAGAGCATTTTGCTCTTGGAAATTTTCTTTTGAAGCTTTAATTTTTTTTATAAGCATAGATTACAAAGTGATGGATATATTTATTTTTCTTTTGTTCTACAAGGAATATATTAATAGAACAGATTTATAACAAGAAGTTAATATTCGTGTCACAATAATGCATGGTAAATTTGATCTCCTAAATAACTTGAATTGCAATAAATCAACCATAGCCATTGTTTTCTTTCCTTAATCATAATTTTCATTTTGAACATAAAAGGAGCTAGAAAATTTTGCTTAACTAAACCATCATCATTTCATCCTATTTTTTATGTGCATCCATCCAAAATAATGTGTTACAAAATTTAATCACATGACCAACAATTATGCTCAAAACACCAATTTTATTGGCAAACCTGATTCAAGGCTCAGCCGGGAAAGAATCAGGAAGAAAACTCGGCTTCGTTGCCATTTACAATAAGTTTTAAAAATACAATTTACAATAGGATCTCAATCCCAAATTTCAACAATTAAATCAAATTTTTCCTCATGATCAAACTCAAGGAATTTGTAATGTTCTCTGAATCTCATTTCAAGAACCATGGAGGAAACCAATATCTGATCGGGTGACAACCAAGCATAACCAAGAGAAATTCAAACATGCATAATCATACATGGTTTACACAATAGGATTCACAATGAATCAAAACTAGGGAAAGGTGGATTCTTCCAACAGGAGAAGTCAAGCACAACACCAATTCAGATGCCCAATCGGGGCTAATAACCAAGAACTTCCGTTCTTCCATTTACACATGCCATATTCATACTAGGTTTGTACTGACGGGTAGGGGCCCATAACACCCTACCCTTTATCCCTCTTCTCATCCTGAGAAGAGACTCTACACTGGTTGGAGTCCAACTAAACAGACCTCTCCCTAAATTGGTCACTTCTGCCCTCTCCAAGGGTGAGTGATACCAAAACACCCATGCAAGGAAAAAAAAACTCAAAATTGCAAGCATATACAAAAAAGAAAACAACCAAAAAGACATGGTTTTCAAATCTTCCCAACATACCCACAACCATACAACAGTGAAACAACAACAAGGTCACATGAACATGAAACAAAACATAAAAACTGAATAATGGAGATGAGAATTCCCTACCTTCACAAAGAGGTAATGGCAAATGAACAAGTTTGAGTAGAGTATCCCTTTCCTTCCTTCAACCTTCAAGAATTCCTCTCTAAATGTAGAGATTGGGTAACAACCAACTAGTCCAAGGAAGGCCTCTAAATAAGCCTCCAACTCAACCACCCAAAAGGAGCAATAACTATTTCCATCCACTAGCACCTCTAGAAACTCCTAACTCAACCTACACTATGGTTAAACCCTAAGTGGAGATGAGGTGAGGTAACTCAAGATAGCCATGGTCAATTTTCGCACAAAGGCAAAAAGGGACTTTTTGAGTGACCTCAAAAGTCAAAAAAAGGGGCTTAGGGGTTGGAAAAGACCCCTAACCCATACCCATACCCTTTGGTTAGAATAATAACATGTTTAAAAGCCTTAAGAAAGAGGTTTAGAGTCAAATAAAATCTAGGAATAAAATAGGTCCAACTCACTACTCTAACTTGCAAATAAGCACTAATCCGGATTAAGGGATGACTAACCTTGATTAAGAACCTAATAGAAAAACTGACACTAACTTAAACCAACTTGGTCCAAAGGTTAAACAATTAACCCTAAATAGCCACTGAAGCACATAACCATTTTACGAGTGTCAAGCGACACTGAAAGAACATAATTACGAACATTAACATTCACTGAACAAAGAAGATGCATACATACATCTCACAATACAAATACGTGAATTACGAACAACAAGGTTTTCAAATTTAGCACATGGAGATCAGTTCTGTTCCTCTGTAGGGTTTCTTGGCTAAATATCTGCACACTCATTGCACACATCAGTAGTCCCGTAAAATCATATGTACATAAATGTATACGTATTCAGAAATTCACATAAATTAAAACATACATCAATAAGGGTTTCTTTATCCTACTTAATTCTTAATCATTTAAAATATCTTAAATCAAAGTCTCGATCCTACATTTACTGATTTCATCAACATACATATACATGAAACATTAAATGACAATCATCAAATATATCTGAAAATAACATCACACAACATGAAATAATAAAATATGTTCTAAGCATCAGATAATGTCTCGACATCTTGAGTCGTGAATAACAAAATAAGGGTAATGTATCACTATGCTACGATGGTTCGGGGCAAGGCCTCACAGGACAGGTAGTAATTCTTACCAAGGAGGTACTAGTTCTTACTGAGGAAGAGGTAATTCTTATTATAGGGGTGGTTTTTGTGGTAATTGTTTCATATGTGATAAAGAAGGGCATAGATCCTTTGAGTGTAGATACTTTGGTGAGAATGAACAAGGTAACAGAAATGTTGTGATTCAAGGAGACCTTGAGAGTTCACCAAGTGGACCTGAGGTTTGAGAAAATATGATGGTGAGAAGAACTTTGTGTAGTAAAGGAAGAGATGAGGAACCTATCCTAAGGAGAATTATTTTTAAGGCTAGATGTAAGATGGCTGGAAAATGCTACAAAGTGATCATTGATAGTAAAAGTTCAACAAATTTGGCATCAGAGAAGTTGGTTACAAAATTGTAGTTGGAGAGACTGAAGCATTTTAAACCCCATCATGTTTCATGGATCAGGGATGAGCTTAAGACATTAGTAAGTGAACAATGTGTTGTAAAGTTCAAGATTGGAAATTACTTTGATGAAGTTCTGTTGATGTTATGCCTATGGATTGTTATCATATCTTGTTGGCTAGATCTTGAAAATATGATAAATATGCCATACATGATGGAAGATTGAATCAATATACTCTTTGAGTTAATAAGAGAAAGTAAGTATTGTTGCCTTTGATTGAAAGTCTAGATGAGGTTAATTGTACTAATTTGAGTTTGTGTGGTCAATAGGAAGCAATTTGAAAAGGAAATGAAGAAGAATCAAATCCGTTTTTCCATAATACCTAGAAGACAGAATTGTGCTAGTAGTAACTGAGTGGCAGAAAATAGTGATGACTAAGTGAGAGACAATAGTAATTGAGTGTCAGAGGATAGTAGTAACCAAGTGACAACAAAAGCTCACAGTGTTAGCCAAGTGATATCAGAAATTGAAAGCTCATGGAATGAGTATAAAGAAATTGTTGTAGATAATATATCTAGTCGTTTACCACCACCAGGAAGTATGAGTCATTGTATGGACCTGATTCCTAGAGCTAGTTTACTGAACAAAGAACCATATAGATTGACACCTACAAATAATGAAGAACGTAATAGATAGTGCAAGAGTTGTTGCAGAAAGGTTTGATCAAACAAAATTTGATTTTGTGTTGTACATGTTGTATTAGCACCTAAGAAGAATGGAGAATGGATAATGTGTACTAATTCTAGAGCTATTAACAAAATCATAGTGAAATATAGGTTTCCTATGCCGAGAATGGATGATGTAATGGATTATTTGAGTAGAGAAAAGTATTTTACCAAGATTGATTTGAAGAGTGGTTATCATCATATCAAAATCAAAGAAGGTGATGAATGGAAGACTACTTTCAAGACAAAAGATGGCTTGTGTGAATGGTTGGTAATGTCTTTGGTTTGACTAATGCACCTAGTACTTTCATGAGATTGATGAATGAAGTATTAAAGCAATTCTTGGGTAAGTTTTTGATTGTTTATTTGGATGATATTTTGATATTCAGTATGACTAAAGAAGAACATCTTGAGCATGTTAGACAAGTATTGTAGAGATTGAAGGAGGACAAGTTGTTGATTAGTTTGAAGAAGTGTTCCTTTATGTTGAGTTACATGTATTAGATTTACTAGATTTCAATATGGTATTTCAAGTGGAATGTGATGCAAGTGGTAGTGCAATAGGAGTTGTGTTGAGTCAAGAAGGTAAACCTATTTCTTTCTTTAGTGAAAATTTGAATGATGCTAAAAGGAAGTAGTATGTATATGATCAAGAGTTTTATGCTATTATTCAAGCCTTGAAGAAGTGGAGACATTATTTGATTCCTAAAGAGTTTGTGTTGTATACTGATCATAAAGCCTTACAGTATTTGGGAAGTCAACATAAGTTGAATCAGAGACATATGGAGTGGGTTGAGTACTTACAGAGTTTCACATTTGTGATCAAGCATAAAAGTGGAGTTACTAACCGAGTTGCAGATGCATTGAGAAAAAGATGTTCTTTGTTGATTGAGATGAAGGTTGAAGTTCTTGGTTTTGATGAAATGAAGGAATTGTATGATACTGGCCTTGATTTTTTTGAGGTGTCGAGAGAGTGTAGAGCAACACATCTATGAAATCAAATGAGAAAGTTTGGTGAGTATTTCATTCAAGAAGGTATGTTGTTGAAAGAAATTCATGTGTATACCAATAAGTTCTATGACTATTAATCTGATTAGGGAAAAGTATTGTGGTGGATTGGCAGGACATTTTGGAATTGATAAGACATTGAGTTTGTTGAAGGATAAGTATTATTGGCCACAGATGTATAAGGATGTTTAGAAGTTTGTAAGGATTTGTGAAATTTGTCAAGTTGCAAAAGGAGTAAGTCAGAATATTTGGATTGTATACACCTAAATATGTTTCTTAGAAACCTTGGAGTGACATCAGTATGGATTTTTTTCTTGGCTTACCTAAGACAACAAAAGGGTATGATTCCATATTTGTTGTTGTGGATAGATTTTCTAAAATCACACATTTCATACCATATAATAAGACATCAAATGATGTGCATGTTGTTGATATTTTCTTCAAACAGATTGTTAGATTGCATGGATTACCAAAAAGTATTATTTCTAATAGAGATAGTAAGTTTGTTAGTCACTTTTGGAGGACTTTGTGGAAGAATATGGGTACTAAGTTGAGATTAGTTATGCATTCCATCCATAAACAGATGGACAGATAGAGCTTGTGAATAGAAGCTTGGGTAATTTGTTGAGATGTTTAGTTAGAGATGAGTAATTGGGATATAATGTTGGCACAAGTTGAGTTTGCATATAATAATTATGTGAATAGGAGTATAGAAAAAATACCTTTTAAGATTGTTACTAGAATGCAACCTAGAGGAGTATCAAATTTGAGGGATGTTGCTAGTGAAGAGAAGATAAATGTTGAAGGGGAAGAATTTGTTGGTTTTATGAAGTCTTTTCATGAGGAAGTGAAGTTGAAGTTGGAAAAAAGTAATCATAAGTATAAGGAGAATGTTGATAAGTCTAGAAGACATCATGATTTTGAAGTTGGTGATGAGGTGATGGTTCATTTGAAGAGAGGAAGACTTCCTATTTGAACCTACAATAAGTTGAAAATGAATAAGTTTGGACCTTGTAGAGTTTTGAGGAAGTTTGACAGTGGTAATGCTTATGAAGTTGAGTTACCCAATGACATGGATATATCTCCTATATTCAATGTTGTCGATTTGCATTAGTATCAAGAGTCAGACGATGAAATTGTTGTATCAAATGCTTATCCCAAGAAGTAGATTGAACACATATTGGATCAGAGAGTTGGAAAAAGCATAAGAGGAAACTATCAATATTTTGTGAAGTGCAAGAACAGACCAATTGAAGATGCTTCATGGATTTCTCAATCTAAGTTGGATTCAACTCGAGTTGTGATATCTCAATCATTCGGGGAAGTCATTTCTTTCAACCCCAGTTGTCTGATGTAGGAGCATCATGTTCCCTTGTAATCCTGCTCATCTTGTTCATTTTAGCAGTTATCACCGATTTTGTAGTGTTACAGTAAGTTTGCAGTGTTATCACTAAGTTTTCAAGGTTAATCGAGTTCCATTGTTAATCGAGTTTCACAATTAACCAAGTTCCATTATTGACCAAGTGTTCCTTTGTGTGTCAAGTCAACCTAATATTTTCTGATGCTTGGTTCCTTCTTTGACTAAGCTTTGTTTCATTGGCTCTTAGTTTGAGATTACTTATGTATTTAATTTGGATCATGAATTTATTGATAGTATCTATTCTTGGGATGTGTGTTGATCATTTTAAGGTTGGCCTTTCTATTGTGTAAAGATCTAGAATCTTCTATAAGCTATTTTGGCAAGTGTAAGTAGAGGTATTTGGTTTAGTTTAGATAAAGCTAAGAGAGTTCAGAGAAGATGTTTCCTGGAAAAGAAAATTTGAAGCTGGATAACGGATCTTGAAGTTCTATTTTGTATCTAGTTGTAACCCAGAAGGCCTTACAGATGGACATGTATGTTGATAATTTGATGAAACAATAAAAGTGTTTACTCTCTCCTTGCTGTTGTTCTCTGTGTGTTTTTTTGTTGTTGTGTTTACTCAACAAGGTGTTTGGATAGTTAGGTATGCCTTAGGCCCTAGTTTTCCATTCCCTCCTTGTGTCATGCTCCCACTTGGGTCGTTCCTATTCAGATTTTCCCCTAATAGCAGGTCCTCTAAAGGTAACAAAATCTCTTAAGGAGATTGAACACAAAAAGTGGATAACAAATGGAGGTCAAGATTTCTAATTCACCCAAACAAGGTGAAGAGCATACTCTCCTACTCCAAATGCTTCTCCCAAACATGCCAAACAATAGTTAATTAAGACCACTAAAGTGTGATATATCCCTCCTTGTGTCATGCTCCCACTTGGGTCGTTCCTATTCAGATTTTCCCCTAATAGTAGGTCCTCTAAAAGTAACAAAATCTCTTAAGGAGATTGAACACAAAAAGTGGATAACAAATGGAGGTCAAGATTTCTGATTCACCCAAACAAGGTGAAGAGCATACTCTCCTACTCCAAATGCTTCTCCCAAACATGTCAAACAATAGTTAATTAAGACCACTAAAGTTTGATATATCCCCTAACTTTCCTTATTACACTAGTGGGTCAAGATTTCTAATTCACCCAAGAAAGTTGAAGAGCGTACTCTCCTACAGCTAATGTAACCCTTATTAATGAGTATTGTGTGCCTATGAAATGAAATGAAAACTAGTATAAGAAAGCACAATAATACAAGCAATAAGAAAATGAAAGTAAATGAAATGAAATCTTCTAGCTTCTTTTTCTTTTTCTTAGGGTAGCCCTGCAACACACTTGTTAGTAGCCCTTTTTGTTTCAGTGCAATCTCCTTCAAGAAAGAAATCCCACAAAACCATGGGTTAGGGCATAAAACATGTGCAAATAAGATCAAAACCCTACAAGGCCACTTGTTAGAAGTTGTTAGGAAAGCTAGAACACTAAAATGAAATATAAATGCAAGCTAAGTAAACTGTACGACTCAAATTGTGCAAGCAACTAAACTGAGCCACACTTTATAGACTGGAAGAGTATTTTATGATACACTTTTGTACTGCCAAACAAAACTTAATGTCCAAAGGAAAGACCGTGCTAAATCGAGATGATACTTCTCCAAAAGGCAGACAATATACAATAGATAATTCAGATGACAAAATAGAACTGGTGGAGTGTTATCTGACAGTAGAAAGAAATATCGTCCTTGTATGTCCTAAAAAAATTTACGATTCTCCTACAAACAAATATTGGAGATGACCCTTCGTTAATAGAAAGCAATAAAAATGAAAATGAAGCTAAACCTTAGGGTCTAGCCTCACATGGGCGCAAAAAATGTAGCACACTTTTATAAACCCTTATTCTCAAAGAATTTCATGGAGGGAGAGACTTGAGAGGAGACTTATAGCTTCCTATCTATGACATGCAAGAATCAAAGAGATGTGATGCGTTGGATCTCAAATGAACCTAGTAGTGACCTTTGCAAGGTGCACCATAGAACGGAAGATTCAAAGACAAAAGCAATGGTGCTAGTATCCAAGAATCAAGTGAAAGAAAATGCAATGCAAAGTAATCTAAGATGAAAATGCAAGTTAATATAAATGATATGAAAGTACAAGAAATGAAATCTAATCTAAGTACAATTAAAGTAAAATACTAAGCTATGATGCAGGAACTAAACTACAATGATTACTAAGATAAGATGAGTGCAAATGTGCTTCAACAATGCAAGAATTCCAAGAGTGTGGTGAGTGTTCCAAGTGCTCTAGAGAAAAACCTGCAACCTAACAATATCATAAACTCAAAGATATCAGAGTGTGGGAAGAGAGCCTCCTTATAAAGAAAAATGGATGATAGAGACTAAGAAGAAAAATCTACGATGGAGAATGAGGCTTACGTTGATTTTAATGCACAAGAATCTTGAGAGGTGAGATCAATGGATATGGTTAAGAGGAAAAAGATGTGCAGATGAGAGTAAGAGGCAAAAGAAAGATTCCATTGCCTTGAAAAATGTGCATTAAGGTGTAGACAAAAATATTTTAAATTAGGAAATTCATTTTTCATGTGCAAACTTAGGAATAAAGTGGGATTTTGGGATTTTATTTACTTGAATGGGAGAAAGTTCTTCTAACTAAATAAGGACTTAGGATATGGTGGTCAAACCATAGGTTATAATCAAATAAATAATTAAAAAATGATTAGATCAAAGATAAGTACTAGATAAATTATGCAAAGTTGGTAGAAAGGGGAATTATGTTCTAGATGACCATTTTTGGGTTATTACATTATGACCATTTTTGGGTGATTACGAGAGTTATACCCAAGTCTTATATATGTCATCTTTTTCCAAAAGGATATCTGAATATGTAATTTATTGTACAAGTGTTTTGCATTTTTTCTTAGTAAAGGTCAAAATACTCGATTAACAAGGCTACTAGGATTAGGCCTAAATAGCACTCGAGTATAAGTTTTTCTATCAACCAGATGAAAGGATGTTTTAATATGTTGATCTGAGTTGAAGGGGACGTATTGAAACCCTAGAAGGTTTCGTGACAAGTGGTTGGAGTTTGAGACTAAGTTTGGTCACTCGGTGGAGCCTAATGAAGGTATAAGGCTAGTAAACCTTATCGGATATAACGCATGGTTGGTTGAATCCTTTTTCTTATTGTTAATGGTTGATAGTAGACAAGATACATCTACATCATCTTTGATCCCCAAGTCTAGCGATACTTTTGTTCTAACTTCTCTTATCTCCCACTACCTCATCCCTCAATCAACCACATCCTTTGTCTCTCCTCCCACCACTCTAAGAGTGACTCTCAAACCTCACACTAAGTAAGTATGGCTTTTCATTTTTCCTTCATAAGCATTCAGTGATCACATTCTTACCTAATGTCCCACCATTCTCTACTCAGGCAACATGGTGTACACACGAGTTGTGTCCCATGTGATTATGTCTACTCATCCCACACCTAAGCCCTCTCCTGACCATGATCCTAACTTTCATGAGGTGTATAGGATAATTTCACTGGATTGCAGGATCTCCTATCCATCCTTCAAAATAAAATTTTGAGTAGTGTCATGTGCCTAAGTTCTATCATCTTATATCTCCTATTGTAGATCATCTTTCAATTTTTGTTCTTATGGATGAGCAAACTATAGCTTTTCATGAGTTCATCACTGCCTCTTTTCCACGAGTTAATAGGGTGCTTTATTCATCATTGCCTCAATTTGAATCAATTATATCTCATGAGGCATGTTCAACTCTCTTGAGGATATCCTGATATTAATAGTGAAATTACAAGATCCCTCACATTCACCTTAGGTGAGCTCTTGAATGGAGACATTGAAGATGCCTCTCATCCTTGACTTTGGTTGTTGGTACAGTGCCTAGGGCTACCATAGCACCTCTAGCTCTAGAGTCTCAACCTCCATCCCTACATGATGAATATTTTGAGGACAATGACCTATCAGTGGACAAATAGATGAGGCAATACTAACATCCATATCCATAAATTAGGTTGTGTTTGTATTTGTTCTCTCGTGCTTGTTTATTAATAGTGTTCCCTCTTGCAAAACATGTGTACTCTATTGGTACTTGAAAACATAAGGTTATCTATTGAACATATTTTTTTTATTATGATGTTCTAGATGTCATGAATTGACTTTTGACATTTGGGGATTGTGGAATGTGTTGGGGGCATTTAGACTTCCCTTCCATGTTGGCCCGAATTTTTATTTTGTATTTTTTGTCTTTATGTGGTCTTCATATTCAAAAAATATTGAGCATGATGAAATACTCATAAGAATTCTTATATGATATGTCTTTGTCACTTTTATGATCGCTAAAATGGGGGCAAAATGTAATGTTTTAAATTTGCACCCTTGTGTAACTGTTATGTAATGCTCCTACCTTAGTTGCAACATGAAATTCCCTAAAAAACTTTCACTCCCCATTGTTTTTCCTTATCCTTTTATATTCAAATTCTTGGCCATGTGACCTAGTTGGCACAAGATGCACATAGCCCACACTTATCCCACAAATTTGCAAACGTACACTGAGTCGTTGAGACATTACAATTGCCACATCTACAATGTAACACCTCATAACATTGATCACATGTGTCGAGAATCCTTCCAGCAACTTAAAACTATTATTTCACTTCATTTGGTCTTCTTCATGCTTCTTGGACACCCTCTTGACCTCTCTTAGCTTTCTCACAACTTCTCTCATGCTTTCTTGAGAATTTTAATGTATTAGGACAACTTAAATTGTCTTGTGTTTGTCTTCTTTGTCACCTTACCTTCGTTCCATTGGGTTCTAGCTTCTTGATCTCAAAGGGGAAGTTGTTCTCATGTCATTCCTCCTTGCATTTTGTTAATGATGGCATGTCACAATGTCTCTTTCTTTCCTTAGAATCTCCCATGTTCCCCTCTGAGCAATAGTGGTGTGAGTTTGGCCCTCTTTTGTGGGCTTTTCCTTTGTTTTATTTATGTAGACTTTGGTTATTTTTCTCCCACCTTCCCTTATGGTGTGAGTTTTGGCCTGTTTTGTTCAAGAAATGGCCTTTATGCCTTGTTCGTTTATTTTTCCTTGCCAACAGCCCTTATGTTGACTTTGTGTTGCCTTATATTTGTGTGTGCTTTGTACCACAGGTCAACATCCTCTTGCTACTTATTTTTTTCAAAAGCACAATCCATTCTAAGGGGGGTTTTTATTAGTTGTTATTTGACTATCTGTACATCACATGTTTTTTCCTAAAAGTTTTTTTAAATGGATCTATTTGTTTTCCTTTGTGGGGCCAATCCACTTATAAACATGATCAAAGTCTCTCTATCATACAATTGTATAGACTTTTCTACTCATATTGATGTATGTTTCAAGTCACCGTACCAAACAACTATCTATATTTTGCTACACATATTGATGCATGTCTAAAGTTGCCCCATCATGTCACTATAGTTTTTGCTACTTGCATCAACAAACATCTAAAGTCATCCACCATAAAACTATGCATTTTGCTACTCACATTGGTGCATTCAAAATAACCCTGTTGTATTGCTATCAGGAATAACACAACTTGCTACCAATATTGGTGTGCTATAAGTGGTTTATTTGTCTCTTTCATCTAAGATACTTGTTTGTAGCTTGTATGTTAGATGCAGCCTCATGACAATTAAGGGCTTCTGCTAGGGGTAACCTAAGTGGATGAAAATCCCTTAGGTAAGTTAGGTAAGTTTCATCTACTTCAGCTTGCATCTTTAGTTATGATACGGTCACTAAAGTGGGGGAGAAATGTAATGTCGTAAGTTCACACCCTTGTGACTTACCATTATGTAATGTTCCTAACTTTAGTTGAAAAATAAAATTCTATGCAAACTTCCACATCCCTCTATTTTTCCTTTTTTTTTTACATTCAAATTCTTGGCCATGTAGACTAGTCAGCACAAGTTGCATGCACACAACTAGCACTCATCCCACAAATCTAAAAACATTCAATGATTTGTTGAGACATTGCAACTACCACCTCTACAATGTTATACCACCTACCACATGCATCAAGAATCCTTCGAAGAGTTAAAAACTTGATTGTTTCACTTCATTTGGTTTTATTCACACATCTTAGACACCCTCTTGATCTCTGTTAGCTTCTCCAAAGCTTCTCTCATGCTTTTTTTTAGCATGCTAATGTATTAGGACAATTTACAACATCTTGGCTTCATCATCTTTGTCATCTTAACGTTCATTCCACCAAGCTCTAGCTTCTTGATCTCAAAAGGAAATTTTCTCTGTCATTCCTTATTTTGATAGTTCAAACATAACCATAAAATGTAGCATTGAAATAGCTTTGATTCATGAAATTTGCAAACTATCATTCTCAAAATGAATGTCAAACTCCAAAAAAACTCCAATTATAAAGAACATTATAACATTGTAGTTTACCTCTCTAGGCAACCTCAAATTGACAAGGAAAATACCAAAACCCTAACCAACCATATCCAAAAAGCTCACATTCCTCCTTAGCAATGTATAGGCATCAAAAGAAATAAATGAACAACAAACCCTTCTTTTTATTCATCTTTAATTCATGTATAAAAAACTTGTATACAACAAGTCTTTGCCCAACTAAGACCTTCGTGATAAAATCACCAAGATTATTCTCCATATTGTGTCTCCACAATTTAGCCAATGGTGCATGCAAGAGATTCTTTACTCACAAACCTTTAGTTGAACCAAGTCCAACTCTAAACGCACACAAAGAAATCCTAATCCTACTTTTTCTTAAATAAGTAGGGCCTCCCTTTTTTATCTTCTTTAATCTCTCAATGTAGCATTAAATAAAAGTCGCACTTATTAATAGATCACCTTTAATTTTATATTTGACCTGTATAGTTCTTTCATTAAAAAGATTTAAATAGCATTCATATTAAATTTTTAATTTTACTTCGTTGATTTATAAAAGACACTTTTAGGTGTCGCATTAGTATGTGTCTATGTGAAATTAATTAAATATAACTCAATAAGACACCCAATCAGTAACAATAGTCAAAATGCATTGAAAAAAACCCTGATTGCGTAATAGTGATCCTAATGATAAAAGATGATAAACAAATAGATTAAAAACCATCAATCTCTCCAAGAATTTTAAAGCCCAAATTAGAAGTCAAAAATAACATGTTAAAACATCATGACTCCTCTAAACCCTTTGACTTCTTTCAACAACATAACACAAGTCAAAGAAAACAACGACGATTGCATTGCTAAAGAACCTGAAATTTAGGACATCAATTTAGGTTTTAGTATTATTACCTAGTTTATCAAAGTTTCATTTGTAATTCTTACAAAGCCAAACCCTTACCCATGTTGCTTCTCTATCATTCCCAAATTTAAGGCCCTTAGATCACCTATCCTTATGGGCCCCATCAAGAAATTTAGTGGGACTACAATTTATATATAAAGAATTGACTTTACACAAATATGTTGATTAACTAATGAAAAGAAATATTCAATTGCTTTCAAGCCAATTTTCTGCCAAAGATTTATGATAGCTTTAGCTTTGCCTCTTCACTTCACATATTAGATACGTTGTAGGAAAGAATGTCAAAATACTAGGGAAAAAAAAAAGTAAATCCATTTGAAATGACATCGTAATTGAAGCCACAAAATATAAAATGACTTGAAATTTATGTTTTATCAACATCATACTATAGCGGCAACATATAACTCAATCTTTTGTGTTTTTACAATCTCACATGCCAGGGTGTATACCACCTAAAGCATTAAACTAAACAAGAGAAGAGAGAAAAGAAACATCAATGTCATTCGACCACAAGACACTGAGGTAGGTCATTGTGCATGAAACTTGATCCAGGGAAAATTGATCATATTTTTACAAAGATCATATTGAATTAAATTAATAGGAGTTTAGCATATAACCATATTTAGATAGTGACATGTTGTAGGCGGATGCATGTAAACATGCAAAGGAGATCTAGATGAAATTTGAACTTTATTCCCATATTTAAGAGGAAGCGAAATATGACAGACATTATTACCTTCTTGATCATTAAAGTAAACACCAAAACTCTCCATAGACCCCTTTGACCTATACATGCTCATGCACCATACTCTCCAACTGGAACGATCTCAAGTCCTCTTTGAAATGAGCTCTTAATAATGACTTCATGTTGCTTGATATCAAATTTAGTCATTCCTATTGCATCTTTGTCAAGTACCTTCCACTTAAGTATCCATGATAATTCTTGCTCCTAGTTTTCTTTGATTCTCTGCTACCCATAACACATTCCAACTACATTGGTTGGCGAGGAGGCAAGTATTTGATCCAATCCTCATTGCCCTTGTCTTTTTCAATTGTATTTGTACCTACAATCACATAAATTTTATAGGGAGATAGATCAGATACATTAAAAATAGGGGAGATAGCAAATTTTTAGGATTGTTCAATTTCATAGGCATTTGCCCATACTTCCGCACAACCCTGCAAGGCTCAATCCTTCTATTCATCAATTTTGTGTATTTCCCTTTGGGAAGCCTGCCTCTATTCATGTAAGCCATGACCAAGCCCCCAACCTTAAGTATAAATCTCTCCTCTTGTTGTCTTCTCTTGCTATATCCCTTTCCACATTATGTTGGAAGTGTATCTTTCACCTTTTGATGAATGTCTCTCATCACCACAACAAAGTCTTATTCTTGTGCATTTCTTTCAAGACCATCCCTTGAAAAACTCTTAGGATCAAATACCCCTCTAGGACAAATGCAATAAACAATCTCAAAGGGACTCCTACATATGCTTCTATTGGAGTCACTACAGATGTATTCTTCTCGTTGTATTATCAAATCCTAATCGTCCCCATATTATTTTGTTAAGCATCTTAGGAGATTGTCTAAGGACCTACTGACCACCTCAGTTTGGCCATTTTTCTAAGGGTATTATACATAATTGAATGCTAGATTATTTCCTAACTTCTTCAGCAAAGTTCTCCAAAAGTGACCCACAAACTTGGAGTCTCTATCTAACACAATATTGAGTGGTTAGGAATGCATCCTCAAAACATCCTTGAAGAAAAGGTTGGGTATGTAGGATGCATCATTTTTGCACATACATGGGAGAAAATGAGCCTTTTTACTAAATCTGTTCACCACAACAAAACATTGTCATAACCTCCTTTGGTCCTTGGTGAACCTAATACAAAATCCATGCTAATGATTTCCCATGGCTTGTTGGAAATTAGGAGTGTTTGGTATAGACCTATATATGTGAACCCTTAGCCCTTCGGAAAATGATATAAGAATATTATAACAATGTAGTTTACTTCTCTAGGCAATCTCAAATTGCTAAAGAAAACACTAAAACCCTAACCATATCTAAACGGTTCATGTCCCTCTTTGGCAATGTACAGGCATCAAAAGAAATGAATGAACAACAAACCCTTTTTTTTATTCTTCTTCAATTTGTGTCCAACAAACTAATATGCAACAAGAGACCTTCCCAAAAGTGAAATAACTACACATATGACCCACTGTGACCTTTGAGATACTATTGCCAAGATTATTCTCCATATTGTGTCTCCACTATTTTGAGAATGATGCATGCAAGAGATTTTTATTCACAAACATTGAGTTGAACCAAGCCCAACTCTAAAACCACATAAGGTTTCTTTACAGAGAAAGCCTAATCCTACTTTTTACTTATATAAGTATCGCCTCACTTTTTTATCTTCTTTAATATCTCAATGTAGCATTGCATAAAAGCCTCATCTATTAAAATTAGTCGCCTTTAATTTAGTTAGCCTCTATAGTTGTTTCATTAAATAAATTGAAATATCATTTTTTATTTTTTATTTCACTTCATTCATTTATAACTAAAAGATACTTTTTAAGTGTCCCATCATTTAAAACTTTTTGTCCTCTTTCCAACAAGCTATAACACTTAAGTGTCTCATTAGTATCTATAACTAAAATTAATTGAATATAATTCAATAATGCACCAAATTAGCATCAAAATGCATTGAAAAAAATTTGATTGTGTAGTAGTGATCCCAATGATAAAAGATGATAAACAGATAGACAAAAAAATAAACACTCCCACCAAGAATTTCAGAGTCCAAACTAGAAATCAAAAATAACATCTTAAAACATTAGACTCCTCTAAACCCTTTAAGCTTGTTGGCAACATCAAATTACACCTTTAAACAACATAACACAATTGATAAGAAGGAGATAATTTCCAAACCAAGTCAGATTGTGATATTGCTATCAAGATTTAACTGTGTGATTTTGAGTCAAACTCATTGACCCATGTTTCAAGAGTAGTGATTCAACATGAATCCATCTCTCATGAGAATAAATACTTCCCGGGAGGTCACCCATCCCAATACTACTCCAGCCTGAGCGCGTTTAACTACGGAGTTTCCTCCATAGTTAAAACCCAAAGCTTGCAACCCCACTTGCGAAACCTTCACCAAGTGTTGTGCCTTATGAACCATTCATTAGAAAGCCCCTTAAGCTCATCAATTGACAAGTAGGAGATAATTTCCACTACAAGTCAAATTGTGATATTGCTATCAGGATTTAACTATGTGATTTTGAGTCAAACTCATTGACCCATGTTTCATGAGTAGTGATTCAACATGAATCCATCTCTCATTAGAATAAATGGAACACTTAGCACTCATTAGATCTAGGTGATGCTCACATGGGTGAAGCACCGGGACTTCCTAGGAGGTCACCCATCCCAGTGCTACACCCTAAGCGCGCTCAACTATGGAGTTTTCTCCTTGGTTAAACAAGTCAAAAAGTCTACGACAACTGCACTACTAACAAACCTGCAATTTAGGACATATCAATTTAGGTTTTAGTATTCTTACCTAATTTGTCAAGTTTCATTTGTAATTCTCACAACGCCATACCCTTACCCCTGGGACCCCCCATCCTTGAAGGGTCCCATCAAGAGACTTCGGGGAAGAACAATTTATATTAAAAACAACCTACTTTACACATATATGCTGATTAACTAACGGAAAGAAATATTCAGATGCTTTCGGGTCAATCTTTAGCCACAGAAAAGAACACCAAAATACCAGAAAAAAGTAGAACCATTTGAAATGGCATCGTCTTTGAAGCCAATATAAAATGACTTGAGATTTCTGTTTTGTCAAAACTTAGCTGCAGCCCGTAACATCATATTGAAGTAGCAACATATAACTCAACCTTCTGGGTATTTACAATTTCACAAGCCAGGGTGTATACCACCTGAAGCATTAAACTGACAAGAGAAGAGAGAAGCAACACCAATGCAATCCAACCACAAGATGTCTAAGGCAGGTCATCGTGCATGAAACTTGATTTGTGGAAAGTTAATCCTATTCTTAATAAGATCACATTGAATTAAATTAATAGGAATTTTGCATATAACAATGTTTAGTTAGTGACATGTTGCAAGCGGGATGGATGCATGTAAACTTGTAGAGGAGGGCATCTAGATGAAATTTGAACTGTATTTCCAAATTTGAGAGGAAGGGAAACATGACAGCCATCAATGTAGATATAACCTTCTGTACAACCCCACACAATATGCATAACTTCATCAGTTCTGATCCATCCATCCAAGTCCCTAGAGTGGTCAGGTGGCAAAATTGGTTCTCTGACCATATACTGGAGATCTTTGGACAATATAGGCATGAGGCAACCTCCAGCTGAATGCATGGCAGCAGTGGAACCAGCAGCAGTACATACTCTAAGACCACTTGATCGGCTGTAGACTGGGTGAAAACGGGAATCATATGAATCACCCTTTAGTATCCTGAAGGAAAAGAATAGGCAATCTTATTACAGAGATTGGCTGAAGAACTCTTTACTAGTACATTTAGTAAGTTCTATAATCCAATGGAGTACACAATATCGACACATGTAAAAAGTCAAAAAGTCAAGCTGTTCTTTTAACTACTATATGGGCTGCTTCAGGGCAACACACACATACAAGCACTTATACTAACCATAATTCCTGGTAGCTAGATATTGGAAAAAAATAATATAAAGTGGTAGACCAACCCATTAAGAATCTTTTAACCTATGTGAAACTCGCCATTTAACAAATATTCAGTAGTTGATTCTCATAACTCACCTGAATGAGCAATTAGTCACTGCAGCAGGGCATGGGTGTGCAAGCAAAACATCATTTAGTGCGAGCGTATGGGACTGAACGCCATCAATACAAGTTAATATCCTTGATAGCTGTACAGGCTTTCGCCTTCCTTCAAGGATTTCATCTAATACCTGCACATCAACAAATTCAAACTTCAGCCAGTGGGCAAGAAAATGATTTATTCAAAAAAAATGATAGAAATGCATTTCCTTCTCTCTAGCATGCAAATAATCAGGTTTCCAATTACATCTATTTATAGAAAAAGTTCAAAATAGCAGAAAATAAACACGAGCTTAGTCTTTTCTCAAAAAATTTTAAAACAATTAGAACACGATGAGGGTCAGTTTCAAAATTCCAGACATCTTTATAAAAAGGAGAATTTGTTGCAATGCATCTTGAAGTTCAGGTTAAAATGAGCAATCTTCATTTGAAAACAAGAAAATAAAAGAAAATATTTTGAATTATTCAACTTTATTCAAAGGTCCATCAGACAAGGCTGTTGCATAGCCCATGCCTTATTTGTCATTGCAGCAGGTGCATTTTGTAATCAGATCTAACTTGACCTCTCCCCAATGTAACTTGATCTCTCACCAAATCAATGTCATTAGACTTCCCAACCAAGAGAAAACTACTAAATGCTCAATTTATTGATGGCAATGCTTTATTCATTCAACTAACAGAGACCACCCATGACAATACAATCAAGAGATTGATGTTTTGTGCTGCATCATGTTCTAAGATCTCCCCTAATAAGTCCACTGTAATAGGATGGACTGAAGACCCTACAATCTGGCTGGTAAGGGATGGCAATGGTCTGATACGAATAAGGTGGTTAGATACTTTGTGATGCCCTGCCTTGATTTGTTTATAAAAAATTATAAACAATGGACTAACAACAGCAGGCAGTGATCACTATAGCAGTGACACTCATAAGAAATTCGGTTATCACGGGGATAAAAGATTAACCATAATTAGTTTTAAAATTAAATAAAGATTAAAGACAGCAGACATTGAAAGGTAGTGAATTATGGAGGGTTGTGTCCACTGCTCGAGGGATGGCAACCTCCAAAGACACCAACCCTATAAGCAATCCAGATATAAAGGAGGAAATGGATGATAGACAAGAAGGCAGGCAGAAAGAGATTGAAGATCATCAGTAGAGAACGAGATACATACAGAAAACAATCCATTCAGATCAGATCATCTCTAATAGAAGTAAACTGCATTTTCATACAGCGAATTGGAGCGATTACAAAAAGGCCAGTCATAAAGAGATGTGTCCTTGCTGAGAGGGCAGCCACTTTCCAAAGCTTAGCAATTGATCATGCTTCTAACCCTAATTGTAATTCTAGGAGAAATTTGGAATGGGGCATTACATACTTAGGCATATCTTTTGATGTCTCCTCCCCATTGCTGAAAAGTATGTGGGAATGTATTCTTTTCAAAAGATAGAGAAGAAGCATATTAATGGCAAACTCGCTATCTCTTGCAAGTAGAATCTGTTGTGAAGTTTTCACACCATCGCCCCAAAATTTTGGGGACCCCTTTGAGGTTGTCAAAACAATTTTGATTTGATTTTTTGAGATTTTTTAAGCCTTGGACACCTTCAAGGCCAGAGGGGAAAGGGTTAGATCTATTTTCACCCGGCTTCAACTTGATTTTCCAGAACAACCAATTTCATCCTTAGGCCGGACAAAATTTCAAAGAGCAACACTTGACAGGATAAAATTGTAAAATTTGTACTTACACAATTTCTTTTGAAAATTCGGTTATAATTGTGTAAATTTGGATAATTTTCAAAAAAAAAATTTGTTAGATTTGATCTTTTTGGAAAATCTTGATTTTCTTTGGTGAGAAAATTAATTTTGTCGAGATGAAATCAAATTGCAAAATCGATTTTGAACTTTAAAGAAATGATTTTATTTTCGTCAAAAAAAAAATTGTTTTGGCAAAATCGATTTGAATTAAATTGCAAAAAAGAAATTGGCTTTAATGGATTAAAATTGTCTTGAAAACTTTTTAGCCTTTAATGAAATTGGTGATTTAATATTAAAAAATGGCTTTTGGCTAGCCAAAATCCGATTTTAATGATATATTAATTACTAAATCATCATTAAATGGAAACATTTAGCATCTCCAAGGCATTATTTATTTTCTTTTTGCAATTTTGGTCTAATTGGCAATTTTTAAAAGTAAATTTCATCTTGGCAAAGTTAATATTTAGCTAAGCATTTAATTGGGGGCCATACTTGTGCATTAATTATTGTTTTTCTTGCTCCTAGGGTCCCAGTCGGCCAGCTAGGAGGGAGTGGCAAGTTGGGTATAAGAGGGAACTTTTTCCTCTTTTCTCCTCACTTCTCATCTTTTCCTCCTCATGGTATTTGCGATTTTGCAAGAGCAGATCTGCACTCTTCTTACTTGGCGAATTTTTGGGAGCCGAAATTTGTGGAAGAAAAAATTCTGATTTTCAAGAAGGGCTGCGATTTTTCTCCTAAGCTTGGACGATTTTTTTGAAGAGGAAACACATGATGAAGGTCTGATTTTTTTGGGCAAATGGTGGACAATTCCAAAGGATTAAAATTCTAATTTGCAAGGGATTTGAAATTCTCAAAGTCTGATCCTAAATTCCAAAAGAAAGATCCGGCTATTGGTAGAAGTGACTTTTAATCATTTAGATTTGAAAGGGGTCCTTAAGCTGACTTCCTTCTTTCGTTCTTATCTAGCTATTGTCTCCCTTGGTTCTTCTTGCATTCATTGTCCACCACTTTACCATCCCATAATAGGGCGACGAGATGGAGGATGGTAGTGCAAGCAAGAATCCTAAGAGAACAAACACTAAGAAAGACAAAGAGGATATGACGCCCAAAACAACTTTCTTCTCGAAAATGAGGTGAATGACAGATCGAGCTATTGGTAGAGGTGACTTTTAATCATTTAGAGTTGAAAGGGGCCCTTAAGCTAATTTGCTTCTTTCGTTCTTGTCTAGATATTATCTCCCCTGGTTCTTCTTGCATTCATTGTCCACCACTTTACCATCCCGTAATAGGGCAATGAGATGGAGGATAGTAGTGCAAGCAAGAATCCTAAGGGAACAAATACTAAGAAAAACAAAGAGGATATAATGCCCAAAACAACTTTCTTCTCAAAAATGAAGCAAATAACCGATACCAATGTCGGTACAGTCAACGTGATACAAGTAAAGGACAGACTAAAGGAAGGTCAATCCCCTTTGACAAAGAAGATATACAGAAGGCAGCTGCACATCACAGCCCAAGTGTTGACACTTCTATTTCAACCATGATGAGCGGCGTTGGGGTGGCATTTGATTTTGAAGACATCAGAGAAGAGGACATCAATGAGACAAAGCTTGGATCAAGATTGGATGAGCTAGAAAAAGCTACTATCAAGAAGAGACATTTGAACACCCTTTCTGTTACAGGATTCAAGAAGAGTTGGCAGATTAACGGATTTCCGGATGATTGATTGATTGATAAACAGAGGAACAAATGTGTTCCTTATAAAGAATTACAAGGACATTGTTTCTAAAAGAAACAACGTAGACTGAAGACGGAATTAGAAACAAAACTAGAGACAGAATAGGAAACATTCCTATCTAGATTGAAAGACGGACTATAGACAAGTAGTTGACTATTATAGAAAGTATAAGATATTATCTTAATACCCTCCCTTAATGGTCAACGTACGGATGTCGGAACATTCTGTGATAACTGAGACCCTCCCTGGATCTACAGAATGTTGAAACCAAGAAGCTTTGCCAGAAGAGTGCTATGACTCAAAATAAGTTGCAATTACAAAACTTCATTTTTGTGGAAAAAATGGTAAAACCCAGAATCTCACGCAACCTTGCGTATTACAGACAACTTGAAATGATTTTTGAGGAGAAAATCAACAAACCCATAAAAACAGGAACAAATTCAGAAGGCGAAAAATGTAGCTTCGCTTTGATCAGGAAGCTCGACAACTTGTGCTATTGGCTGGGAAGCATTTTGCCTTGCTTGGGCAGCCAAACGTTTCCGGCACTCGAATTTCATATGGCTGAACTTGTGACAGTAATTACACTGTACATTTTGCTTCGTAGAGTCATCCAAGGATTGAGCAGAAGGTTGATGCTGGGAAGGCTGAGAAGATTGATGGTTGCCAATGTTCTGTTGAAAGGATTTTGCAGCAAAGGCTTACTCAGTGGAGGTGGAACTGGAGCTGCTACCAAACTGTTGTTTCCACCGATCTTGCTGAAGCAGCAGGATGCAGAGATCAGTGAACTTTAGATCAACACCAGTAGATGTGATGTTGAGAGTCTCGATAAAATGCTCATAGGATTTTGGTAAACTCCGAAGAGTGATTACCACAATATCCTCTTCCTCCATCTTGCGACTGATGGCAAGTAACTGATCACGAATTTCCTGAATCCGATTCAGGTGTGCCTGGAGCGAGGTGCGCTCATCCATGACAATAGAAAACAGAGTGTTTTTCAGAAAGAAGGCTCTGCTCTTGTCGGAAGTCTCATGAAGACCTTTTAGATGTGTCCAGATTTCGGCAGCTATCTTGCCGGATGGAATCTAAGAAAGCTGGTCATCAGCTCCGGATAGTTTGAGAAGCATTACTGCCTCTCGATTGTTCAGATCCCATGTATCTTGATCAGGACCCGGAGAAGTCGGACGCTGCGTAACACCCAGAACAAGTTGAGCGATGTTGCGATATTCGAAGATTGCGATGATGCGCTGCTTCCAGGTTCCATAATTGCGACCATTGAATTTGGAATTATGTTCGAGCAGAATATTTGTCAAAGATGCCATGGCAACTTTTTCAATGAAAAACTGTGAAAATCTGTGAAGGCACGTTCTTCGAGGCAAAAATACGAAAGACCCAGAAGAATCAGAGAATGACCCAGAAGAGTGCTCGAAAAACTCAGAAGGAATCTGTTGTCGTTTTCTGGATCTGCTGGCTCGAAAATCGAGGCACAAAAACCGAGGCACCCAAAAAAAACGGACGACAACCCAGTTGAGCTCTCGAAAAACCCACCAAGAATCTACAAACAAAATATACGGCCCTGGCTGAAAAAAGCTTGAAAAAACTTCAGATTTCTTGATAAAAATGGTCGTTTTTGTTACAGAGTTCTATTAGAGGCAGAGGACGCACTAAAGATTGGAGTTTTAACTCAAAAAATGGTCGAGATTGTAGGTTGTAGGCTGTTAAAAAAAAAAAAAAAAAACGTTTGCACAAAAAAATGCCAAAAAACGACTTCCAAAAAACGTGTGTTTATAGATGGATATGGTGTGATTTGCAGATGCAAGTAGATACAAAAGGAAATATGCAACTTCTGGTCTTGATTTGCAGAGAAAAAAGGATACCAGGCGCAGGCGAAAATACCAGTCATGAGCAAAATACCAGGCACGAGCGGAAATGAAAACCAGGCGTGAGTGCAAACAGAATGCCAGGTGTGGGCAGGAGTTCCTTAGCCACAAACGCGAGTTTCAGAACACGGGAGCAGAAAAGAAAAATCGCGAGTTGCAGATACAATTTCCACACGTTTTGCAGATGACGGGAGTTGCAGAAAAACGTGTTTGGAAGTCACGATTTTTAGGGCAGACTGGTCGAAATCTCAGACACAAAAACCTCAAACAAAAAACCTCAGAAAAAAAAAAACCTAGTTGAAAGCTCAAGGTTTTTAGAAAGCAAGGATCACAAAATAATTTCGAAAATTGGCTCTGATACCATGTTACAGGATTCAAGAAGAGTTGGCAGATTAACGGATTTCCGGATGATTGATTGATTGATAAACAGAGGAACAAATGTGTTCCTTATAAAGAATTACAAGGACATTGTTTCTAAAAGAAACAACGTAGACTGAAGACGGAATTAGAAACAAAACTAGAGACAGGATAGGAAACATTCCTATCTAGATTGAAAGACGGACTACAGACAAGTAGTTGACTATTATAGAAAGTATAAGATATTATCTTAATACTTTCCTCCCTAAGCGCTTTTATTGGATTTGCAAAAGAGTATGAGAAAGATCACGAGAAGACACTACAAGCAGCAAGTAGCATGGTGAAATCAGCTGAATTCAAGATGAAGTATACACCTTGTCCTCCCATGGAGGAAGTCAATGAAAGGCTAGCTAAGTTCATTGCCTTAGCTAAAAGAATGAAAGAAAAAAGGAGAGTTATATTAGAAGATCATTTAATGTAAGCCCAAGTGGCAATTTCTCTTTCTTCTAGGATAGGACAAGTGTCTATTTCTGATTGGCCACCATTTTGGTGCCTTCTCATTGGTTGCCACTTTTCCACCCTTTTCATTGATCCATTGACGAGGTGGTGTCTTCTCATTGGCCGATGGGGTGGCAACCCTAATTAGGGTTCTTCGGATTCAATCTGCATCATCAATTTTGCCTCTTTATCTCTACCATCGGTTGTAATTTTGGCCTCTATATAAGGCCATTTTGCTCTCATTTGTGAGGGAGTTATATTGGAGGATTGTTGCCAAAATACTATCAAAATTGTTCTCTATTCATTGTTATGGTTTGCATGGTGGATATACATGATCATTGTTGTGTATTGCATGGTTCTTCTCATCTCTCAAATTAAAGTAAGATTTCATTTCATGTTGTTAGAGTAGAAATAGATGGCTAATTGTATGGTGATGTTAGTAGATGTTTGATAGGGATCTACAACTAAGCCACTAGCACCTTAGCCGTTGGTTAGCGAGCCTTGTGTGGTAAACTAGTTCTCTTTTCCTTTGAATCACCGCATCTATGGAGGTGGAGCTGCTGGTAAGCTTTCATTAGATTCGATCCCCGTCCATTTGCTAACCTTTCCATTCATAGGAGTAGGAGTAGAATAGTGAGTAGTTAGGTAGTCAAATTTCATTCTAAGAAAGTTAGGAAGGTAGAAGTCATTAGGACCATTATTGCCTCCTCGCGCAATCAACATTATCTGGCGCTACATCCTCCACCATCACTGTCACCATCAACATCATCTAGCACTCATACAAAATCATCACCATCTCACCAAAAACCAGTCACCTTTGAATGAATAGCGTAAGGCCGCCTACGTGATTACCAGCAAATCACATCGATAAAACTGAGCAAGTATCCACAAGTGTAAGCAACATTGGAGTTATTCTCATATCCCATGAGCATTTACTTTTCAAGAGAGGAATTGTGTGTTTTGATATCCCGTATCAGATATTCAATTGCTAATATGTTCTGTAGTGGTACAAAAACTCACATCAACAGAATCTAGGTTAGAGAAAGTCATTGCTTCTCATGCAATCTGTTACTCAGCTTGGCTATTTGCTAATGTTCAGTTTCTAAGCTGCACCAGATTATGAGAGAATTTCTATGGTCAGATTAATAAATCTAGTAGAAAGAAGCATATGTGAATCAGGCCTATTGCTGTTTGCCTAAACTTTGGAAGGCCTTCGCCTGAAAGATCTATGTTGCGAACAAATCTAGATGGTGGAATATTCCTTCTAATGGCAAGCCACAGGCACTCTCCCAACGCTGCTCTACTAAGATTTAGTGCACTTTGGCGGATAAGATGATGCAAGATCTTTTAGCCAATGGTAAATTGAGGGCTTGGGAACAGATGAGGGCTCAGTTTAATATATGTATCCCACAAGAAAGCTTACTCTATGCTCTTGAATGGACTTGGGGACCAATTCCGTAGAAAAATATTAAATGGCTCAGATTTAATCAAAGATCCAGTGGAAAATTCATCTAGCAGGATATCTGTGTAAATAAAATTTATATGACGTTAAAATTTATTTGTCACAGTTTGATTGGTGATCCTCTCTAATACTATCTGGAGCAGCAGCTCCTTATAATGTATATCTGTATTGATAGAATATTTTAATATAGTAATAGGAAAAAAATGGCAAATATACTTCTTTAATTATTCTTTAATTTAAAGTGATTTTTAAGTTGACTAAAAAAATTAGATCAAGTCACTTTATAGGCTCAAAATATTTAATGTATTTTCTAGAATACTCCAAAATTGATAGTAAATGACAAATTCCTATTAAAAGGGATTTTTGGAGAAAAATAGGGATTTGAATATTGGAATTTTGAGAGGAAGCATGTCTTCCGAATTGTTGGGACGAAGACCTCTAATGATTTGCTCAATTGGACAAAAACCCAACAAGATTCTTGAGGTGGATTTCCAATGGAATTAGGCAACATTTGTGAGGTCCCATTAGAGACAAAAATTTAAGACTTTGTGTTTTACTGAGGATCTTTATCATGGAATCTTTGCAGTTTACCTAGCAATAATGTTTAGAAAATGCGGAAATTATAGGTTAAAATGCAACTTCGAAGATGATCGATTTTCCCCTTATGTTCGCTTTTTTATTGTGGCATAATAATTATTGGATACTCTAATGTGAAATCATATTATTGTTGCTGTCTCATTACGCCCAGGCATGAATATTGTTAGCACATCTTATTTACGACTTGAATCTTTCTGTGGTTGTGAGTCTTTAATGTGCATGAGGTCCCTTTTCTTGGGTACTTGATTATAAAAAATACTAGCAATATTCTTCTGTTGATATGGACGTTGAGTTTTGGTGGCATCCTTAGTTTAGCGCTACAAGGAAGATACGTATTCTCCAATCTGTATGCCATGAATCAATCTTGGATTAGCATAACTACTATTATCCTATGCAATGGATTTAACACCGGTGTAGATATTGTAAAGAACAGTGGAAGCTATCTGCTGCAATATTATCTTTGTTATAGAGTGCAGATTCTCATCTGTGGGGTGGTACATTCATTGCATTGTAGTCTCCATATAATACAGCACCACATATCAAATCTGTTTGTTCATCTTTGTGATTGCTGAATATACATTGGAATGTGAATGGTTCTATCTTCGTTTACTCCATGTATGCTCCTGAGGAAAGTTGTTATTGTTTAATGTTAGTGAATTGCGACGCTAAGCATTAATGCTCAATTGAATGTTTTCTAGAAGTTATTGGCTGCTATACAAGTCTGAGCGAAAAATATTGCTTGCATAAAAGGTCAGATCGCTTTGTTTTATAAAGTGTTTGAATACATATAAATTACATGCTTATTTCTGTTATTTGAATTTGCACCGGATCTCAATATTGCAATCTCGGAAAACTAATCAAGCAAGCAAACTACAACAAACCTGCCAACTGAAGCATATGAAATAGCCACTGAAACGTTGTAATAGTCAGAATTGAGGAGATTTTCTTATGAGAATCTGTGTATCTAGTGAAGGGGGTTTTAACTATGGTTACTAAAATGTTGTGACGAGATGAACTTAGTTGGTGTTTGAATAGTGGAGTGGAGTGGCTGTCCAAGACGGGCTGGGACGCAAAGGCGTCCCAGGGTATCCCTTGGTAGAGTTCTTAATAAGTGAGAACTAATTAAAGGATTGATATTAAAAATTTGTTGTCGTTAATGAGACTACCTTGTCGTCCTTTGAGGACGTTGACTTGGTAACGTCCTTGCCTTGCCATTTGCAGATGTTGATATGGCTTAGTAGACATTCCTGAATGCGAGAAGGATTGCTCAAAGCTGCATGGGCTACATCATGTGCCATGTGATGACAGTCCCACTCGGGTCTCTTCACCCAACCTCTGTTAGTACTGAGCAGTGACCCTGTTGTACTATGAGGGCCTGTTTGATTTGTGGAATTAGCAAAACTGGATTTTGTTTCATATCCAGAATTCAGGCAAAATCTGGATTTGTAATTTGAGATTGGCTTTTGGGAAAATAGTTGGACCCGTTTGATTCACCTAGCGGTATTGGCTTCTGAAATTGGAATTGGAATTGGAATTAGACTTTCTTTTTCTTTTTCTTTTAATTAATTAAATTGAGATCAATAATTGCTTCGTTCAGGCCATCAAGGCAGGTGATCTGATTCGTCAGAGATGGACTCTGATAGTTCTGACTATTGATAGCATTTTTCCATTCCGTAGAAGATTCAATCAATATTGACAAACTTTCCCTCAAGAAGTCCACCGTAAGATCATACAATTGGCTGCAGTCATCCACAGTTTGGGCTTTCATAGACGATCCACTGTAGTTGAAATGGAGTCCCAAACTGTTTGAGTTTTGTGTATGCTTATGTTGAGGGGAATTCGAGTGATTATTTTGGACCTCCTTGCAAAGATCTTGGAAATTTGAGAAGGTGTGATTTGCAGACATTACTATTGAGAGCCAAAAATATCACAATCAAAAGAAGATTCAAGACATGAGCCATTTTATAAAATCGCGAAGGGAAAAGAACATAGTGTATTGCTCTGCGACATGCATTATGTGTCTAATTATCATATAAACTTTGCAACATCAATATCGAAGTAAAGGTTTTTTGGTGGAATTAGGTGTTGGAAGGTTGTCTGTTAAAGAAAATTTGGGCAAAATCATACTTAATGTGAATGTATATTCATGTCATGTTGAAAGGAAAATCAATGCTCTTCAGATTCGGGGCTCACATTCAAAAATCTTTACTAGAGTGTGTCACAAAAATCTCCCCCGAATGCACAAACCTAGTCCACGCCCAAAGCAAGTCCGAATGGTAGAATGGTAAAAAAATTAGGTTAACAATTTAATGGTGTCACTAGACTTGAAAAATGAAGAAATTATATTTTTTGTCCAATCCTCAAAAAAGTGGAATCAGAAGTCATTTCTGATTCAAGGCATCTCGACGAAAGAGTAGCAACTTGAGTTTGAGGTAAATTAGAATTCCAAAATTATAATTCCATTTTGCCATTTTGGATACAAACATAAAATTTGATAAATCCAGTATTCACAAATGCCAATTCTGATCAAATTCCACGAACCAAACGAGCCCTGAGTGAGTTTTCTATGCACTTTGGACATTGGTCCACATGTTGAGTGTTCTCCATGTTTTACTGTATTTACCTATATGTATATTGCATTGGGTCATCGTACCCTCCTAATAGTTTATTGCATTTGCTTGGTGTGTGTGATAGCCACCCCTTGCTTGAGTGTTTGCCTTATGCTCGTGGTTGGGCTACTATCTCCATAAGCATAGCGAGTTGAGTTTGTGGATGCCATATGGTAGGGAGGCGTTGCTAAGCTATAGCACTGTTGGGTCCAGTGAATGTGGACAAACTTCCTCTAGCTGGAAGATTTAGAGCTTGTATACTTGCTTACTTTCCTGAATAGAAATTGATAGGATGCACAATGATGTTTGATTTAGTCTTCCAGATTTATGTAGATATGCTTATGATGTAGTCCAGTGATTACTACCTCGATATGCTTATATTCGGTACTCCCCAGTGTGGAGTTAGATTATTTTTGTTTGTACAATTTCATTCTTTAGTGTTGATCAGTGGTTTGTCATACGACAAAAGTTCTTTGTTTGCAAAAGAGGTTCTTTGTTGTAAGAGATGTTTTGTTGTACAACCCAAGATCTCTTCTCGTACAAGACCCATTCCTATGTCGTATTGGGGGCATTCTTGGCCCATACAAAAATTTGTGTCTTTTGTCGTTTCTTCAGCAGAGGGCACTTTCGCCCTTGGGCAAGAAAAACAAATTAGTGATCTAGATACCTAATACGTTCCAAATTTTTTATCTTTTAAAAATAATGTCATAGCCATTGTAATGGTTAGTTAGATACTCTTGATATCATGATCTTGTGAAATGGAAGTTATAATTACCGAATTGATTCATTGGAAAATGACTTGTTAGTAGATTTTTGTTATTTTGGCAAAATGATTACTTATATTTTACTATGAGGATCTGTGGTGGATAGTCGTTGTGACAGTTATCAGTTATTTTATTTTATTTAATATTCGATTTAAATGGAGGAACATGTTGAAAAATGCATTTTGGTTGTAGAAGCAGACGAAGTGGGCGGAAGCATTGTTAAACGGGATTCAAGGAGTGAGGCACCAATTCAGTCCATCTTCACACTGTCAGGTATGGGCTCTAACTACCTTGATAAAGGATTTAATGACTAGGCAACAGAGTACACCTTGGATAGTCATGGACAGTCATGAGCAACCTGGTCAACTTTATCACAAGAGAAATAATAAACCTTTAATACCATGAAAGAACTATTACCTCTTTTCATTTCTAAGACTATAATTGAGCTCAACACTATAGATTTTCATATAAATATATATATATATGATGCCACCATGATACTCTAATAACGTCTACGAATTGCAATTACATGTATATATGCGTACGTGACTAGAGAGAATATAATGATTAAAAGAAATTATATGTACTCTCAAAATTACATGCACATATAGATATATATTTATAGGTAGGTACCATCCTAGACAAATTATCAAGGGCATGATGACATAATATTATATATATATGAACATTATATTGTACAAGGATTATATATATATATATATATATATATATATATATATATATATATATATATATATATATATATTTCTTTATGTTCCAACATGAGCGTTGCCACCCTTAGCAGCATATTCTTTTTAAAATTTGAATTCAAATATTCTTGTAAGTCGAGCACTTTTCTTGTAACCACAATAGGGAGACTATTTCCATCCCTGCGGTAGGGAGAGCTCTCTCTCCCTCACACATTCTTTCTCTCTATTCACACGATTCTCTTAGGCTCTTCTTGTTCTCTGTTTACTTCAGAGCATATCACAGAAATTCAATACCAAGCCGTTAGTGTGGAGCTGTAGATTTCATAGTGGTTGTTCCGCACCAACAACTCGTCTTATATCTTCTTCTATATCTAGGTCATGTATATTCCCTCATGTCATTCACATTGTGAGTAATACATTTTCGATTCAAGAAAGCTTCATTTTCTTTTCCAATCTAGTGTTAGCATTCAGCATTGAACATTGAGCATGATTAGCATTTGAGAGGCTACAACCTACTCCCTATTTCGCACTCTTATTTTGATCAGTTGTTTACATAAGCATCAACTGCTACAAATTTCGGAAAGGAATGCCTAGCCAATGAAATCATATAATGCTCTATGATGTGCAAAATCTTCCTTGCAAAAACTTCTTTATTTTTTGCTACTTGATATGTACCAGTTGTGTATGATTTCAACATAGTTCAACAAACAATCTTCTGATTTAATGGAATCTCATGGCTATTAGCAGTCTCCAAGGAAGCACCCAAGGCCGAATAGAGCCAAGTAAAAAAGGGTATGTTACATATGGTATCAGAGCCTAGTTTCAACTCTAAAGCTTAGGCTCATCACTCATCAAGTTAGTAGAACTTAAAATTCAGATTTAAATGTAGCAGGATGTATATGTCCAGAAGACTCCCCGTAAGAAAACCCGGCATTGCATATTCTTTTATTTGATAAAGAACACACCTAAGCATGGTTATTCCTATTGCTCCATACCCCAAGATGATGAAACCCTAGCTCAAGCCATGCAACGAATGAAGAAGGAAAGGGTTAGATGGACTCCTACCAGGAAGACAATACTAAGGGACAAACTTATCAAAACATGGAATGCCTAACAGACTAATCCTCTCATGATCTTTAATAAAACTTGGATAGTGCAGAATAAGCACAGAATTAAAATTGAACAAAAGACCGAGGAATAGAATATCTGAGCATTCAATTAGTATTTCTTTGTAGTATCCTTAGAAGAGGAGATTTTTGTAAATAAAAATTGTTACAAATGTAATTTGGAAAATTGGTGAAGTCAATAAAATGAGCAAGCAATTAGTAATATCTTATTTTCTTGTACTTTCTTTTGAACAAACACCTTTAAAAGTATGAATATGAAATTGATTGAAGAAAACTTGTTTATATTTCAAGAGCATTTAAAATACGAAACATGAATAGCAACAGGGGTACAGTAGATAATGAAGTGACCAATGAAGTCAACCCACAGATTCCCTCAGATCTGTGCTTCAGGTTTTGCAAGACACAAACGAAGCTGGAAACCATGGAAAAGAAAATGAACAACGTGGCAACCTAGATAGGGCAAGGTCAAGAGGAGATGCAATCCTCGCCCCCACCTAGAACTGAACATGAAAATTCTGGCCACAGCGAATGGAACACTCAAGTCTCACCCACGCAAACTAAGAAACAAAAGAAATTTGAAATAGTTAGCTACTTTTCCTTTGATATTAAAAATATCAAGCCACCCATATTCTCTGGCTTTGAAACTGGAGAGGATGCAGAGGCCTAGTTAACTGAGATGGAACAATACTTTGAAATTAGGAGTTTTATTGTAACATCGAAGGTAGTATGGGGAATATACCACCTTTCAGGTGAAGCAACTACTTAGTGGGGAAACACCAAGATAGAACTCAACATTAAAACAACTGAGGTTACTTGGGATAAATTTGTATCCATTTTCAAAAACCGATGGTTACCCCAAACTTTCTACGATCAGAAACTGTTAGACTTTCAGAATCTTAGACAAGGGGATATGATGTTAATCCTGTAACTTGGATCTCATACTAATCTGATTCTACAAATCATACAGATCTGAGAAAGCATGAAATCCATTAGAAATAAAGCCTATAAGTAATTGTCTTCTTCTTTCTAGCTATCGGCATCTCCTTTGGGCAACATAGTTAAGGATTAACTAAATCATCTTGGTTAGTTTAATGAATTAACATATGTCTCCATGTAAAAGTCGTCGATTTTAAAGAGAATAATTCAGGGCTGACCTAGGGACATGCCCTTTGTTTGTAATACTTATATAGGGTATGTTTGTGGATAAAGGACACACAAATATCACATGGTTTGCTCCTTTAGCAATACTGCCCTATCCAAATTATTGCAGAGATAAAACATTTCAGAATAGTATTTATACTATTGGTAACACTTCATACAAGTTTGAATTATAGAAGATCGTCTTCAGCAAGCACTATAAAGGTATTATCTCAGTCTGATTTATAGCACAATTTGCAGAAACTTTACATGGTATCAGAGCTCTAGTAGTCGAACCTAGGCTCTGCAAATTGACAAATAGACTTTAAATATCTAGCAACATCCTTCTATCTTCAATGGCAAGCACAATCAGACCCAAGGATAGGTTTGATGGAAAAGAACACTTCATTACTTGGAAATTCAGAATTATGATGATTCTTGAAGACAATGATGCAAAACAGTTTGTTGATAAAGCATCCAAGCAACCCGATGTTGAATCTATAAAAACTATCTAGAGTAAAGGAAACACGAAAGCCATGCAAATCATATTAGATGGAGTGAAAAATGAAATAGTACCTATGCTAATGAAGCATCAAACGACATTTCATATGATGAATGCATTATTAAATGCATATGAGGTTAACAAAGAGACTAGAACCCTTGCACTAAAAAGGCAACTAATTCATATACAAAGAAAGAAGGAAGAATCTATGAACTCTTACTTCTTAAGGGTGGCTAGTCTAAGAGACGAACTTGCAAGTATAGGGACCATAATTGAAGACAAAGAACTAACACTTATGGCTGTAGATGGGTTACCAAATTCATGGGAAACATTCTCACAAGGAGGAAGTGCTAGAGACAATCTTCCAGACTTTAATAGGCTTAAAGGAGATTGCCTGCAAGAAGAATCTAGTAAACTTAAGAAAGGAGGAAAATTGAAAATTGAAGATGAAGAAATTCATGTTCTCGACACAAATTCCTATAAAGGTAAGAAGAAGCACTTCAAGAAGGGAAATCAAAGAAATGAAAAACTTAAGAAAAATCCAAAATAAAATACTTCAAATGTGAAAAATTTGGAATACTTCAAATGTGAAAAATTTGGACACTATAGCTCTAATTGCCCTTAAGCAGCAAGTAAATTGTACAAACATTACCAGGAAAGAAGAAAACTATGATTCTCAAAAGTATCACACACTATCAAATGAAGTATCACACAAAGCATGGGTAACTGATAGTAGATCATCTCGACACATTACAGGATACAAAGAGGTACCAGATTCAATATCAGAAGAAATTGATGGCGAAGTAACCATCGGTGATAATTCCTTCCATTCAGTCAAAGGAATTGGGAATTGCACCTTGAAACTGAAGTCAGGTATTTCTCTACATCTCAAAAGAGTACTTTATGAACCAGGAATAAAGATGAATTTAATTTCTATTACAGCACTTGAAGATGGACATAATGTTGCATTCATGAACGGTAAAGTAATGACCTGGTCTAAGAACACTTCATTCAAGAAATCAAAGTTGATTGATCAAAGAAAGGGATTCTTGTATGAATTAAATACAAAACCTAGTCAATCTACTCAAGCCTTAATTCATGAAGTTGTTGATATAAACAAAATATGGCACAAAAGATGGTAACTAGTTTACCTAAGTTGAATAAAGATCATTCAAGCATATGTAAAGGATGCATTCTAGCTAAGAACACCAAAAGTCCATTTCATGATACCACTAGAAAAAGTAACAATGTTTTGGAATTAGTCCACTCAGATTTATGTGGACCTAAGTTTGTTCCTTCTCTTCGAGGATTCTGGTACTATATACTTTTTATAGATGACTTCTTTAGGAGAACTTAGATCTACTTCTTAAAATGTAAAGAATCAGAAAAAATCCTTAAGAGATTTAAAGAATTCAAAACCTTAACTGAAAACTTATCAGGACACAAAATTAAAACTCTTAAGACTGATAATGGAGGGGAATATACTTCAAATTTGTTTAAAGAGTTTTGTAAAGAAGCAAGAATTAAGAGGGAGTATATTGTTCCTTATAAACCATAGCAAAATGGGTAGCAAAAAGAAAGAATAGAACAAATATAGAAGCAGCAAGAGCTATGATATTCGATCAAAATTTAGAATATTATCTTTGGGCAAAAGCCTCTTGTACTACTGTCTATATTCAAAACAAAAGTCCTCACTCCCACCTTACAGATAAAACTCTTAAAAAAGTCTTTACTAAGGTTAAACCTAATATAAGCCATCTTAGGATATTTAGGTGCCCAGTATATATACATGTCCCAAGAGAGAAGAGAACTAAGTTAGAACCCTCTGGGAGGAAAGGTATTTTTGTCGAGTATAGTGAAACATCTAAAGCGTATAGGATTTTCATACCTAGTCAGAAAAACATTGAACTTAGTAGGGATGTAATATTTGAAGAAGATTTAACATTCAAAAGAGCCCTAAGTTTTGAAGATCCCTCTTCCTTACCTAGGTCTGAAGAAAATATTGAATCTAAATTTCAGAGGGAGAACATTGAAGAAATTAAAGATAAAATTCAAAATCTTAATCTTGAGGAAACTCAAAATCCAAAGAAAATATCATTTTGGGCCATTAAGACTATAGAGGAAGCACAAGACTTCGTTGTACCATCTGGAACCTTCAAAAAAAGCAAAAGACCCAAAAGATTTTCTAGTTATGCAACAAACATCAGTGATTTATCTAAATTAGAACCAACCAATGTTTCAAATGTTATTAAACATACAATTTGGAAGGATCCTCTGACGGAAGAATACCAATCCATTATTAAGAATGATGTTTGGGATATTGTTCCAAGGCCAGAAGGAAAATCAGATGTTTCTTCTAAGTGGATATTTAAAATTAAGCATGTTGTTGACGGTAGCATTGAAAAATATAAAGTCAAATTCGTAGCCAAAGGTTTCTCTCAGAAGGAGGGAACTGATTATGAAGAAACCTTTGCTCCAGTTGCCAGATACACCTCTGTAAGAGCAGCCCTAGCTATTGCAGCATCGAAGGGATGGAAAGTACATCAGATGGATGTAAAATACAACATTTCTGAATGGAAAGATTACAAAAGAGGTATATTTGGAACAACCTAAAGGATTTGAAACTCATACCCCTAAAGTCTTTATTTGCGGACTCAAGAAAGCTCTCTATGGGCTTAAACAGGCTCCAAGGGCATGCTATGAAAGAACTGATAAGTATCTCTCTAGTTTAGGATTCTCCAAGAATAAAGTTGATCCAAATCTCTTATAAAAAGGATAAAGATAATATAATAATTTTGATACTATATGTTGACGATTTATTAATAACAAGTGATGATCATCTTATAGATCAATGCAAGAAAGATCTAATCAAAGAATTTGAAATGAAAGATTTAGGACTCGTTTATTACTTCCTAAGACTGGAAGTATGGCAGAATTCTGACAACATCATATTTAATCAAGGAAAGTATACATTAGACATCTTGAAGAGATTTGGAATGTGGAACTAGAGACCTATGTCTTCTCCAATGGAGACTAATCTACACAAACTTAAGGAAGCAGCTACAGAATCACCCTCCATAGATTCTACTCTTTACAGACAGATGATTGTGTCTTTTATGTACTTGGTAAACACAAAGCCTAATATTTGCTATGTTATTAATGCCTTAAGTCAGTTTATGTGTGAGCCAAAGGAGATTCACCTAGTTGCAATCAAACACATCATGAGACACTTACAAGGCACTCTTAATCTTGGGCTCAAGTATGAGAAAGTTGATTTGGACTTGTATGGGTACACAGACTTAGATTGGGTTGGAAGTGTTACTGATAGGAAAAGCACTTTAGGATGTTGTCTCAGTTTAGGCTCAGCAATGATATCGTGGATATGTAGAAAGCAGGCATCAGTAGCACAGAGTATCACAGAAGCTGAATACATTACCGCAACAATGGTCTCTCAAGAAGCAGTTTGGCCCAGAAAGTTACTTGTGGGATTATTTGGTCAACCCATGAATCCTACTATTATTCATTGTGATAATTAGAGTTCCATCAAGCTTTCTGTGAATCCAGTTTTTCATGACAGGTCCAAGCATATTGAAATTCTTTACCATTATGTAAGAGATATGGTAGATAGGAATACTGTAAAATTAGAATACATTTGCACTACAAATCAAACAGTAGATATTCTTACCAAACCTCTCTCTCGAGTGAAGATAAATCACCTTAGGAAAAGACTTGGTATGGTTGAATTGTAATGCATTTGTATTCTAACTATTAATAATTTTGAATTTAAAATTATTATTGTCAGGGTATTGGCTATTATCGGCTTCACCATTTGTATTCATTATTTAAGAGGTGATGATCTCTGAGATAATGAACACTTGTATAAAAGACATTATGAGAGATGACGATCTCTTAGATAATGTGTTGAACAATAGAGAACTACTGTCAGATCTAGATGAGATTAAAATCATATTGCGATGTAGACAATTTTTGTCTATGAGTCACAACTTCGATAAATGAAGAATTTAATCGTTCTCCAGATTTTATCCTGTGTTCTGGTAGATCTTAACTCAGGATCATGTTGTGATATAGGCCTGCCAGTACTAATGAGTCACAACTTGGATAAAGGAAGAATTTAATCATTCTCCAAATTTTATCCTATATATTGCATTCCATGCAATACTATTATCACAAGTATAAGTGATAAGTCATATCACAGGTATAGTAATATGACATAGTATCATGTGTTCAATGATACCGCATGCTTAGAAGATTCAGATAGATATAGAGTATCAATCTATGCTTATTCATCTTAATTGATGATGCTAGATATGTTATCTCTTAGTATGATTATCAAATTAAGAGGGAGTGTTAATTTTGTAACTTTGATCTCATACTGATCTGATTCTATAGATCGTACAGATTTGAGAATGCATGAAATCCATTAGAAGTAAAGCCTATAAGTAATTGTCTTCTGCTTTATAGGTATCAGCGTCTCCTTTGGGAATCATAGTTAAGGATTAACTAAATCATCTTGGTTAGTGTAATGAATTAACATGTCTCCATGTAGAAGTCGCTGATTTTAAAGAGAACAATTCAAGGCCAACCTAGGTAGGGACATGTCCCTCCTAGGGACATGCCCTTTGGTTGTAATACTTATATAGGGTATGTTTGTGGATAAAGGACACACAAATATTACATGGTCTGCTCCTTTAGCAATACTGCCCTATCTGAATTATTGCAGAGATACAACATTTTAGAATAGTATTTATACTATTGGTAACACTTCATACAAGTTTGAATTATAGAAGATCATCTTCAGCAAGCACTATAAAGGTATTATCTCAGTCTAATTTATAGCACAATTTGCAGAAACTTTACATACAACTGTACACAAGTATTGGCAAAAGTTCACCCGGTTGCTGAAGTGTGTACCCCAATATCAACAAGACAAGAACCTGAAGTTTAGAAAATTCATTATGGGGTTGAACAATAGGATCGGGGGAGCAGTAGAGGCCCTCGCCCCCCGAACTATGGAAGATGCCCTCGAGAGAGCAGTCCATCAAGAATACAAGATAAAGAGGGATGACTCTATCTAGGATAACAAAAGGAAAACCAACTGGAACACCGAAGGGTCAGATTCAAGATCCCATTAAAAGCATTTTAAAAACTTCAAGCCCAATAAAGCGAAGCCAAGGGGAAATGAAGGTAGGGAATTCAAGGGTAATTCAAGAGGAGGTGGTAAAGGAAATCAGAAGAAGGGACTGCCATTAGGATGTTACACCTATGGTGGGGATCATTGCGCCAACAAGTGCCCTAATAAGTCAAGTACAAATCAACCACCTCAACCCCCATTACCACCACAGCAAACTATCTACCAGTAGAGGCTTCATGCAGCACTGGACAATCAACAAGCAGAACAAGTGGGCCAAAACAATAAGTGGAGCCAATAGAAACCCCGGGTAAGATCTACAAAAACCCTATTTCTTAATTGATACAGCAGCAACAGAATGTTTTATATCCCCAAAGCTACTAAGTAGATTCCCTAGAAGAACTAGTTTTATGGCAAATCCATGGACTGTTGAGTATGCAAATCAGTCAGGGCTAAGGTTGAGCAGTGCCTGTTTGAGGCCCGGATTAACTTTCCAAGTTTTTTGACAGAATTGAATCTTTATGTAGCACCTCTAGGGTCCTAGGATATTATCTTGGATATAAATTGGCTTGGTGAACATAAGGCTAAGCTCAATTGTCTTGGCAAGATAGTAGAATGTTTGGATGATCAAGGAAAACCTATAACCATCAGGGGAGTTATTCATAAGGTCAAAACCTATCAAATATAGGCCATGCGACTTAAAAGATGTAGGAGGGGGTGTGAAATTCTTGAAGTAAAAATTGAAAACTTAAGAGAACCTGTAGATACTACTTAGGGTGATGGTTGTATCTTCGAGGATGGAGAAATTAGAAAGAAATCGAAGGAATCCTTCAAGGAAAAGCACCCATACCTCAAGAAGTTTCAGGATGTGTTTCCAAAAGAACTTCCTGGACTACCTTTATCAAGAATATTCGATTTCACCAATGACTTGGTACCTTACTGAATGACCACTACTGAATTGATGGAGCTACATGTACACTTACAAGAATTATTAGATAAGAAACTCATCTAACCTAGTGTCTCACCTTGGGGAGCTCCAGTGTTGTTTGTTAGGAAAAAGGATGAGACCATGAGACTGTGTATTGACTATAGGATGATTTAGCAAGATTACTAGTAAGAATAGGTATCCACTCCCTAGAATTGATGAATTATTTGATCAAATGAAAGGTGCAACTGTATTTTCTAAGATCGACAGAAGGTCTAGATATCATCAGCTTCCAATTAAAGACGAAAACATTCACAAGACTGCTTTCAGAACTAGATACAGACATTATGAATTTAGTGTACTAGCATTCGAATTAACCAATACTCAGGCCGGTTCTTGAACCTTATGAATAGCATTTTTCAAGATTGCTAGGATAAATTTGTGTTGGTGTTTATCAACGACATTCTCATATATTCACAAAATGAAGAGGAACACCATAGACACTTAGAGATAGTTTTGTAGAGGTTGCGAGAACATAAACTATCCAAATGATCTTTCTATCAAAAAGAGATCCAGTACTTGGGGCACATTATATCAGCTCAAGGGATAGTCGTAGAACCCGCTAAGATCAAGGCAATTAGAGAATGGCCCATACTTAGGAACATGACAAAGGTCAGGAGTTTCATGGGTTTAGTAGGATTTTATAGGAAATCTATCAGAGATTTATCCAATATAGCTTATCCCATCACCTCACTTCAAAGAAAAGGGAAGTTCACGTGGACCAAAAAGTGCCAGGCAACTTTTGAATACTTTAAGGAGAAGTTAACTACCACCCCGATACTTAGAGTACCAGATCCCAGAGGACAATTTGTAGTTATAACAGATGCTTCGGGGAAGGGTTAGGGGGTGTATTGATGCAGGAAGATCAAGTTATTGCCTATGAATCTAAGAAACTGAAAAATTATGAACAAAATTACACCCAACATGACTTGGAGTTAGCAACCATTGTTCACACCCTCTTGATGTGGGAGCACTATTTGGTAGCAAAACCCTTTGAACTCCAATCAAATCGCCATAGCCTAAAATACATATTTACTCAGCCTAACCTCAACGCCCGACAAAGGAGATGGTTGGAATTTGTAGTAGATTACAACTTTGAGATCAGCTACATTAAGGGCAAGAAAAACAAGGTACCAGATGCTTTAAGTCGGCAAAGGCATGTGTCAGCTATGGTAGCCATAACTATTGGACTTAGGGAACAAGTATTGCAACACCTAACCAGAGATGATTTCTATAATGAGGTCAGTCAAGCACTTCACAGAGACCCTCAAGATCCTCAGTATGGAGATCAACTAAAAGAGGATGGATTGTTCAAATACAGAGGTAGGATGTATATACCCAAGGTTCAAAAGTCCGAAGGATGATCTTACAATCCCACATAGCTTCTTATTTTAGACATCCTAGTGTGACCAAGATGTTGGCAGACATGAAACCCTTGTATTTTTGGAAGGGGATGAAAAGAGAAATAACAAATTATACTAAAAGAGTACCTTGAGAATTCTCAAATGGATTGTTGAGATACAGAGGTAGGATGTATATACCCAGGGTTTCAAAAATCCAAGGATGATCTTAGAATCCCACACAGCTCCTTATTTTGGACATCCTGGCGTGACCAAGATGTTGGCAAACATGAAACCCTTGTATATTTGGAAGGGGATGAAAAGAGAAATAACAAATTACATAGCTGGATGTCTCGAGTGTCAAAGAGTCAAGGCAGAACACCTTTACCCCGTTGACCTACTACACCCAGACGAGGTTCCTGAATGGAAGTGGCAGATAATTACCATGGATTTCATTCAGGGGTTGCCTATGACCCGAAACATAGGCACAATACCATCTTAGTGATCGTAGACAGGCTAACAAAAGTGGCTCACTTCATACCCAATAACTTAATAGATGGTGCACCTGAAATTGCTTCCAAGTTTGTATGAGAACTCTTCAAACTTCATGGAGTTTTGAAGAAAATTATATCCGACAAGGATGCCAAGGTAACATCCAACTTTTGGTAAAATCCATTTTCAGCCTTTGGAACCAAGCTAAATATTAGTTCTGCTTACCACCCAAAAATTGACAGTCAGCCAGAAAAGGTAAATCAGGTTTCGGAAGACCTCTTAAGAGTATACTGCATGTATCGACAACACCAAAGTGAAACATATCTTCCCTTGGTAGAATTTTCTTATAACAAGTCTTACCAATCTGTTATCAAAATGGCACCCTCTAAGGCCTTGTATGGTCATAAATGCAGAAAACTTGTAAGTTGGAATCGAATTGAGGATAGAATTATCATTGGACCAGAGATGCTATTAGAGATGGAAGAACAAGTTGTTCAAATCTGTCTGAGGTTAAAAGATGCAAATGACAGATAAAAAAGTTAAGCAAACGCTTCAAGAGTACCTCGAGAATTCTTAGTGGCAGAAAAGGTTCTATTAAAAGTTAAACCACAACAGAGTACCATCAAGTTCGGAAAGAATGTCAAACTAGCCCCAAAACATGTGGGACCCTTTGAAGTGTTCGAAGTTATAAATCTGGTGACCTACAGGATCGCACTACCTCCAGCCCTTGCAAGGATGCATGACATATTCTATGTATCATATCTTAAGAAATATATCATCCATCATGAACATGTAATTGATTAGAATCTTTTGCAAGTATGAGACCCAAGGGTGGTGGAAATAGAGCCACTTGTTACAAGATTCAAGAAGAGTTGGCAGATTAACGGATTTCCGGATAATTGATTGATAAACAGAGGAACAAATGTGTTCCTTATAAAGAATTACAAGGACGTTGTTTCTAAAAGAAACAACGTAGACTGAAGACGGAATTAGACACAAAACTAGAGACAGAATAGGAAACATTCCTATCTGGACTGAAGAAAAAAGAGACGGGATAGGAAACATTCCTATCTAGACTGAAAGACAAACTATAGACAAGTAGTTGACTATTATAGAAAGTATAAGATATTATCTTAATACCCTCCCTTAATGGTCAATGTACGGATGTTGGAACATTCTGTGATAACTGAGACCCTCCCTAGATCTACAGAATGCTGAAACCAAGAAGCTTTGCCAGAAGAGTGTTATGACTCAAAATAAGTTGCAATTACAAAACTTCGTTTTTGTGAAAAAAATGGTAAAACCCAAAACCTCACGCAACCTTGCGCATTACAGACAACTTGAAATGATTTTTGAGGAGAAAATCAACAAACCCAGAATCTCACACAACCTTGCGTATTACAGACAACTTGAAATGATTTTTGAGGAGAAAATCAACAAACCCAGAATCTCACACAACCTTGCGTATTACAGACAACTTGAAATGATTTTTGAGGATAAAATCAACAAACCCAGAATCTCACGCAACCTTGCGTATTACAGACAACTTGAAATGATTTTTGAGGAGAAAATCAACAAACCCAAAATCTCACACAACCTTGCGTATTACAGACAACTTGAAATTATTTTTGAGGAGAAAATCAACAAACCCAGAATCTCACGCAACCTTGCGTATTACAAACAACTTGAAATGATTTTTGAGGAGAAAATCAACAAACCCAGAATCTCACGCAACCTTGCGTATTACAGACAACTTGAAATGATTTTTGAGGAGAAAATCAACAAACCCATACAAACAGAAACAGATTCAGAAGGCAAAAAATGCAGCTTCGCCTTGATCAGGACTCGGAGAAGTCGGACGCTGCGTAACACCCAGAACAAGTTGATTGATGTTTCGATATTCGAAGATTGCGATGATGCACTGCTTCCAGGTTCCATAATTGCGACCATTGAATTTGAAATTATGCTCGAGCAGAATATTTGTCAGAGATGCCATGGCACGTTTTTCAATGAAAAACTGTGAAAATCTGTGAAGGCACGTTCTTCGAGGCAAAAATACGGAAGACCCAGAAGAGAGCTCGAAAAACCCAAAAAGAATTTGCTGTCGTTTTTTGGATCTGCTGGCTCGAAAATCGAGGCACCCAGAAAAAACAGACGACAACCCAGTTGAGCTCTCGAAAAACCCACCAAGAATCAGTCGTGAGCAAATAAAAATGGCTTTCGTTACAAGATTTTATGATTTTGCTCTGATACCATGTTACAAGATTCAAGAAGAGTTGGCAGATTAACGAATTTCCGGATAATTGATTGATAAACAGAGGAACAAATGTGTTCCTTATAAAGAATTACAAGGACGTTGTTTCTAAAAGAAACAACGTAGACTGAAGACGGAATTAGAAACAAAACTAGAGACAGGATAGGAAACATTCCTATCTGGACTGAAGAAAAAAGAGACGGGATAGGAAACATTCCTATCTAGACTGAAAGACGGACTATAGACAAGTAGTTGACTATTATAGAAAGTATAAGATATTATCTTAATACCGCTTAGAATACTCGAGGTGTGTAAGCTCCACTTACAAAATCGAGACATAACCCAGTGCAAGGTTTAGTGGAACCAATATACTATGGAAAATGCTACCTAGGAAGATTATGATATGGTTTTCCAAAAGTTTCCCCATCTTTTCCTTAGCTCCAGCTCATCTTCTCCCCTACCGTTAGGAGATGAACGAACATGTCAAACGAAATACTTACAGACAGTATATTACCACTACCTGGAGTAAACCCCCGGGAGGTCTAAGACCTAGGATGGCCTTTTATGCTGAGCATTTTCTTGAGATTTAGGATGGTATTATTGTTCGCCCTGCTTATCTCTATCGGCGTTGGAATCATACCTTATGGTTTTCTTTAGGCTCATTCAGAGTTGGTTCTCACCGCCTCAGGGCTCGGACCAACAACTATACAGATCAAGTTGATCGGATATGTCAGTTGTGTACTTTGGCACAGGTTAAAACTAAGATCCACTTTATTTAGATGCCCTCTTTACAATGAGATCAGAGGGAGATTTTACAGCCTTTTCAGAGACTGTTCTTCTCTTTCGATGTTCTTCAACTATATTGATCAGCGGTGTCTTGCCCTTTATCTTTAGGAGGCCACCCATCTTCGAGAGATTCCCCTACAATATAATATACCTCAGGGGCGTACTTCAAACCAGCCCATTACTACCTTTTTCTCTCCCTTGTCTCCTCCACGGGGTTTGAAAAGGTTGTCTAGTACTTCTCATTCTAGATCGGTTAGACACTACACCAATCTCTCCAAGCAACTATGGTCCTACAGCGATTCTACACGGCATTCTAAGGCTATGGATCATTCATGGGTCTACCCCTCTATTACTGATTTCTTTGTGATAAGGAGGACTCTTAGACCTTACCTTGTCTTCTTTCTTATTTTGTTTCTTCTCAGTCACCGTTTGGTGCTTCTGCTTGGGCCGGCTCTTCTGTTTGTATGCTCAGTCCCGTAAACCTTGTTGGTTTTTCATGGACATTAATATTATTTTATCTTATCTCCAAGACCGAAGCATAAATTATTTGTGACTCTCTATTCAACTATGCATTGCTACTAAAGTAGAACTTATTTTTCCTTCTTGTTGAAAAGTTCATCGGGAACAATGAAACACAAGGGGGAGGGTATCTTATATTCCAAATTTTTTATCTTTTAAAAATAATGTCATAGCCGTTGTAATGGTTAGTTAGCTACACTTATATCATGATCTTGTAAAATGGAAGTTATGATTACCGAGTTGATTCATTGGAATACTTATGACCTGTTACTTGATTTTTGTTATTTTGTCAAAATGAATACTTATATTTTAATATGAAGATTTGTGGTGAATAGTTGTTGTGACAGTTATCAGTTATTTTATTTCATTGATATTTCAATTTAAATGGATGAACATGTTATTATTGTGGAAAAACGCATTTTGGTTGCAGGAGCAGACAAAGGGAAGAAGCATTGCTAGATGGGATTCGAGGTGTGGGGCACCAATTTAATCCATCTTCACACTATCAAGTATGGGCACTAACTACCTTGATGAAGGATTTAACTAGGCAAAAGAGTACACCTTGGACAGTCATGAGCTACTTGGTCAACTTTATAACAAGAGAAATAATAAACCATTAATACCATGAAAGAACTATGATATAGGAGCATCTTGCATGGGAAAATTTATAATTTAAAAAAAAAAAAAAAAAATTGGAGAGAGAAAGTGACGAAAATTAGAGGAAAAAAATTTTAAATAATTAAAAAGGGAAAAAGAGGAAAAAAAGGAATTTATATTTTCAAGGTGCATAGGTGGCATAAATAGAAAATTAAGTAAAAATAGTTGTCATTCAATTTATCGAGGTGTGTAGGTGGAATTCTAGAAGTTTGTGGACATTTTATTAAATCATGCATCTAATATTTGTTGGATCACGTGGTGGTGCTTAGTTGTATTTGGGTGGGAATTAAATATTTGTTGAAAGGTAGTTGCATTTACCTTTTATCCCACATTGGTTGTGTTGGTAACATCTTGGGTGGTAAGTGACTATTTAAGCAAGTCATATGAGCATTTTTAATCAAACTTCAAATTGTGAAAGCTTCAAGGTGTGATCTCTTCTTAGTAGAAGCTTGGAGAGAAGGAGGAAGCTAAATGGCGAGTTTTCCTAAGTCCATGGACAGAGCGCCGAATGTGAGACAGTTTACAGCAAGATTGGAGTGGAGTTGTGAGTGTGTGGACAGAGCGCTGAATGTGAGGCAATTTACACTTCGATCTTGGATAACGTTGGAGAAGAGCTAGTGGCTGCAGTTTAGAAACAAGGAAGTTGCTTGGGGGCTTGCGAACACAAGTTGAGATCTTGGAGGTTTCTACCAGAGTGTGGATCTGGACTAGCTTGGGTTTGAATTGGATCTTGAAGGATCTTGCAAAACTGTTATTGTAATTGCTTTGTATTTGGCTGTAACCGGGAAGGCCTTGCAGCCCGGCACATTACATGTAATAGTTATTTTAAGAATAAAGAGTTGGGAATTGATATCAGATCTTGCATCGTTGTTGTTTTTCTGCTGTGTGGTTATTTGTTGGGGGCTAGAACATCTCCTTTGGAGATTCTCCTGCCTTGCAGTGCATCAAGTGGTATCAAGCACAATTGTTCCTAAGCGTGTAGACAGATCGTCGAAGTTGTGGCAGTTTGCACCAAGACTTGTGTTGGAGAAGTAGATCTGAATTGATCTTGATCTGCTGGTGGATTTTTCTTTCTGGAGTCCTAGATCTCTCGGTTGTGAGGTGGCAAATCGTGGTTCTGACTTGCAATTGCAGAGGGCTTGCAGATGGATCAATGGATGCGAAGATGGAAGGTTGGTCTTGTTGAGGCATGGTCGTAGAGAGTTTGTGGATTGCAGATCCGTGTTCCTAGACTTGTGATTTGGTTCATAATTGTTCATGCGAGGTGGCAAGTTGCGATCTGACTTGCAAACAATTTGCTTTTATCACAAGGAGCATAGGAAGGATTTGTTGCAGAGGGTTTACAAAGATCTTGGGAGATGGCTCCGAAAGGATTGGACCCTGAGATGATTGCAAATCTCCGTGATATGGTAGAGAGGAGGTTTTTTGAGATGTCTGCTCAGTTTGAAGCTAGTTTGGCTGATCGAGCTAAGGAGGTTGCTCCATTTGAAACTAGTTTGACTAATCGAGATAAGGATAGGATGAGGAAGGCATTTCGTAGATGTCTGTAGAGTTGGAGTCTACCGATCCAGAAGAGAGTTGTCTGGCCGGTTAAGAGAGTTGTCTGGCCGGTTAAGAAACTTGTTCATGAGAGATGGCATGGCAAGGTTGAGGTGGAAGAGGTTGGTTTTGTTGATCAGTATGTGGAGCCTAATACAGAACCTGCAGAGAGGCTAGAAGTTGTTGCTGAAGATATTCCTAACCTTGTTGATGTTGGGATGGAGATTGGTTTTCATGATCATTTGGTTGAGTCTAACATAGAGATTGTGGAGCACACGATCATGGATGATCTAGTTGTTGTTGGTGATGATTTGCATGTTACAGAGCATCTTGTTGTGAGCAAAGAGACTGCTAGTGTTGTGAGTTTGGCATATGTTAGCTGAAGAGTTACATATTGTTGCTAATATGGAGTTTGTTGTTGCTAGTGTGGTTTCACTAGTTGCTGATATAAATGAGGGTTTGACGATGAAGCATTATGTTTAGTTTGTTCTTGGGAGTGAGCATGCTGATTGGATGGTTGAGATTCTGGTATTTGACAAAGTGGTGCAGATGTGGATGATGTGCAGATTAGTTTTCTTGTCCCTGTTGAGGTGGAAACCTTTGGTGAAGATGAAGATGGTTGTAGGTCTTTCTTTTGGCATCCAAGTGTGGGACACACTTCTTTTTTTTTTCTACCTAGGGAGTCTGATGTAGGAGCATCTTGAATGGGAAAATTTATAATTTTAAAAAAAAAAAAAAAAAAAATTCTATTTTTCAAGGTGCATAGATGGCGTAAATAGAAAATTAAATTAAAATGGTTGTCATTCAATTTATCGAGGTGTGTAGGTGGAATTCTAAAAGTTTGTGGACACTTTATTAAATCATGCATTTAATATTTGTTGGGTCACGTGGTGGTGCTTAGTTGTATTTGCGTGGGAATTAAATATTTGTTGAAAGGTAGTTACATTTACCTTTTATCCCACATTGGTTGTGTTGGTAACATCTTGGGTGGTAAGTTTCTATTTAAGCAAAGCATATGAGCATAGTTAATCAAGCTTCAAGGTGTGATCTCTTCTTAGTAGAAGCTTGGAGAGAAGAAGGAAGCTAAAGAGCGCGTTTTTCTGAGTCTGTGGACAGAGCGCCGAAATGTGAGGCAGTTTACAGCAAGATTGTGGTGGAGTTGTCAGTGTGTGGACAAAGCACTGAATGTGAGGCAATTTACACTTGGATCTTGGATAAAGTTGGAGAAGAGCTAGTGGCTGCGGTTTAGAAACAAGGAGGTTGCTTGGGGGCTTGCGAGCACATGTTGAGATCTTGGAGGTTTCTACCAAAGTGTGGATCTAGACTAGCTTGGGTTTGGATTGGATCTTGAGGGATCTTGCAGAACTGTTATTGTAAATGCTTTGTATTTGGCCGTAACCGGGAAGGCCTTGTAGCCCGGCACATTGCATGTAATAGTTATTTTATGAATAAAGAGTTGGGATTTGATATCAGATCTTGCATCGTTGTTTTTTTTATGTGTGGTTATTTGCTGGGGGCAAGAACTTGAACATACTATTGAATGAAAGAAATGGTAAAAATAGAGAAGTTTCATTAATGGAAGGCAAGGAATTACATAGCATAATGCTGCTGCAAAAAATGCAGACAGAGAAGAATCCTTTGAAAACATTTACAACTACCTTTTAAAGAGTTCAGGAATAACTCAAATCTAACTTTAAGTCCAAACCCCAACACAAGGTGGAGTCAAGTTGCAGAGAGCAGCAACAAATGAATATTAGAACTAAATCTGATCATGAAATGCAATCTGCTGTAATAAAGTGACAGGAAGGGCAAAACAAATGCATCGAATTGTAAAAAGATCAAATCCAAAAGATTTGGTCATCACAAACCATAAAGAGGCATGGAGAAGCATTAACACCATGGACCAAGGCCCAAAATGTCGGTTTGCAATGAAGGAATGGTACTTGTAACGTGTCCTGGCCGCAACAAATGAAATTGCACCGCTGTCAAAAATCACAAGATGGGATAACACGAGATGTTAACCCGCCATGAAAATGCAAAGTTGACCCGTGCGAAAAGAATCAGATCTTCACCAAAAAGATGAGTCCTCAATGTAGATCTTCATTTTGGAATGAACGAACCAGATGCTGTGAAAAAATCCCCAATGCATGAATAAAACCCAACCGTAGATCAAGATCCTCTTTATATAAAATGGACGGCCTAGATGAAGCAAGGAATCTCCAAAAATGCATCTAAATCCGACGGTCATTGCATCTTCGCAAGAGCAAAAGACAGTAATGCGAAAATACGAGAATCGTCCAATCAAAAGAAACCCAGCACAAGAAGAATCTGCCACGTGGAACAAATCTGACGGTCGACACAATTCCCAACGCATGGTAGAGGAGGCAACAGCAACTTCGCCATTTCACTGAAGCAAGAAAAGACACTCCAAAATAGCAAATTTCACTTTTCCGAAAAGGAAAAAAGGTAAGCCTTCCGAAATGGCAAAAAAAGAGCATGAAAGTGCCTCTCTGAAATGGTGAAAACGGTCCACACAAAATGTTAGCTCCTGCAGATGCACATGTTAACTCGCAGCTCGGTCAATGAAGGAAAATGAGCTAACTCAACAAAGGAAGAAACCGAGTTCACTCTGCTAAAGAAAAAACGAAGCCAGAACTGAGTTGCTTGCGTGAAGAGTAAACCAAGCTAACTCAGTCAATGAAGAACTCAAACCAATTCAGTTAAAGAAGGAACCGGACTAACATGAAATGTTAGCCGCCAACTTTAGCGTGTTAACCCACAACAAAAAAAAAACCCATTGAAGATATCTTTGATCGGTTATTGATGATGAGCTGAATGGGGGGTAAAAATGGCCAACAGTACCATCCTAGACAAATTATCAAAGCATTGATGACATAATATTATATATATATATAATCATAGTAACGAGAATTGCGGTGATTCACACGATTTGGCAATTCGATTCAAGCCAAACAATTTTTTGTGAATCGGGGAATCAAATCAGCAATAAAGGGTTTATGAAATAAGTTACTAAATTTCAAGGGTTTTTTTTAATTTGTAGATTCGATTCCGATTCATGGCCGATTCGGGATTCGATTAGGCCTTGCCGATTCTGATCTGATTTTGATTCTCATTACTATGATATACATATATATAAACATTATATTGTGCAAGGATTATGGAGAACTATATATATATATATATATATATATATATATATATATATATCTTTATGTTCCAATATGAATGTTGCCACCCTTAGCAACATATTCTTTTTTAAATTTGAATTCAAATATTCTTGTAACTACAAGTTCAGCGCTTTTCTTGTAACTGCAGCAACGAGACTATATTTCCATCCCTACGGTAGGGAGAGCTCTCTCCCTCACTCATTCTTTCTCTTTATTCACACAATTCTCTTAAGCTCTTCTTGTTCTCTGTTTACTTCAAAGCATATCACAAAAATTCAATACAAAGTTGCTCGTGTGGAGCTGTTGATTTCATAGTGGTTGTTCTGCACCAACACGTGGTCTTATATCTTCTTCTATATCCAGGTCACGTATTTTCCCTCATGTCATTCGCATTGTGAGTAATGCTTTTTTTTTATTGGTCACATATTTTCCACCATGTTATTAGCATTGTGAGTAATGCATTTTCGATTCAAGAAAGCTTCATTTTCTTCTCAAATGCATTGTTGCCATTGAGCATTGAGTACAATTAGCATTTCAGATGCTACAGCCTACTCCCTATTTCGCACTCTTATTTTGATCAATTGTTTACATAAGCATCGACTGCTATAAATTTCGGAAAGGAATGCCCAGTCAATGAAATTATATAATGCTCTATGATGTGCAAAATCTTCCTTGCAATAACCTCTATTTTTTCGCTACTTGATATGTACTAATTGTGTATGATTTCAACATAGTTCCACAAACAATCTTCTAATTTAATGGAATCTAATGACTATCAGCAGTCTCCTAGGAAGGACCCAAGGCCAAATAGAGCCATGTATATATTGGGTGAAGAGGAGAGGAATCCTACAAGAGAAAGGAAAATAAAACTATTAATCAGTGTCTTAAATATTTGATCAATTTAAGAAAGAGAATTGCATAAGTCCAAGTCAGCTCATGGTTGTCCAAGATGTAATCGGTTGTCAAGTCGAGCAGTGGTGATCCTGTTGTCTAATACCCACCTAAATCCTTGGCCAAGGTAGTATAGAGCCACGATTGCCATAAATGATCACTAGAGGTCGAGAGTGCTAGCTAACAGAGGATAGGCTAATGGAGGTATCCCTCATCCTTGTCTACTCCTTAGCCGACACTCTTAACACCAGTATGCTCAAGATGGAAGGACTATGGTCCCCCAATCTATCCCAAGGTAGGGAGGGCCTTTCTTGTAAGAGATTGGGTGGGGATATGTTAAGGTCTGCAGTTTGTAGGTTAAGCCTATGTCAATGCTTCTCCTCTTTGCCTGATGTCGAGGCTTGTACAACACATCGTCAATTAATTCAGTTAGCTCTGTATGTATCATAAATCTTTTACTTGCAAATACCTTTACATTACTTGAAATGTATAGTCATAGATGTGGTTGAAATGAATTGGATCTTTTAAATTGAAATTGTAGAAATCAGTTAAGAAATTTAATTTAGTTATCTTTCATATGAAATGGATATAATCATTGTTTAATTTTGGATTATAGTTATGACGTATTGTTTCTCAACTGCTTCATGTCATTCCATTATGATATTCTGTTATAATCCTAGAATGTGTACTTATTTCCAGCTTAGTAAAGAATGGTATGTTACAATACGATTTTTGGAGTTATGTCCACCAATTCATAACAAATCGACCTATATTTGCAAGTGAAGTTGTAGTGCCACCCTAGCGACTTGATTTGAGTTATTATGAGATATTGGATTTATGTTTTATGTTAGAGATAGAAGATGTGATGTTACTTTGCTTGAGATGCTTCGAAATACATTTCTTATATATCTTATGTGTTTTTCGTATGAGGATTAATGGTTTTATGGATTTCTAACCCTACTAACGCACTTGATGCTTATAATATTGTATGATAAATCATGAGATTATATAGGCATGTGCATTGGTTGGTGATGTAGGTGTGAGCAGGAACAAGTACAAAGCCTCTATAATATCAATTGATTTGAAGATGGAGCCATGATCCATATAGGCACCTTAAGCCTAGAATTCCTAATAGGAGTTAGTTACCCAAAATATGGGATCTTGGGGGATTTTATATTTATTTCAATGATGCTCTACTTTTTATCCTTATTTGAATTTCAGTTTTAAAGTCTAATATCTATAGTTATCCTAGTATATACAGGTGAACACGTATAAATATATATATGTATGTATGTATGTATGTATGTATTTGTGTTGTGAGTGATTCCTTGCATAAATAAAATAACAAAATGCATTAATGAAGAAAATAAATAAATGTATGTTAAGAGTTTCGAACCTTGAACCTACCACTCTAATAAACTCACCTCTACTAACTCACCTACATAATCCTTCAAGAGTCTTTTTATGGAATTAAGCTTTAAACTCTAAACTTATCAAAGATATAAATTAGGCAAAAGGTCACAAGACTCGAACCCTTGACCCTTGGAGTGAGGAGGCAACCACTCAACCAATACACCATAAGACCTTCTTGGAGTTCATCTCCTTACACATCTAGATAACTTAAAACTATTAGGGAATATTAAATATTTTCAAAAAAAAACTATAAATAAATAAATTAGATTTATTAAATCAAACCTTAAACTAGGTCGGTTCTAATGGACATAACCATCTGCAACCATATTGCTCCCTATAAATCTGGAGCTTCCTGGCAAGTAAATGACAAGGAAAAATTTATGCCTAAATTATAGTCTAAACTAAGGAGGAATTAACTGCACAAATAAATTGGAGAATCAGGAAGGAGGCTAGATAAAGGTGGATTGGAAGCTTGGAAAGACACAGGCTCATACACCACAGGACATCATCAGTACACTTGCTTAAAAAACCAAGTAGGTTCCCAATCCTTCATGACTTCATGCTTATATACTTTAGCCATGAACTAATTCAAACCAAGCATAATGAATGGTTGATTCATTGTTTGGAGTGCTTCAATTTCTTTGATTATTATCATTATCCTTTGAGTGAATGTGGCTTTGTGATTCATGTTTCTATTATCCTTTTCTTGTATGTTGAAGTTTAAAGTTCGCTCGCTAGGAATTGAATCCCAATAAGGAGGATTGGTTGTAGGCTTCCAGCTTAGTGATTCAGCCCAGGAGATGTCAAAAGTCCCTACTTGCCCAGACGCATACTAGGAATTCAATTCATAACATTTGTTTTATATATTTTTTGTCTCTAGAATGGATGCCCAGGTATATTGCAAAAATGCACAGTTATACCATGCAAATGCACAACTCTGCAAACCTTAGCCTATCAATTCTCTATCAGCTTGCTTAGGTAAATGCGCAACTCTGCTAGACTCATGTGCCAAATAAACATATGTGTCATCCTTCTTATCATATGTGCAACCCTTCTTTGTAAATGCGTCGAAATAATAAATGTGTGGCTTTGTTTTGAATATGCGCAATTATTTTAAATGTATGCGCAAAACTATTGGAAAATAACAAATGCGCATCTTTACATAACCTATGCAACTTTATGCTTGATAAATGGGTTGTTGTAACAAAAGCACAAAAAAATAGTACAGAAGTGCATGACTATTAAACATATGCCCAGTTCTGCATTCTCTTGTTTGTTTTGGGTTGTTTTGTCGCCTCTGTATCATGTTTTCAATCCATACTTGATGTCGTCTTATGTGAACAATGGCATGATGTTCCTTTTGTTGGTACAATGTTTTGGTTATAAGGCATATTGTGTTTTTCTTTTGAGTCGAGTAGAAACCCTAAGTGAATGGCTCACCACTGGTGCTAGGGCCAAAAGTGGGAGACAGGGAATCCTACGTTGGAGACTAGATTCTTGCACAAGCTGGCTCTAGTGTGAGTTAGTTAACAAGTGATAATTAAAAAATAAACAACTTATGGGATGGGTTTGGAATTTCACACTAAACAATATAATGATGGTAGTATTGTTGGAGTACTCGAAGTAGGGACACGTTACACACATTATAGGTTCCTAAGCTTAGGGGACTGATCCCAACAATACTTGGTTGTGTCTATCCCCATTGGAGTACTTGGGGAAAAGACATTATGTGTGGCAAGATGGTCTTAAGCCTAGGGGGTGGATCCCAACATATAGGAAGGTACGATGACACTCACCTAGAAGCGGTTACTCCCTTCACTCTTCCCTTTGTCCTTGATGGTCTTTTGTGATCTATGGTTTTTACTTTGTGCTTATTGTTGTCTTCTTTTCGCTATGAGCCCTAGTTTTGGTCTAGGCCTTTCTGGACCTGGTTTTGTCTCCTAGCTCGAGGGGTAGTTCCTTACGGTGCACATGGTTGGGTAGCAAAACTTAAGGCTTGTTCGATGCTTAACAATGGAGTTCTTTCTTGAAGATGCTTGGATGATGCTTATGATGTTATCTTGAAGATGTTCATGATCATATTGTATTTGATGAAAATTGAAATTATGTATATTGAAAAAGGCATTCATTGATGTACTTAAAGAAAGCAATATAAACGGTATCAGTAGATAGGAAAGAAGATTATATATTGAGATTAATAATATGTAGAAGGGTAGGGTTGTTATTTTTCTCTTTGTAAATTCAATTTAAAAGTCCTTGAAAGATATGGACAATGTTATGATTTAATTATTCAATGAAGATCATGTTTATTCTTGCATTTTGATCCTTGTTAATTTGTGAGTCTTGTTATTATTACATATTGATATGAGCACTGCTTTAAAGTAGGTTTTGATTAAGAATAACCAACTAAGATATTTAAAAGCAATTAGATTGTTAGGGAACCTATTTAAAAATAAAAACAAACTTCACCACTTAGATGATTAGGCTTAGTCCTACCAAGTTCCCTAGTGGGGCATTACAAAAACTTTTGTGTCCAATTCTCATGTTATGGCTTATGGTTAGTAATAATCATGTTAGGAACATTTTCTTTGAGCTTAAAAAGAACATCTCCATTATGATGTTGATTTTAGTGTCTTCATCCTTCTAGCCATGAGCGCTTTCCGTCTTAACCTTTTGTGGTCTATGGATGGTGCCCAGATCCTAGAAGGGTAATCTCAGGAGTGTTTGTGCTCCATTCCAAGCACGTGTGAGGTTAGTTGTCTAGGAACTTTTACAAGTGTTGTGAAGACTTCTACTTGTCATTGATCATTTGATGATCGTTACATTCTCTTCAGCATGTCATTCTATGCTTATGACATTGTATAATTGTTGCACTGTGATATACAATGTTAGTGCCAGGCTTTTATATTTCAAAAAAAAAAAAGTTTAGTGCTTGTTTTAATCTTTGGTTCCAAGGGTTCCTAAATAGGGTATTACAAATTCTAATATCCAAACATCATCCATTGCTATCATTGTCCTTAGGAAGTAGCATCGACTCTTTAAAACCTTAACCTTTTGTCTTATTTCAAGTTCAAGTTCTAGTTGCTTTGTGCAAGAAATTTATTAAATCTAGGAACATTTATGTAATTCCCCTCATGATAACCAGCAATATCACATAATATGAACTAAGTTCTATCCAACATAAAATTGCAGGTATGCATTGTAAACCTTGGGGTTACTTCATTTAATTACAAGTTTGTTACATTGTTTAGCATTTGAAATTCCCTTGCTCAAGAAAGGATGGGATATTTAGTATTTTAATTAGTTACTGGATTCGGCCACTGCTGCCCAGATCCGAGTCCCGATTCACGCCTAGGTTCGTGCTCGAGTCCGGGCAGGGTCCTTCATTTGGACTGTGGGTCCGCCCAGCCAGACCCATAGTCCAAATGAAAGTGTTAGAAACAATAGTTCACCAAGATAACTGAGAGGGGGGGGGGGGGGGGGGGTGGTTGGGGGGGTGAATAAGTTATCCAACAATTAAAACATTTATCTTTTTTAAACAAACTTAACCATTCAACCAAAGTAAACAAAAACCATAATAAGATGCACATAGACGATTACACCAGCTATGTTAACTAGGGAAACCTTTGATCAGAGGAACAACCCCAGTGGGAATGATGCCCACAAGATGATGTACTAATATAAATATTCCTTGTTAGAGGATGGACCCTATTAGGAGTCTATTACAACATTTAGTACATATAAGTCCCTGTTAGTAGACTTTGAATCCCTGTTAGGAGATTCCAACCCTGTTAGGAGTTGTGATACAATGTATGCAAGAAGAACCCACTACCCAAACATGCAATTTCAACTACAATAAGAGCTCACTGCTCAAACATGCAATTTACTGGTATGTTCTTCTTTCCTTTGTTCTGTCAACCGAACCAATCACTGTTACACCTTGTAGACCAAGTCACAAAACCTCGGATCCAAATATCAAACCTTGGATCACTTAGCAAAACCTTGGCAATGAAGTTTCCTTCACTTCCGCTCTACTCTGCTCAACTTCGCATTCCACTCTCTCTGCTGCTTAGAATTACTTCTTATCAATCCAAATCCATGTCATATGATAAAGGAAAATGTCCTTCTTTATACCAAGTCCATAAAACAATTCCTTGAGTCGGTTGTTAGACCTTCTCAATTAATCATTGTAGGACCACATTAAGAACATGTTACACTTAGTGATAACATTAATCTTTTGCCTTGCAACATAAATATCTTTCCGTACACATAATATTATGACAAGCGAACTTAGCCACGTCATCACCAACATGTCTTCTTTACATCCTCAACCTCGATTCTCAGAATAACAACTCCGCTAGGAGATATAACAAGTTTACCAAAAAATGCCTCCGTAAACTCTATCTTAGAACAGACATCACCAAAACTTACATAACTTCTTGCAAACTTATCACTTCTTCATCCGACATTAACTGCGTATACTAGATACTCAGAAGTATCTCCCATAACCTCGGACAGTGAGAATACTCAACTAGCCGTTCGTATCAACTTGATCTTTTTATTGTTCTTCTGTCAGATACCACAGAAGACTGTTATGTTGACATCAATGACAAACTCAATCATGAATGTAACATATCATCATAGTAATATTTCTACAATACTCTCCCATAGGAATATTATCAGCATTCATGCTTTCAACAATCTCCCCCTTTGGCATTGATAGCAACATAGATGGAAAACATCGAGTTCCAAGAATACCAACAAAAAACTATTCATCTTTCTTTTCAAATCCTCTCCATCAATCATTCTCCCCCATTGATATACCGCAATGTGCTTTTTGTCAAACTATCATTCCATGTTGTACTTCTTTTGAACATGTTGTACTTGATCTTTCTTGTCTTTGCTTCTCCCCGTGATGTTCTTCCTCATGATCTTCTCATGACGTTTTTCATGCCGAACTTCTCTCCCATTGACATCAATGTCCAAGGTTTCAGCAAACATCAAACTCAGCAACGATTGATTCTTACTTAGCTCAAGTGTCCAAAGACTGTTCAAAACAACACCCAACAAGGGTCCTGGATGACTCTGTCCATCACAAATAGTCCCCCATACAGGAAGCATCCACATTCAGTCCAGACAAACAATGGTGCTCTATTGCACTGAACTGATGCACTCTTGCATCATCTACTCTGATGTAGGAAGGGGCATAACCCCTAGCATACCTCACAAATACTCAAAAGTCTCTTTGGGAAGAGGCTCTTTAGTGCTCACATCCTCCAATCTAATTTCCTTTTCTGCAACTTTTTCTCTCAACATGTGATACTTAATAGAAATGTGCTTGGTCTTCGAATGCAACACTGGATTCTTGGACATATTTACCATGCTTGTGTTGTCACAATGTATGACAACGAGTTCATTGATTTCTATCCTTATATCTTTCAGCATCTACTTCATCCAAACAACTTGATTGCAATTGTTTGTTGCTGCAACATATTATGCTTCTATTGTACTTTGTGATGTACAATCCTGCTTCTTGCTTAGCCAAAAAACCAATTTTCCTCCAAAAAAGAAGGCTCCACCACTGGTGCTCTTTTTGTCATCCATACTGTCTGCCCAATCTGCATCAGTATACGCACTTAGAGTAAAATCATTAGATCTATCATATCACAATCCGAACTCTGATGTTCCTTTCAGATATCTAAATATCTTTTTGACTGCTACATAATGTGCTTCTTTAAGATCAGCTTGTAATCTTGCAACAATTCCAACTGTATTTGCTATATCCAGCCTTGTGTGTGTCAGATATTGCAATCCTCCAATCATAGATCTATACTTCTTCTGCTCAACGATAGGTGTCTCATCCTTTGTAGATAACTTGTGTCCAGTTACCATAGGTGTTCCAACAGGTTTGCATGTTTCCAAACCAAACATTTTCTGTAAATCCTTCAAGTACTTAGTCTGAGAAATAAAGATTCCTTCTTTATTCTGAACAATTTGTAATCCTAGAAAATATTTCATTTCTCCTATCATACTCATTTCAAATCCTTTCTTCATCTCTTCACCAAATTTGTCACTTTCATCATCATTTCCTTCAAATATGATATCATCAACAAATGTTACCAAAATCATCAAACCATCATCAATTTCTTTCCAATATAGATTACTATCTACCATACCTTTCCTATAACCAAGCTTTCTCAAATGTTTGTCCAACCTTGCATCCCAAGTTATGGGTGCTTGCTTCAAGCCATACAATGCTTTTTTCAATTTGCATACTATGTCCTTATTATCTATCAAATAACAACCTTCAGGCTACTCAATGTACACTTCTTCAGGTTCTCCATTCAGAAATGTTGACTTGACATCCATCTGATACACTTTGAATTTATTTTGTGCTGCATAGGCTAAGAATAATCTTACTGCTTCTATTCTAGCCACTGGAGCATAAGTCTCATCATAGTATATTCCAATCTTGCCTTGTTCCTTACAACTTCACCTTGCTCATTCATCTTGGTCCCGAATACCCATTTAGCTCCTATCACACTCTTGTCTATTGGTCTGGGGTCCAATTCCCATGTCTTATTTTTTACTATCTAATCTAATTCCTCTTTCATAGCTTGTTTCCAATAATCATCTTTACATGCTTCATCTACATTCTTAGGTTCAACTTGAGATATCAAACATAGTTCTTCATTGACTCTACTTCTTGTCATCACACCTTTATCTCTGCTTCCAGTGATCTACTCAAATGAGTGATTCTTCATCATATTCTTTCCCAAAGTAGGAGTTGCTATCTCAACACTTGGCTCTACTGAAGGTTTTGAGCTTTGTTCCTACCTCAGCTCTCCTTCATTTGTAGGTGAGTGACCAAACCACTTTTCATAAGAGGTCTTGTTTGTGTCTTTCTTGACTTTTACTCTATTCATAGTTTAGACTGTTGTATTCATAGCTTCCCTTCAAAACATCTTAAATACATCATTCTCAGCTAACATAGCTCTTGCTACTTCTGTAACTAACCTGTTCCTTCTGTCTGCAATGTCATTCTATTCAAGGGTTCTCAGAGCTAATAATTGTCTTTTGATTCCATTTTTTTCACAAAACATGTTAAACTCATTTGAAGTAAATTCTCCTCCTCTATCTGATCTTAAACATTTAATCTTCATACCAGATTCATTCTCAACTCTATTCTTAAATATCTTAAACTTATCAAATGCCTCAAATTTCTCTTTAAGATATGCAACCCACATCATTCTAGAAAAATCATCAACTAGAATCATAAAATACCTTTCCCCTTAGAATCCTTTAGTCTTTGTAGGACTGTTGAGATCTGTGTGTACAATCTCCAATTTTGCTGTAGTAGTAAACTTCTTGTTGGGAAAAGAAGTTCTGTTATGCTTTGCCAAAACACACTCCTTGCAAATTGTGTTAGTAGGTTTTACAATCTCAGGAAAATCTTTAACTGCAAACATACTACTAGTCTTCACAATACTGTCAAAGTTTATATGACAAAATCTCGTATGCCATAACCAACTGTCATCTACCTTTGCAATCAAACATGTCATTTCAATAGAATTCAACTGAAATACATTACCTCTAGATCTGGTTCTTGTTTCAATTACCTTTCCATCTTTATCTCGATTCATGCATGTCTTCTTTGTGAACTGCAACTGATAACTTTTGTCCACTAGTTGTCCAACACTCAAAAGATTGTGCTTTAAACCATCAATAAAATATATATCCTCAGTATTAGTTTTACCATCAAGAGTTATAGATCCAATACCATTAACTTGTCATGCTGCATTGTTTCCAACTCTAACAATGCCTCTATCCTGACTTTGGAAGTCAACAAATTTGTTCATATGATGAGAACAACCAATGTCAATTATCCAATTAGATTTCTTTTCAACCTGTGACACCAAAGCTACTTTCTTTGGACTTTCTTCTTTAATTGCTAAAAATCCAATTTCATCATCACTAGCACTTACTACCTGTTCATCAGAATCATTTTCTTCATTTACATACAAACACTCTCTATCTCTTCTAGGTTTGTAATTTCCTTTATACTTTTTCTCTCTTTTAGGATACTTAGATGCATAATGACCCTATTCATCAAAAGTCCAACATTTAAAGATTTTCTTCCTTCCATTTTCTCTTCTTATCAGAAAGGCTACTCCTTCAATCTTTCTGTCCTCCTCAAATCTACTGCTGCTAGCAAAATCTCCTCTAGCACTTGTGCTCCTTGATAAACTAGGTTGAATATTCAAGGCACTAAAAGTTGTCTCTGTTATAGTCAATTCTCCAGATTGTCCATGCTCATTCTCAACTACTTCAAGCCTTCCGAGCAATGACTCCTTTGTGAAATCTTTGGTACAAGATATCAACAACTGTATCATTTGAACTGCTGACTTAAATGGTGGTTTTAGACTCTTCAATATCTTCCATATAACCTCATCATCTTCTTTGGTTCCTCCTTGAGATTTAATACCTACAATAATTTTTGATATCCTGCCTACATATGTTCTTACAGATTCATCTTCATCATTTTAATATCTTGAAATGCACAAATCCAACTTTGTAGCCTCAACTTCTTACAATGTGCATCACCTTCAAAACTAGTTTCTAAAGCTTTCTAAATCAAATGTGAAGTAACAAGTGATTTTACCTGATTGTATTCAATTTCAGGTAGTGTAGTCAATAGTGTTTCTCTAGTGCTCATGTTGCACATAAAAAGATCTCTTTCATCCTCGATACAATTTTCCAAATCCTTTTCAGCAATGATTGTCTTCACTAATTTTGTCAAGATCCAATATCCTGGACCTGTACACAGCAGATGTGTCTTCATGTGTCATAATTTGTTCCATCGAACTTCGGACTATCTTTCTTGAACATGCTCGCCATGGATCTCCCAAAGTTGTCAAACTTTATCTTCAAGGACCTGATGCTCTAATACCAATTGTTAGAAACAATAGTCCACCAAGATAACTAAGAGGGGGAGGTGAATCAGTTATCCAACAATTAAAACATTTATCTTCTTCAAACAAACTTAACCATTCAACCAAAGTAAACAGCAACCATAATAAGATGCACATAGACAATTACACCAAATGTTAACTAGGGAAACCCTTGATCAGAGGGAAAACCCTAGTAGGAATGATGCCCACACGATGATGTACTAATATAAATATTCCTTGTTAGAGGATGGGCTTTGTTAGGAATCTATTACAACATTCAGTACATATGAGTCCTTGTTAGGAGACTTTAAACCATGTTAGGAGATTCCAACCTTGTTAGGAGTTGTAGTACAATGTATGCAAGAAGATCCCACTACCCAAACATGCAATTTCAACTACAAAAAGAGCTCACTACTCAAACATGCAATTTGTTGTTATGTCCTTTCCTTTGTTCTATCAACCAAACCAATCACTGTCAGACCTTGTAGACCAGGTCACGAACCTTAAATCACTCAGCAAAACCTCAGCAATGAAGTTTCCTTCACTTCCACTCTACTCTGCTCAACTTCGCTTTCCACTCTCTCTGCTACTTACAATTACTTCTTATTGATCCAAATCCATGTTATATGATAAAGGAAAATGTTCTTCCTTTATACTGAGTCCATAAAACAATTCCCTGAGTCGGCTGTTAGACCTTCTCAATTAATCATTATAGGACCACATTAAGAACAAGTTACACTTAGCGATAACATTAATCTTTCACCTTGCAACTTGAATATCTTTTTGCACACATAGTATTATGACAAGCGAACTTAGCCACGTCATCACCAACATGTCTTCTTCACATCCTCAACCTCGATTCTCAGAATAACAACTCTGCTAGGAGATATAACAAGTTTACCAGAACATAACTCTGTAAACTCTATCTCAGAACAGACATCACCAAAACTTACATAATTTCTTCCAGACTTATCATTTCTTCATCCGACGTTAACTGCATAAACTAGATACTCAGAAATATCTCCCATAACCTCGGATAGTGAGAATACTCAACTAGTTGTCCGTACCAACTTGATCCTTTTGTTGTTCTTCTGTCAAATACCACGGAAGACTGCTATGTTGACATCAATGACAAACTCAATCATGTTTGTAACATATCATCATAGTAACATTTGTACAATACTCCCCCATAGGAATATTATCATCAAGGACCCTGCCCGGACCCACAACGAATCTGGATGGACCCACAATGAACTCCGGAGGACCCATGGCAAATCCAGGAGGACCCATAGTGAACCTTGGACCCATGATGAACCTAGGAGGACCTACAGGTTTCTCTTTTTTTTGGATATATATGTATGTGTGTGTGTATATATATATATATATATATATATATACACTCATGAACCCACCCACGAACCCAATATTTATAGTGAACCTTGGACCCATGATGAACCTAGGACCTGCAGGTTTCTCTTTTTTTTGGATATATATGTATATGTGTATATATATATATATATATATATATATATATATATATATATATATATATATATATATATATATATATATATATATAATGCATATATATTTATATATATATATATACTCATGAACCCACCCACGAACCCAATTAGGCAAAAAAAAATTTGCCTGAACCCATGAACCCGAACCTTGAACCCGAATCCATCCCCAAACCCTAATCAGCTACTTAGGTATTTTATTCTAGATGGTGGGGTAGGCACATAACTCGCATCAAGACATGGTGCATTTTGATCTAGCTGATTTGTTATTTGTCTTCCACTTAATAGGAAGTAGGAATATGCATATAATATATTGTTATATATATAATCCTTTACGGATTTCATCTAATTTGTCGCCCATTATATGGAGGGAATATACATACAAAGGATGCAAGTAGCACAAGGTTCCTTTCGAGTTGAGCAACCCCAACTTGGGCTGGGAGACCAAATAGTGGGTATCATTCCATGCTCTTTGGCTTGACAAATAAGCTCAAAGCGCCTTGTATAATCTCCCAAAGGGCTCCATAATGTAGATAGTTGTTGGTTAAAAACCTTAAAAGATCCCACGTGCACATTATGTAGATTATAATGACGATTAGAACTATCTTTAAAACATTGTTGGTTAAATGTTTATTCATCTTTCATTATGAAATCACCTGGTTGTAAGCTAAGTCAACATATAAAGTTGACAATTTACATCCTCAATATACTCCATCCCTTATTTGCGAATTCTAGGGCAAATTACTATTGAAGTCCCAATAGCAATATTTCAAATATTGTGCATCGCTTCATTAAAGATTAATAATTTACTTTCCCTCTTTCTCGTGTGGAGTTTCCCGAAAATGTTTCTCGAAGTAAATTTGTGTATCTCATGGTTTTTTGTTTTATATATGTATTGTGAATTTGAAATGTACAATTACATAACCTCAATTTGGTAATATTACTTTCAGATGCAATCACTTGCATAAGATAATATTGCATCTTTACTTCACCTTATTCTCAATAGATCCTCCATCACTCAGACAAAATGGTTGTGCAGTTTTGGTTTGTTCTAAATTTGTGCATGCATTGGCATATGGGGACCTTTTGGGGATCAAATAAGACCTAGATGGATTAAATTCCTATTTATTGGCAATTAAAATTTTGGTATAGTTCTAGATTCGTTTCGGGGTTACATGAGCAAGATGTGCTGTGATTTAAGGATTGTTTTCTACAAATGTAATAACATTGTCATTGTTATTGGTACCAAATGCAAATTTGAAGACTTATGAATGTGAGAGGAGACACGTCTCTGTGGTTAATCATCATTAGATAATAATAATATATTAACAATAATATAAATAGTCATATATATTATAATATTATTTTATATATTTATATATAAGAATATTTGTCTAAATGATGACTTACCATCAACAATGTATCTCATGATCGAATCAATCCAACTGAAGCTACAAACTTAACACTCCCTTTCAACTAGGGAGGATTGCTATAGAACACATTATAATCTCAAGTATATGAAGAGATATCATCTCAGTAAGATGTTCCCGGAATGGCATATTTAAGGATACCAACATATATCCATCAACTTAGATGTTATCTTTCAATATAATCCAAAGTATGTTTCAACAAGAAATATCAATCATATGATATTCATCATACATATATTCTTTTGGTATGTCCACTGGCATCAGATCCTTGATGCCTACCAAAAGAATATGTCATATCCCATAGGATATGAGTTCTCTGATTTCAAGCACTTCGGGACAACTTAATGAAGTTGATCAAATAACTAGTAATCAACAAGTCATGATCTCTGTCTCGTAGAAGTTAATGTAGTTTGATCATGATATGTTCGTTATCAAGACTACCAACACATGTAACACCAACGTAATGTAGTTTGTCATGATAACAAGTCAAGCTATTGATAAGATTGTCACCTTACAATAGCAACCCTCCAAATATATATATATATATCAATGAAAGATTGTCACCTTTCATGACATAATCCACGTATGCAGAATAGTAACCACCATAAACCAAGTCAGAGGGTGGAATAAAGGCTTTCACCTCAACTTCTCTCTCATGGGGAATAATGCATTACAAGGAATTTCACTTAGAAATTCTCCCTCGTAGAGAAAATATTATTCACAAGGGATTGCACTTCATAATTCTCCTTCTGAACAATGATCTTAGGAATTCAGGTCCTATAGTTACTTCCTTAGAGGCCCTCTTCGCCCAAGGATACCTATCAAACTCCATCTAAACCTACTATCAATCTATTGATTTTTTGGTTATAAGTCATTACTTCCTCATGATTTACACAGGAGTAGGCCCATCAAATTCATGCAGTCACACACATGTATTTCTAGACTCCCTCTAAGTATCAATCTTCTAAGCTCCTGCATTGTCTCTGATGAACTAATAGACTCCCTCTTTATATATAAGAATACTTATAATCTCAACCATCAAAAATATTCGCTTCAAGAGCCTCACTTTATCCAACCTTATCATCAAATGACTAATGAATTTCAAATCACAGCTTCTTTGGAGCTACTGTCATAAGATTGAGTCTGCCAATATTTGGTAGAATGTATAAAGTACCAACCTTCTTAACTTACAAGAACATCCCCAAACATAAAAGAAAAGATCAAGGTAAATAGCTCTTTATAGTATGTATAGAAATACAAATAAGAAGGAGACTATAATGGATAGATAAATGTATTACTCAAGGATAAGAAATAATTATCTACACATGAAGGTCTATAGTTAATAAATCAGAATTTTCCTTCTTAGATTATTTAAGAATGGAACATCTCCCCTCTAAAGTTGGTTCAAGTGGGAATGGAACATTGATTATTATTCCCCCCCAACAATGTAAAATTCCCTTTCATTCTATTTTATAGAGTCGGAATATTTCTTCCAATTTGCTTTAGGAATAAGCCTGTAATCCATCTGTTTCACCTCTAGTAATGTGCATCCCACCCACAACTTAACAATTCCATCCAATACTAGACATTTTTTAATTTTTGTCATCAAATGCTTAGTCGGCTAGAAGATACTTGACTTTATTCATGTTGATCACAATTTAGTCATCAAGTAACATTTTACCACGTTAGAATAAAACTATATCTTATACACAAATTCCAATTTATAGATATTCACTAGATTCAAGAGAAGTTATCAACATTAGATCATATTGATAGAAATTCTTCATCTGGTCCTTAATAATTAGAAATGTAAACACTTATTGGCCAAAGAGAAATCTGCAACTTAGTTACAAAAGAACTAAGCCTTGATATAATGCTATGCTTCCCTATTCTTTGTTCAATTGAATTCTTAGCTATGTCATCAAAATTTTATGTGTTGATGATATCAAAGGGTGAAGAGAGTTTCTCCTAATCCTTATTGCTGTTGTTGATGCTGCTTAAATCAACCTCTCAAATTTGCCACAAAAATATCTTCACAGGTGTGCTAGAATGGCAATGGACTTATTTAACATTTGAATCTGCCTATGGAACCTTTCACAATCTTGAAACATAATACACTTCTTAACGTTTCTACCCATCTATTTTTCATGGATTTAGTGTATGTGCTGGATTACTTTTCACATAAATCTTATATATCTGCTCAAGAATGATTTGTATATCTATCCATCCAACCCTTCGTAGAACTGAAATATTCTTTTATATTCTCTTCATCGTTACATATGCAATATTCTCCATATCAAGTAAGCTACATGGGGGTCTCCAAATGATGATTATACATTGATATTGTAAGTGGATTACTACAACTTGGAGTGGAGAATTGTCTAGATACTCGGTCACTAAAATTGGAAATGATTCTTCCACACTTTGCATCTTGTTTTATGAGGGTTGAATACCAATCTCCCCTAACACTTTGGTGGTAACCACACTGCAAGAGAATAGTTTATATGCCACCATCAATGGAAAGGTACTAGTTTTAGTTTACTTTTGAGCTTTTCAATTACAATTATTGATTGGATATGTCCCATGTGTTTTCCCTTGTTTTCATATAATCCACAAACTCTCTTCATTGTTGGTTTTCACTAACATATTTGATAAGAAATTTGACATTCCTTCATAAAAGCATTTCATGCTTCGTTCTTATATTTGATACCAAGTTATATCCTTCTATGACGATGACATTATATGTAATAAACAATGTAAATGGTCAATATTGACCACTGAATTTCTTTCAAAAGTTCAACTGATTATTAAGGGGAGGAAAGTCCATGTCAGGTAGCGTAAGTTACTAGATCAGTTTCTCATTCTCCCTATCAGAGGAGTTGTGGTGATATCCGTGTTTGCCAATAGATTTACTAACCATGATTTACGTCTTCAATATATCTCTGCCCATTTGTTTGTTCTTCCTATTAATATTATAATGGTTGTTTAATATATTAGTCGCTGACCACTGAACCTGTGTAATTTGTGCCTCTTGAATGTTGGTATAACTCATTTATCATTGACTGACCTCAAACATATATGTCATGCTAAAGACATGATCAGGTCATATTTGCAATTATATTTGACACTCCTTCCATTTCTTGCTGACATGTGGTTTATTGCTTAAATATTTACTTGTGTTGACTCCCCTTATTCAGCAGATCATCTTTCTTACTTTATTGAATTCCTGCAATATCTTATGATCATTGTATATATCTCCGTCTGATCGCTGAATATTATTTGCAGAAGACGGTTAAACCAGTTTACGATATAGACTCTATCTCATGTTTATTGTAATTCTACGCAACTCTCCTTTATGAAATGCAAATTTTTCTAATCCACTCCTCATCCCTATGTCTTTACTCATTCCTGGACATTTTTCTGCCTCCGAACTGTTTTAAGAGTGAATCTCTAAAGTTTGCTCTAATTGTATAAAGTCGGGATGACTGTCATCGCTATTCCTGATTTCCTGGTGTTTACCATGTTGGATTATAGTCACTGCTTATTTGCTCCTTCCCTGGATGTTCGATGACGAATGTTTGCAGCTTCTGGATTATCAGTGCTGACTGTATCAATTGCAAACTGCTGCTGTCAACTTCTACCCCTTGCTTGTGCCATCCTGACTGTGTCTCTTCCTTATATTCGGTTCCTTTAAATGGTTATCTGATTTTCCACTTTAATATCTGAATTTTCTATCTATCTATCAAACACTTTATTACATTTGCAGTCTGGCTCTGATACCATGTTGTGATTTAAGGATCATTTTCTGCAAATGTAATAACACTGCCATTGTTATTGGTGTGTCCCAAATGCAGATTTGAAGACTTATAAATATGAAATGAGACATGTCTTATGAAGAGACATGCCTCTATGGTTAATCATCATTACAGAATAATAATATAAATTACCATATATATATAATGTAATATATATAACATAATATATTATAATATAATACATATGGTATATTATAATATAATACATATAATATATTATGTATATAAGAATATTTGTCTAAATGATGATTTACCATCAACAATGTATCTCATTATCAAAGCAATCCGACTGAAGCTACAAACTTAACAGGATGTAGTGCCTTCCTTGCTGTAAAAAATTGGGATGTGGTATTGAGGTAATGTCCAACCGTCCACCTCACCTATAGCCGTTGACACTCCTCACTGGGAGCCTTCTAGATTCTCTTTTTGGGTATTGACTTTACCCTAATCCCCTGCTGGACATGAGGACATAGATCTTAACTGCTAAGCAGTAACAACTGCCAGGATTCACGCATCCATGCACCTTGTCCTATTTTGGCTGGGTTCTGGACCATAATTACAATGGCTGGGCAGCTTATGGAAGTTACCTGTGCTGACTTACTGATAATCTTATTTATTCAGGTGTATTTATATGCTGTTTCAGGTAGATTTCTGTGTGGCAGCTAGATTGTTCTCTCTAGTATTTAAACCTTATTATCATCACTGGCCTGAAGACCGGTTCCCTGCTGAATTTCATTTTCTTCCATCATCAGTTACATATTACTGGGCGGTCATCTCAAGCGGACTCAATGAATTCAATCAATTGACTGAAATAGACTTTTTAGTTTTTTTGTGGCATCCATCCTGCTCCAATCTTGAGTTTTGATGTTCATTTCCTTTGTGGTTTTAATTTTCTGGACATTCAAAGTCTGAATACATACATACATACATATATATAGAAAAGCTGCTACAAACAGAGGAGACAAAAAGAGTAGAAAGGAATTTCGTAGAATATCATCCTGCTCGGGTAGAAGATGAAAGTAAATTGCATGAGAGATTGCTGTAGAAATATACACAGATACTTCTTTTCGCAGGCTGTGTCAAAAGCATGGTAGAGTTTGTGTAAGAGGTAAAGATGGAGGTTGTAAGTCTTTGTTGCTGGACTACATGTCTGCAAGACAAGTATGTTATATGAACTATAATTGATAAAGAAAGCTGTTGTTGCTTCCGTGATGCACGTGTGAGCTGGGTATTGAATTGATGAGCAAACAAAGTAAAATAGCAATTTACAAGACAGTGCTCTAAAAAGAACAAACCATTCACCTGAAGCTTCAACTGAAACTTGAAATGAGTTGCCAAGAATGCAAGAGAAAAATGGCGCTTCTAGACAATTCACATTCAGATAAAATGGCATAAAAAACACAAGCTGCTGTAAACAGAGAAGTCACGCAAAGGAAAAAATGAAGCCCTCCTGTCACCAACTAAAGAAAGCACAGAAGAAAACTGAGGAAAATGGCTGAAAAGAACTGAAACATGACAGTAAGGCCCCCCTTTAAGCAGAGCGTAGGAGAATGCGGGAAGAACAAACAGCTTTCTGAAACTCGAGCTCCTGCACAAGAAACCTGGGCCTTCAAAAGAAAAACTGACATCTGCAAACAGACAGACCAGGAGAGATCGAAAAACGGCAGAGAGATGCATGATGTTGAAAATTTTGAACAGAAAATCCTCGTGATTTTAACACAAAAAAAACCCTTAAAAATACAGAAGAAAGCTCCGATTTCCAAAAAAAACTCCAACAAATTTTTTATTCTCATAAAAAAATTGAAACACAAATTCCTATAAAAAACTCCAGATCAAAAGAGACATGGATTTTTCTTAGATAATTCACCAAATTTAATCAAATCCCATCAAATGATGAACTAAGTGTAAATAGCAATTTACAAGATCATGATCTAAAGAGAACAAACTGTTTAAGCTGAAGCTTGAAGTGAAGCCAAAAATAGCAACTATGACTTCTTAAAAAAGAAACCTAAAGGAAACTACGTAAATAACCATTAAAATATAACTGAAAATACCAGATTAAATATAACTAAATATTCTAACAGGAATAAGTTCTTGCCATGTCTGATTTGACTACTGGCTCTGTGAGCATGTGTGGCCACCAAGATTAGCTACAATTCACTGGGTTCCTGATCCTGGACTCCATCAGCAGATCTAAAAAAAATTAACCTCTGATTGGCACAGCAATGACAAGGAACATCAACCAAGTGAAAAGGAAATCTAACAATATAAATTAAAATTTTAAACTTATGAGTTTCATCAGAATGTTGATTGCTTCTTAAGAATCACTTATTTAATTTACAGTGGCTTCACTATGAGAAAATAATCTCAATATATTGAGCCAATTAATAGATTTGATGAGAATTGGCTATAACTAGAAGAATAAATATGACAAGGGATGTTCAGACAGAGAAAATGCATTGCTATTAACACTATTAGATAGATAATACAAGGCCTGCATGTTTCAGGCATATCCAGAATCATATATGGCAGCTTCAGTTGCTCAGTCAATTAACATTCATTACTATACAGTAGACTTAATCTAATAACACTATTAGATAGATAATACAAGGCCTGCATGTTTCAGGCATATCCAGAATCATATATGGCAGCTTCAGTTGCTCAGTCAATTAACATTCATTACTATACAGTAGACTTATCTAATAATTGCATGATATTATTTCTACATTGTTATAAATTTCAAAATGTTCAAAACAAGAAACACTGGAGCACAGAAATTATTACTCCACCTCCTCAAAACTTTCGGCTGTAGCAGCACACATATACCCAGTACTTCGCCTTGCATCAAATGATTCTGAATTCTCTTTAATCTGCATCAATGAGTGAACATCAAGAAACATGAATGAGCAGTTCATAGACCTCAAAGTCATCCTGGCAAGATATATAAAAGATCATCATACCCATATCTGCACTACAAGGATTAAACTAAGACCGATGCTGTAGTAGGTTTTTCCACCAAGAACATCAGCAATCCTCATCGTTTTATCTGGGGATCCTGGCTTTCTAGAACCAGGCGGAGCTTATGTATCTTGAAATTTCAATTTTGCTTTATCCATCAACTCGCTTTTAATGAAAGCATTTCATATCATCATGAAGGTAATACTTTCAGTATTTTCATACAAACAAACCTCTGTAATTCTTGAAGGGTCTGAGTTTACTCCAAAAATTGAAGCAGAATTGTCCACAAAGTGACTGGCTTGCAAAATCGTTCCATCCCCTCCAATTGTAATGACCAAGTCAATATCACTGATTGGTGCCTCTAACTCATCACCAACAACTGTCCTCCATTCAAGTGGTTTTCGATGCAGTATGTCCTCACAGAATTTCACAGTCTCTACGTGAGTCTTGTGCCTGTCTACTAGATTGCCAACTACCTGCAGTTGAAGTAAAAAAACAGGAAGTTTGATATCGATGTGCATTAAGAGATATTTGTTTTTGGGAGAATAGTAAACACAAAAATAAACATTACAATCTATTTGATATCTAAGGATTATTCTCAGTTAGTGCTGTGTGTTTGAATCATCTTCAAATTAGCAGTAAATCAAATGAATATAAATAGGATATCGTCACTAACTTACTAGATATGCATGGGATTGAAATTCATATTGACGAATATTCCAAATTAAGTTACATGACATCAACGACATGCAGAATTTGACAAAACTACCTAATCAAGCCAGAACATAGAATGTCGTTATATAATCTTAGATATATACATGATATAAATAAAAGCTGAAGAATATGCTCCTTGCCTCAAGTTGGTATACACGGACGGGGAATTACAAATGATAACAAATTTGTGAGGACACAAACTAGAAGCATACAAAAATAGCAAACCCAGAAATACTACAGCATATGATACTTTCTGTTTTTACTTTTTATTTAGTTTTTGTTCATAAGAAGATAGATATTCATCAAAGTAATACACCTTCTCAATGCACGCACCTATAAAGCTAGATGCTACTAGTATTACAGATGTCAGTTTGAGTGCCTATCTGTTGCTTAAGAAGACTGATCTCTGCACCTGGAAGGTTTTGTCTCCAAGCAACTGTTGCTGAAACACAACATTCAGCTCAGGAAAAAGAAATGACTTTTATTTTATCAAATTTCTAGTATATCCCTTCTCCTATTCCCACTGTGTTATAATTCTGCTTCCTCAATTAATCGGCAGTCATTTCTAAATTCATGGTAGTTGACTGAAAAGTTCCATTCTTATTATTGATCCTAAGTTCTAACTGAAGGTAGCTTCAGTTCCAATTAACCACACAACCTCCTTGTTCCAGTCCACCAGAATTCTAACTGATTGACAGGTGCTCTTACTGAAAGATTTGGTCATTGATCAACAAGAAGACAACCAAACACATCCCACCTTATTCCAACCACAAACATTCCTAACTGAAAACTGAATTAACCAGATAATTGCTACTCTAATGCTCCCAAAAGACACACCAGGCTATCAATTGAAAAAAGTAGATGACAGATCCTCCCTCCCTAATTTTCTAACTCTCAAGCAAGCCAAGGATAGGTGATCTAGCATATTAGCCAAGTGGCATTGGTGACAAATAATCTACTAGTGCTAACACATCCTCCTCCACTCTCCCATGTCAATCTCCTCATTTGAATTGCTATACACAGCTCAAGTTCTCCCTCATATCAAAGTACACTACAATCCAATCTACTCACTTTCGCAAGCTCCTATGTGTTGGGTCCTGTTCACATACACCAGAGTCCCACGATAAATCTTGGTGGTGTTGTCACCATGGTGCCTTCATTTTTCGCTGACTGTTGAAATCACTAGAAAATTGAGAACATTATCAAAACATCTCAAAACTATTATTATCCATAAGTCTAAAGAGATAACAAGATCTGTTATCTATTGTGATGCTAACTGTTGAAATCACTAGAAAATTGAGAACATTATCAGAACATCTGAATACTAAAATTAGAGGTCTAAAGAGATATAAGATATGAGATCCTGGATTGATGGAAACCTACCCACATGTAGAAGGAGCCTTTGTCATTCCCTCATGAGCTTACAGAAGAAATTGCAAAACAAAAAATATCAAGGAAATCCTTATAGAATACAAATTACAAATCGAGGGTCCACACTGCCAGGTGGCGCAGGAATCCAAGAAACTACTCCTGACATGGATGGTTCAAGGACTAAATTTCACAAGCTAGGAAGCACTCAAAGCTATTTATCAGCCATAACTGGAATAATTGACTTCGATTTGTGTGCCTTGAAGATAAGAGAAGCACATATATTTACAATGAATCAAGTCAACTGTTAATTCCATGAAATTTAGACAAAAGTAAATAAAGCAAATTATAGAACTGTCCACATATGACCAAAGCAGATCAACAGCATTCAAAACTACAGCAATTATAACAGATCATTAAGATTTCTGAAAATAAAATAGAGTAATGAAAACTAGAGCTAAGAATTAATCAAATGAAAAGTGCCCAAAGGGCAAGTCCTAAGCAATTTGGTATATTACTGTATATTAAAGCCATATAATATGACATAACTTTGTATTCCTGGAAAAAGGAATTTGAAGGTTACTATATTATATATATATCAGCAAAGAGATCCTGGAACCATGGGAGCTTATCTAGATATAATAGAGATAGAAAGTAAATAGGCAGCATCGGTTGCTCTCATAATGATCCTATGGAGGAAATTGCACCAATATGAAATATGAAGGAACTTTTTGTATAATATGAAATATAAATTTACATTCCAAGCTAGCAGGAAGCACTGTTGACAATCCAAAGAAGCAGCACTGTTGACAATCCAGAGAAATACTCATAGCATAGATAATTCAAGGACTGCAGTCTTTTAAGAATAGAAAGTAAATTGGCAACATGTCTTCCTTTACTTAGTTTGAGTCTATGGAATTAACAAGTGAGAATGGTTGACCCTTTACAAATAGTATGAGAAAATGAAGCTGAAGGTAATATCTTTTGCATACTCTAAGCATTGCAAGAAATGTATGTATTGCCTTACTAAATGTACCTATAAAAAAAATACTAAAATTTCCTCGATATGGTTTTCGCCTGTTCGCTCAGATCTCAATTCAACAATTGCTTATCACGATATTGACCCTTCTTGAAAGAATTTTAACCATTCAGCCATCAACATCCCATGAAGGGCCATTTAGTCTTGAGCATTTCAACACGTATAGACCCCGAACCCTAGAGGGACATACATACCCCAAGCTACAAAGGTTGTATGCATACTACATTATCCATGTGAACAACAGCAGAAATTGTCCCAGGAATTTGCAGAGATTATATTTTTCAGATAAGGTTGCACTACCAATCATTAATCACGCCCAATAACACATCCTATGTAAATTTATGTCTCCCCACTCTTCTATTTAAAAGGATTGAGATGATACATAAATTACAAAGGAGAGAAATACTTCTTAAAAAGGCAATAACAGAAGATGTTTTCATAATGGAAACAATCGAAATCTAAAGACATAAAAGGAAGTTACTAAAATAGTAAAAACAAACTAAAAAAACTACATGACCATTATAAGCTAAATATAATAATATTACTTGCATGCCCTCCCTTAATAATCATTCTACTAACTACACCAAGTTTGTCCTGAAATTTTACAAATTTATCTCAACTCAAGATCATGGTAAAATGTTTGTCGTCTGGCCCTCAATTGGAACATACTGCAATATCACGGATCCTTCTTCAACTAGTTGGCATATGAAATGACAATGAAGCTCCAAAAATATTTAGTGCTCATGGAAGACTAGATTTTTGGCAGGTTCAGCATCCCTTTGTTGTCACAAAACAAGCATGAAGGCTTTGCTTGAGACATTTTCACATCAAAAAGCACCCTTTGAAGCCAAATTGCCTCACATGTTGCTTTGACAATTCCCATCTACTCCGTTTCTGTGAAGGAGGGAGTTGTTGTTTGGTGCTTCTTACCATTCCATGTGATTGCACCCAAAACAAGATTGAAAACATGCCCAGAAGTAGACTTCCTCTCAAAAGACCCTGCCTAATCTGAATCTATGAACCCAACTGGCCAATACAACACAGGATCTTTGATGCCAGCTGCAATGGTTTTCTTGGACTCCTTGTCAACAATATGACACTTATGTGCACTGAAGATGACATCCAACTAGGGGCAATTTTCCATAATCCAACTCAGTAAAAGCATATTGAGCTCCACTCTTGGAACAAAGCATACATTGTAAAACACAAGATTTCTTCTTCAAAGGTTATTTGAACACTGCCCTTGGCCTCTTGTCAGCAGCAGTATACTCTTCACCACCACAGAACATTACTATATCAAAGAAAGCCTTATACTCCACAAACCAATCTCTCCTATTTGTAAAATGCAAAGTTGCACCAGAATCAATATACCATGCAGAAGAATTGACATTGTTTGTTGGTATTTTGACTACCCCTTTATTATACAGAGACACAGAAATGAGATAGAAAATCAGCTTCTCATCTCAGCAAAGATCTAAAAATTTCAAACCCTAGACGATCTTGAAAAACCTAAAACCCTAGTAGCACAAAACCCACAATTTCTTTATAAACTTGATTTTGAAAATAAAAGTCATTAAAACGGTTGTTGTAGCAAACATATCTGAATTTTTATAATAAAAAAAATTTGCACACACTCTTGGGTGCCTTAGATCTTTTTCATTTTTTGAATTTGTTAGCCTATACTTGATTTTTGAGGCCTTCAACGTCCCTTTTTGCATTTTTTAGTGCTTGTCTAGTTTGCTTTAAACTTTTTGTTTCACTAAATCTCTTGCTTTTGGTTTTCCCTTTGATTCCGTATATCTTAGGGCTTAATCGGACTTATTAGTCAAAAGATGTGACCATTTAAGTGCCCAAAAAGTGAACTCTCCAAGAGAAACCACATATTTAAAGTTATATTCTAATGTTGAGTTTCACTTTTTAAAAAATATAACTTAAAATGACTTTATTTTATGTTTTTTAGTTACTTTATCACTTAAGTGACTATAGTGCACTATGTAGTCTAATTTAATGTTGAGATTTACTTGTTTTATTTAAAACATCTAAGTAAAATGTTGCTTTTAAATAAATATTTACACATAATGTGTAAACTATGGTGTAAATATTCTATTTGACCCATTTTAAGTAATATTTGCTCAATAATTAATTAAAAATGTGCGAAATAGTAAATTTTAGTTGTGCAACTCAATAGCATGTCATTTTTGAAATGTGTCACATGCAATTGCATCTAAACAATGAAATTTACCTTTTGCATGCAAATGCTTCTAGAGAGTGAGATTTACTTGTTACATGCAAACGCAAATGACCAAAATATGCAAACTCATCTATAGAGTCCGATTTTGGCTTGTTCAACCCAAATGCATGATAAGTCAAAGCATATTTTAAAACATGCAATCACACTTGGAGAGTGCGATTTGCACTTTAAGGAAAAAATAAAACATGTCATTGCACTTGAAGAGTGTGATTTGCTCTTTGAGGATAAGTATTTGACTTGGGCAAATGAAAAAGCATATTTTAAAGGATGCATTTAAATCCCAAAAGTCAGATTTGCATCAAACATGTCTTTTTCAACTAAGGCATTGCAAGTAATGGCCCTCCAAGAGTGTGTTTTGCATCAAAACCCACAAATGCAAGCGTTTTTAACTTGTGGATTTCCATCTAAAGAGTTAGTTTTGCACGTAAAATGCATTTTCCAGCCCAAATGTCACATGTAAAGGCCCCTCAAGAGTGTGATTTGCACTACAAACTCACTTTGCATATGCATTTGCTTCATGCGTTTGGCTTCCTAGAGTCCGATCTTGCTCATAAGTCAAAAACATTGGAGTTGGAAGGCAAATCCCAAGAGTGTGATTTGCTTCTTGGATGCATATAAACAACATTACAAAGGCATTCTTCACCAAATACATGCAAAGGGGCTGGGAGAGTGTGTTTTTCACCAAAAACGCACAAATACATGCATTTTAGCTCATGTATTTGCATCTTCAGACCACGTTTTTGCCTTTGAGTGCATGTATTTAAATCTAAAGTCCATGTTTTTCACCAAAAAATGCCGAAACGCCTCATGTAAATGCATTTCTAAGGCACATTTTTCAACAAAAACGCCAAAATACATGCATTTTGTCAAAATGTTTTGCATGTAACTGAGTTTAGAGACCACGTTTTGACATATTCAAGCAAAAACATCCATGCTTTTGATCATTCTAAGTGTGATTTGCACCAAACATTATTGAAGAAATAGGTTTGCAACAACATCTCGATCTTTCATGCACATGCATTTGCCCTTGGAGACCACGATTTGCATTGAAAGTTTGATTTTTCAAAGGTTCTTGGTTGTTGCAGGCATTTGCACTTGGAGAACCCGATTTTGGAGGAGACTTGTTCATCCAAACTTCTAATTCCTCCTTTTTTGGCTCATTGAGCTCCAAGTAAGTAGAATGATTCAGCTTTGCTTATATTTCTTACTTGTTTTGCTACAATATTGCATTATTTGGCTTGTTTTTGTCCATTTGTTCAAATGCAGCCCATGTCTTTCGTATTTTGTTTTTAAAGAAGTTTGAAATTCTCTCATTGCAAATGCAAAATCTCCTCTAATCTCCAGAAACAAAAATTGCATGTAAAGGGATATCTTGAAGTTTGTCATGTTTGAGTCGATAGAAAGCGGCAAGCTCTTGTTTTGTTCTTAGTTTTTCTTGCTTGTTTGTTGCTTGTTTTGATTTGTTTTTGGAGAAAAGTTGAAGATTTACACCCAAGAATGCAAGTGCATTTCCATGTTTCCACCTCCCATACATCATCCATTTCCCAAACTCATTCATTTTCCACTTTCCCATACATGTAATCGCACTCTCCGAATCCAACTGCATGTATTACATCATGTAAAATGAGGAGTTTTACCACATGCAAAGACATCTAGAGAACCTGATTTGCGTGAAAACTCACATATCAAGCATCTAAACTCTCATCTTGCACGTACCCAAAACGCTTCCAACTTGCATTCTTGGTCACCCAAAGCAAATGCCTCTTTTTGCCCACATGCAATCCACCATCTTAAACCTGATTTTGGATAGTTTTGCCCAAAATATAAGCTGTTCCATTCATTCCCAGCTTTCAAAAGTGATCAATAAGTATCTAATCCATGCTTCAAACACCCATCTCTCATGGATCCTCATTGCAACTGAAATCCTAAAGTTATCATGAATCTGATCTCATTGGAAGATGTTTTCATCTCCATGTTGCGACACACACTTCAAGATATGTCAAAACTTCTTCAAAGAATAGAGACATCCCATCAAAAAGATATGCTTTGAATCCAAGGAAGCAATAATTCATTTGATCTCCACTTTCCCAATGGCTAACCCAAAACCTGAGTTCCTATGGGCATGTGCCAAAGCACTTTGATTTGTGAGAGAGAGAGAGAGAGAAGATTCATCTAAAGATGTTCATGGGAAAGTTGTTCCAGGTTTACATCCAGATATCATTGAGAAGGTTTTTCAAAGTGTCAGAAACTCCAGAATGTATGAATCTAACAAAGAAGAATTCACTACTATGGAATGAGGAAAAGCTTGATTATATTAAGTTTTCAAATAATAAATGGCAATTCATCAAAGAGAGTGCAATAGCGCAGAATACAAGGACTTCCAATCTAGCAATTGAATACATTTTTGTCACCAAATAGAAAAGCTTTTGCTAATAATCTACAGGATTGATTCAGCAATTCCAACTTTTTTTTATAATGTTGTAGTTGTAGAAGATGAATTCCATGTGATGCAATTGTATGTAATTCGATTGCATGTGCACATGACATATAATCCAATAATTCTTATCACCCAGTTTGACTAGGTCAAGGTGGTTGAGTTGCTCCCACCTTTTTCTCTTTTTTCTTGTTGCTTCCTATATAAGGAGTGCCCTTCTCATTGTAAAAATGATCTTTTATTTTATGCAAGAAAGCTCTGATAAAATTGTGCAAGTATAAATTTGATTGTCTACTACTGCTTTGAAGAAAAGTGAATACAAAGAAGCAATTGGAGATGAAACTTTGATTGACAGCAGCTATGATAGTGCAAATTAGAAACTTTGACTGTAATTTGTGTATGTTCTCTTTGATTCATGTTGTTGTTGTATGTTTAAATAATTGAACATAACAAGTTAAGAAGCAATCAAAACTGAAGATTTGACTGGGAACGATTGTGGTAACACATAGACTAAAAGCTTTGACTGTAGCTTGTATTGTCGTCTCAAATCACAAAAATAGTTAGAATTCCCTACTTCTAAAAGTCTTTGTGCCCCAATGGTAAAGATTATTCTTATAGAACTAATTAAAATTAGACTTAGAGAAAAACCCGTACACTTTCAACTAGCCTTTGAGTTCATGTTTGGTATCGGTATTACTGTTTCCAGCTATTAGATAAAAAAGTAGTTAGAAATTTCATCTTGCCCATTACTTGCTCCACAGGTACGTGGATTCCTTCCTAAAAGATAAGAGGAAAGAATATTGGTAACACCCCTTACAAAATCTCTCGACTTCTTGGTTACCTTGAGTTGATCCAAGGAACGGTAAGAAGGGGAGTGTTCCCTTAAAGGTAGGAGAGACTCAGTCTTATACGCTGTGGCTAGTCTATCTATTTTGCAATTGGATTTTAAAAATCTATTGGTTGCAAAATATCCATCCAACGAACAACTCACAACTCTCAAAAGCAAACAAACCACTAAGAGGTCATGTCAACTGAGAAGAAAACCCACTTGAATTGAGAAGAAAACCCGTGTTAACAAAAATCACCAAAACAAGTCATGTAGCACACAAGCAAGGCAAAAACATTGTCGCACCAGAAACAAAAAACTTGTGTCACATGAGCATGGAACGACACAAGAAAAACAGCAAAAGAAACCCCTAACTGGTCGCGATACAATTTGTGTAACGAAATCTAAGTGTTCTAGCACGGCATGAATTTTGTAGAGGAAAATCACAAACATATAGTCGCAATTTGCAAAGATAAAATTCCTCAACAAAAAGCAACCAACCAACAAAAGCTAGGATAAACACACTATTTTTTGAAGCAAAAAACTTATCCAAAAACCTTTGCTTTGCAAAACGCGATGCTCAAACAACAAACCCGCAAATTTTTTAGAGAAAATTTTTATTTTATTTAAAGTTTTGATCAAAACAAATCATTTGATTCACATTGTGTAAAACAAAATCCCATGATTTTTGTTTCAAAAATAAACAGATCAGAAAACTTCTACAAATTCCCTCAAAAAAATTGGGCAAAAATTTAATGAGTTTACTATCAAAAAATCAACTAAAATTATCTTTGCTTTGATACCATAAAATGATTGAGATAATGAATAAATTTAAAGAAGAGGAATACTCCTTGAATACAAAATTACAGAACCATAACCGAGAACTGAAGACATAAAAGGAAGTTACTAAAAATTATCTAAACCATAGTTGATAATCGCACAATAATATCACATATATCGCGATATCAGTCTACAGAACTGGAGAAGATATTAGAGCTGAAAAAATCGGAGAAGATATAATGAAAATCTTGGCAAGATTTTAATTCAGAAAATCACGATAAAGTCGTGATACACCTGCCAAAAAATTGGTGGCCAAAGTCAAAGCCAGAAAAGACAAAGTTTAGGTTTCCGAAAGTTCTAATAAGGACAAAAAAATCGCATTTACAGGTCTTATTATTTATCGTTCTTGGTGTTTGTTTTTGCATCAACAGCAATCCTTCGTGGTTGTTTTTTCATGTGCAAGCATCATTGGTAACCTGGTGGTCATTTTTGGCATTTGCATCCTGCTTGGTGGTTGTTTTAGACATTTGCATCTACAGCCATTGTTGGTGGTCATTTTAGCAGTAGCCATTTCTTCTTCACAAGCTAACGGTATTCAAGGTAACGGTGAAAATGAGCATTTAATATACATTTAGAAATCAAGTTTCTTCTTGATGTAGACTCGGCACTGGCCATTTCTTCCAGAGTTGTTGATAATAGATATTGATTTTTCCATCTATTTTTTTTATATTGAGTCTTGTTTACACAGTCTGCACATCTCAGATAACTCAAAATCCAAACTAAAAATTGTTATTGTATAATACTATAAACTTATAAACATAAACATAAACTTGGAAGTTAGAACATTGTAATGGAGTACTTATAAGACCAAAAGTTATAATTCATTATTAGATGCCAGATGCAAAGTTCAACATAATCTATAACACTTCCTATATTCCTTGGGCTAAACACTTTGAAAATAAAAATGATAATTAGAGTTCAACTTCACATTGCATAACTTCACAGTTCAGTCACCACATATTACCATTTTTTAGTGTTGCTTTAACTGAAAGGTTGATTATTGATCAATATAGGAAAATTTTACAAGATAATCTGGTTTGTCTTGACTCTTGAGTCTTACCCACTGTTTGAAGTTTGAACCTACTGAAGACTCCATAATGGAAGAGTGTGTATTTAACAATGGTAAAGAAAATGAAACTGTACAAATTACAACCACCCAGCCTTCATTTAATTTTTAAGAAATAGGAATCTGTTTGAAGAGACCATATTGCAAATCTTCATATTTCATATCAGAACAGGGATCATCAACATTGTAATAAATGAGGGATTATGTACTGTTAAACAATTGCAAATCAAATAAATTGCAATGTCTTTGATTATGAGCATTGAGTGTTATATGAAAGCCAACTGTTTGACATATCCTTAAGCAAAATAGTAGAAAAATTAGCCATTAAAAATGATCATCAATCCTTTGCTGTAATTATTCCTTATGTCCTCTCAGTTTCAGTAAGTCTGATTCATTATTCTTGCTGTTGCAGACTTACAGGTAACAAAAATCAGTATCAGTATCCCGTAGAAAATGGCTGGTGGCAGAGGTAGGGATGACTTTGGAAACATGGGACAACGGGAGAAAAAAAAAGATGTAAATTGTGACCACTGTCTTAAGTTGATGAGTGGGGGCATAACTAGACTAAAATATCACATTGGAAAGATTGAAGGACATGATGTCACACCATGTGATGACTGTCCTGAAAAGGCAACTAGGGAGGCTATAACAAGCCTTAATGCATATGAGCAAAAGAAGATAGCAAAAAAAGGGCAACGAATGCCATGGCTGCCCCAATGGGAGATTATAATTCTACAGGGTTTCAAATAGGTGCAGAGGCTTCTTCTTCCATTGGGCCACGGATACGAGGATTGTCATCCGAGAATGTGAGGGGTCATCTTTTAGACTTTTGGGTTCCACATAATACTCCTGGTGCTCAGCCTAGGTTGAAAGGCACTACATAGAACAAAAAGATGCATGAGAAGATAAAGGTGGTAGTTGTGACATTTGGGATCTACAATGATCTTCCCTTCAATGCTTTATGTAGTCCATATTGGGATCAAGTGATCACTTCAATTTTTGTCTAGTAAGGGGTTCAAGGCCTCAACTCGTAAGGAAGTGAGTGGGCCATTATTACACAATGAGGTAAAAACCATTCATCAACTTGTGGAAGAGCAAAGAAAAATATGGGAACATAGGGGCTGCACTATTATATCCAATGGGTGGACAGATGGTAGGAATGGTATTACAATAATAGATAGTTTCTATTATCTCTGGTTAGCATCTAATAGTTATCTATTGTAATCTTTTGTAAATATTAGAATGTTTCTAATATTTAGTTTTCTATTTCTAAAATTGAATGTTTCTATTCTTTAGTTAGCTATAGATAACTATTAGTTTTCTCTTAGCTAGAATAAGATGTTTCTATTCTTTACGTTTGTTTCTCAAGGAAATATCGTTTAGTCTCTTGTATAAATTGATCTCTTGATCACTATTAATAACAAGCAAATATTTTCCAATTACTTCGTAATATGGTATCAGAGCTAATACTCTAAATTTTTCAAAAATAATTATAATTACTTAGTTGAAATTATCTGCTTTTCATTTTCAAAATTATTTACATGCATATAATTATAATTACTTAGTTGAAATTATCTGCTTTTTATTTTCAAAATTATTTACATGCATATTTGCTTCCAACTTTTTGTAATCTGACTAGGGCTTCCATTTTGAGGGATTTGAATCCGTTGACTTCTAGTTCGGTTTTGCAACCCATTTTTGTCCAGATCCATCTATTTTTCTGCACATTTTTGTCATTTTTTGAGGTTTTTTTGCAGCAGTGCCATTTTTGTTCAAAACCCTAATCTTCAGGTTCAGAAAAAAATTTTGATTCTAGATTTCTGATGGGTTTTTTGAGAGCTCAATTGGGTTGTCGTCAGAATTTTTTGGATGCCTCAATTTTTGAGCCAGCTGGTCCAAAAATCGACAACATATTCTTTCTGGGTTTTTCGAGCTCTCTTCTAGATCGCCCTTCAAATTTTTTGGTGTCTCTACTTTTTGGAGTTGCATGTGGTGTCTCTAATTTTTGGAGTTGCATGTACTTGCATGTTGTTTGCATGTGTTGCTTTACCATGCAAAGTCTCATGTTTTGCCTCCCTTAAAAATTCTGGTGGGTTTTCGTAATTTCCTCAAAAACAAAAAAATCTAATGGGTTTTCATATTTTTTTTCCCTAAAATGTTTTTATGGGTTTCTATAATTTTTCCCTTAAAAATTTATGATTATGTAATTCACAAAGTTGTGTGACATTCCTTTGTGGGTTTGTGATTTTTTCCTCAAAAATTATCTGTTGGGTTTTACCGTTTTCTTTTTAAAAAATGAAGCTTTGTAATGTTGGGTTTTGACTGATTTTTCACCACAAAAATCATGTTGGGTTTTGATTGATTTTTCACCTCAAAAATCATGTTCGGTTTATATTCTTTTTCACCTCAAAAATCATGTTGGGTTTTGATTATTTTTCGCCACAAAAATCATGTTGGGTTTCGATTGATTTTTCACCTCAAAAATCATGGTCTTTTGCGGTTTGTTTTGGAGCATTATGTTCGTCTACAAAGTTTTGGAGCATTATCCAAAGTATCATCAGCAGTCTTCTCAGCAAACATCCTCTGCTCCAAATTTAGAAGGCTCTCGAAAGAAAAACATTCAATGAAACTATTGCCACAAGTTTGGGCACATGAAGGTTCAATGTCGAAAGCGCTTAGCTGCCCTATCTAAGCAATCTCGCAACCCATAGCGAATAGTGCGGAGCCCCTTGAGCAAACAGAATCTGCCTTTTACGCTTTTTGACAGCTCTGTGCTCTAGATAGATTAACCATTAAGGGAGGATATTACAATAATAGATAGTTTCTATTATCTTTGTTTAGCATCTAATGGTTCTCTATTGTAATCTTCTGTAAATATTAAAATGTTTCTAATATTTAGTTTTTTGTAACTAGAATAGAATGTTTCTATTCTTTAGTTAGTTGTAGATAATTGTTAGTTTTCTCTTAACTAGAATAAAATGTTTCTATTCTTTACGATTGTTTCTTAAAGAAACATCATTCAGTCTCTTGTATAAATTGATCTCTTGATCATTGTTAATAACAAGCAAATATTTTTCAATTACTTCATAATAAATAGGATGCTCATCAACTTTATAGTTGCTTCAAGGATACAATTGGTATTTATAAAATTGGTTGATGCCTCTGATCAAGTGAAGAATGCAGACACTTTGTACAACATGTTGGATGAGCTGGTGTTGGAAGTGAGGGTGGCTAATGTAATCCAAATTGTGACTAATAATGCAGCTACATATGTGGGAGCCGGTAGACTTTTGATTGAAAGGCATCCCACACTATTTTGGAGCCCTTGTGTTGCCCATTGTCTTGACTTGCTCCTTGAGGACATGAGGAAACTGAGTTGGGTGGAAAAGGTGGTTGAAAATGGAAGGAATATTGCAAAGTACATCTACAATCACAGATGGGTCTTGAGTCTTATGAGAGAGCACATTGGTGGTAAGGATCTTGTGCGAGCAGGGTTCACATGCTTTTCTACTGATTTTCTCAACTTGGAAAGCATATTGGAAACCCTGTTAGACCTGAGGCGTATGTTTCTGATTAAGAAATGGTTAGGAACCCTGAAGCAGAGAAGATTGTGAACGTTGTGTTTGATACTAGATTTGGCAAGCTAATGGAGATCATCAAAGTTTTCATGTCTTGATTGATGATTTATTAGTCCCTGCCTTATTAAAAGGCAGGGAACTAATGTTCTTTACTTACCCCCCCAAATTATTTTTCCCTGCTAACCATCGATCATATTGTAAAGTTTGAGAGGCAAGATTTTAAAAAACTAATTATCAAATGCTAATTTCGATTTTTTCATTGGTTAGGATTATTTTAGCCGAGGTTTTAGTCATTTTCTCAAAATTAATATTAGGCAGAAAAAATAGGAGTCCGTAAGTGGAGTTGTTGCGAATTAAAGTTCAGTTGTACTGTGTAATGCAGGCAGAAGGAAGTTGGCGAGGAAAAAGGTGCACTAAATGTGGTTGCAGCACCGACATTGTAGGTAGATGAAATGAAGTGGATTGCCATTCAATTTTCATATTAGCGAGTAGCAGATGTTGAAGGTTCCGAGTTGAAGCAAACAACATCAGGTATGTGCTGAAGTTTCCTTTCCCTTCTCTCTGTGAGACACATATTTTTGCTATGTATGCAACAAGTTTTAGGATGGATTTGGAAATTTACAGTTACACTTTAAGCAAATAACAAGATAAAATGTCTACAAAAACAACAGTGATTGTGCATTTAATAAATTTCCCCGCCTCTGTCCTCTCTGTCTTTTTGTGACCTCTCCATCTTTCATTGACATCTAGAAATTTTGATTTGTATGAAAAGCCCTTTGGGTGGCGCAATTGATGATGTTTTTGACAGATTTTTTGTCATTTATGGTTGACATCCTCGAACCCTAAGAACACTGAAACCCTTCTCCATATGCAAGACATAAAATTCAGTCTGTTCTTTTTAAATCAAAACTAAAATTTTGCAATTTTATTGCAGGTAACATCTTATTTGCAATTTTATTGCAGGTAACAATATTCAGCAACAAATCTTTGTGGTCACTCCCATCCAATGATTTACACTGGAACAGATGGCACATGTGCAGATTATAGCTATATACCCTTACCCTGTTTCATCATCTTCATTAACTTAAATGATTTTTCTCTCTTCTTGTTCACTCTTTTCTAGTTATATTTATATCCCTGTTTCATCATCTTCATTTATTGATTTTCTGTCTGCTTACTCAATTGTTATGAACAACATAAACTTTTAAAACTAACTCAGTAGTGATGAGGTCTGAAGGACAACTAAATAGCACTGAAACCTTTTAATTGGTGCAAATGGTTTTGAAAGTTTGGAGCATTGAAATACAATGTGGTCAAGAAAATAGTATTGCCTCATAAAAGAGGGAAATGCCCATGCTTCCCAATTGTACATTTACAGTGCATAACATCCATGCTAATCACATCAATGTAACATGCCTATAATAAACCAAGCAACGCTATTTGTAGTTCTCCACAGTTTAAAGCAGCTATAGCGTTAGAAGCAGCAGTGGCACGTGTAAAAATTTGACAAATAACCTATGTTTTAGAAATATATATGCATACCACACAATGTTATATTGGTGTTGTGCTTAAATTATATGCTTTATTTTCTGTATTCTAGACTTTTATTTAATTACAATTTGTCCAAATAAAAATACAGACCACAATAAATTGTTACACTGACTTGATTGATTTAGCAATTAGAACTGTATTTTCTGATCTTCAACTGACACAACATGAAAATAGGTTTGTATGTTTACATATTTATTTTTAACAAAGAAATTGTTTAATAGTAAAACTCCAGTTTATATTTTCAAAACATCAATTGCTTCTCTAATTTACATTACAAAAATATTGGAAGAAAAATAGGACAATAGTAAGTCGCTCCAAAATGATGGCTTGGATTAGGGCCAGGTCTTACACAACCATGCATTGCTCCACAGTGCTTGAAGTCCCTGCAAACATATATTGTTTCTTCAACTCCAAATACAGCCACTACTTCTCAGAAATATACAACCTCTTCTAGTTTTTACTTTTACATTTAGATATTTATATTTTAATTTTTTGTTAAAATTTTATTCTTTTCTATTTTAAGAACACTGTTCTCATGAGAACAATTTAATGCATGCAGATCACAGCTGCAGACTTTGCTGGGTGAGGATTAACAGTAATAGAAGACAAAAGAACACAATCTTCGTTCAGGTACACTACCTTATGGCTCATATAGTCTGATCTAAAATGTAAGTTTCATAATCTCTAAGACCATTTTATTTATTTTATACCTATTTTGGGATTGAAGGTATAGTTTGCCAAGAATTGACGAAATCTCACTAACTGTAGATTATAACTTCCATTTATTTATCTTTATTTTTTACTTTTGATTCTTAAATGCTTCTGACAAATCGAAATTATGATTCTTAGATGTTTGCTATTTTGATGTATACTTTTTGCACTAGTCTTAGTTTCAATAACTCTTAGCATCTCAATGTATACCCTTTCATGTTTTAATGCATCACTTTTATGCCTTCATTCTTAGTTACTTGCACATATCAGGACCCTAAGAGCATTGACTTATGTTAGTCCCACAACTCTGTCGCAAAATGGATTTGCACAATAGCTGTGGAAAATTCAGCTCATCAGAATGTAATGGCCCAGAAACTGAACCAGCTACATCACTATCTGCAACATCATTGACCACTGCGCAAAGTACACAACTAACAACAAAGCCTTGCAAGATGCAAAAATTCCAAAGTCACTGCGATACTTGGAAGAAATAATATACCATAACACAAATGAAGAGATAATTGACAAAAACCAAAAAAACAGTGGACATCTTTCTGTACAGAAAGTGAGGCAGCTCAATTACAGTCTAGAACAACATGTATTAGTCTACCAAAAATAGGCTTAAGAACAACAGAACATGGTCATGGCAAAACTAGGCATTCATTGCACTCCATTAAAAACATGATATGTATGAGCAGAAACAAAGGCATCGTTCAGGGAAACCATAAGCAACAAAAACCTGACAATGGTACAACACATACGAATTTGCATATGCATTTGCACCAATCTCACAGACGAAAGCGTAAACAACTATCAGTATGTCAACAAATCTCAAAAGCAACCAAAAGATACCAACGCATTATAAATGACACGCCAATAAACCCATGCAGCATTTGTGAAATGTTGCACTTTCACAGAAACACACAGATCATTGAGAAAACATTTCTCAATGATTTTAAATCTCTTCTGATAGCACATCAAAAGGAGAAAATTGAAATTGGGCAACTAGTATGTACCCAATGTTTCAAAGCTACTATATCTGGCAAAGTTCTTGCTTTTGCAGCGCCTCGGAAAATACAAAGAAACACATGCATCAATGCAATACATATATTGACATTGGAAGAAAGGCTTGTGTCCTTGACATTGCCTTTGTACAAATAAGGCAACTAGGTTTCAAAAGGTCGTAATATGGCCTAAACGGAACAATCATTAGTGTGCCCGTCAATATTGATAAAGTGCAACGTATATTGCCTAGAGAAGTAGACGACGACAAAACAATTGCAATAAGATTAAAGAGGAAACTAGAATATGCAAACACTTATGCTCAAGGAAATGTAAGATCCTTGTGTGTAATGAATACATTATCAAATCTAGCAAGAACACCCTTGTATATTAGAGAAAACATTGCTATAAATAAGCATTGGCAAGCCATCCTTACGAAAAAACAACAAATGCAACTACTCACCGATTCAAAAATGGATGACTATAATGAGAGCAATGAAGCTGATGATGAACCAGTCTCAGAATCCCTTATCCATTGGTTTATTAACACACATTCAATCAAAGATCTTGACACAACAATAATTGAGATTACACATTCCAAAATAATCAAACCTCTTGGAATATTCCAGCATCCGAACTCATAAGAAATGAACTTCCCAACTCTATTCTATGGTTATCCAAGGCTAGAACATGTTCTCTCAAATTTCTCATTCAAAAAAATAGCAAAATGGGAGCTTATGCGTATGGACAACAACTCTATCACACATATTACAGACATTTTCTTTAAAGCCATTAAGCTTATCATCCAACAAATATTGTCGATTGCATGGGTTTGCATAAGGAAAGCAGAGCTGAAAGGTAAGAAGTTGTTGGCAAAAAGACATCCGCACTCCTGCAAACATTGAACAAATATTAAGATCACCAATCGGTTTCAGATCATTGAACAGTGTCTTCCCCAACTCAGTAGAAAATACAAGGAAAAACATATTTGCAATGATAAGGCAGTTAGGACCACCAACATTTTTCGCCACATTGATAAGTGTCGAGCACTTCTAGACGCCGCTAGTGGAAGCTTTAGATCATATCTATGCCGCCTAGAACTTTAAAGTCATTGAATCTATACAAGATAAAAATTTAGACTTCCAGATAAGACATAACCCAATTCTATACACACGCTATTTTAATCATCAACTTAATGCATTCCGAAGAATGATGTTGACAAATACAGAATTGTTTGGCAAAGTGTTGGACTACTTCTTTGTCTCTGAATTCCAAAATAGAGGAAATGAACATTTGCATTTTATGTTGTGAATTCAGAATGCACCCATAAATGGAAAATGCAAAAATCAAGAAATCGAGAACTTTGTTGACATATATTTCTTCCATTTCAACACTTCTCGATGAAAGCCTCGTCAAAATTCAAAAACACCATCACATAAGAAGTTGCAAGAAATATAGGACATCAACTTCTCACTTCAACTTTCCTATGCCTCCAATGAGCAAAGCAACTATTCTAGAGCCTTTACCAACACCAGATACACGAATCAAAGACAAAGCAACAGAGCTCTTTAAGCAACTAGAGCATAAACAATACTCGAGAGATGTTCCATTTGAACAGTTCCTCGATGCATTCCAAATCACTGAAACCAATTACATCTTAAAGCTATGCATGGCATTAAGAAGAAGAGTGCTACTACTAAAGAAACATCCAGCTGACATGTGGACAAATGCAGTTGCAAAGCAAGTGCCAACACTATAGTATGCAAACATTGATACACAATTCATACTAGATGCTTATGCTGCTGCATCTTATTGCTGCTCCTATATGACAAAACAAGATACAACAACATTAGCATTTTCAACAACTTATGACAACAAAACACAATTCATAAGCAAACTTAGAAATGCATTACTGAACTACCAACAAATGTCTAGTCGTCAAGCTGTTCACATTGCATTGTCATTGGCACTACACGGATCATCACGAAAAGTTGTGTTTATCAACACTGCACCATTAGAAAACAAAGTCCTCATGCTAGTCCAAAACTATTGGACTGAGAGGATGATAACTCTAAGGACATCATGTATGCTTCCGCGATAGAAAAATACATATCAAGACCACCCACACTAGACAATCTATCACTTGCAAACTACACGGCATTCTACTACAACACATCCACTAGTCTCCAAAAAAGACAAAAAGCACAAATCATAGGGTTTGTCAAATACAATCCACACATTGACTACGATAATTATTGCAGAGAGAAACTTATGCTTTATGTACCTTTCCAAGTAAATGAACAAGCCTTGTTATTAGAACACAGGACATCGGCTGAAGCGTTCCAAGAAAAAAAGAGCAAATAGCAAGCATAGAAAAAATGTTCAATGCACAAATAGATTATAGATGGGATAGCCTGGACGATGCAAAAAAGAAGCTAGACAACAACGAAAACCCTACAATGATATTTGATCATCACCCACACTCAATCGATCAATCAGGAGTGTACGAGCACTATGACATCATTACTAACCTAATGCATACTAGAAAACCCAAACCAAAGAAAACTATCCATGGTCCGCTATTTTCACAAATTGCACATCCATTCTTACAAAGCACTGAAGACTACTTCTGCATGTGAAGACAATTAAACAAAGAGCAAAATGTTATGACAAAACGACTTCTTCCACATAAACCATTGTACTTATTCCTAACAAGAGTTGGAACTAGCAAGATCTTTACAGCAAAACTGCTCTATGAGGCCTTGATACGCCTATATGACAAACAATTACATAACGACCCACTCAAACCAACATTATTGCCGCCTCAACAAGGAAAAGCAACATACAACGTAGGTGGACTAACTGCGCATTCCATATTTCATCTACCATGCAACTCATCAAGAATGGCATCATTAGACTCGAACACTTTGCATAGCTTAAGCAAAAGACTAGAGCAACTACAACTTCTCTTAATTGACAATACATGACTAATCGGCTCAGCAACCCCATACAACATAGACAAAAGACTACACCAAATAAAACATACACCAACCCAACCATTCGGTAACATAAACCTCATATTCTATGATGACTTCCACCAAGCACTAGTATGTGATGGCTGGATTTTCGAACAACCAACAATTAGCGTAGACAAAATTCCATACACATTTTGGACTGACAATGTCAAATACTATGACTTGGCAAACAACTTCAATCCTTTCTCCATAGGTGTGGAAGTAGGTTTACTATCCTACAAACGAAGCCTATCACACAAGTTTCTAGCATACTTAGACTGAGAATAAAGATACTATCATCAATCTACCAAACCTCAACACCTAAAGAATAATGAAGAAGCCCCAAATATGTCATATCAAAATCCTTGCATAGATCTTGTTTTATTTTTTCAATCAAATGCATTCAATTGCCAGAAAAGGAAAGAGAATATCATCACTGCGGCATTTGATATACAAATTACTATCAAAACTGCAACACTGAAAACCATGAGCAACCAAGTACTGATCAATTTTGATGTACCACACTCAATGTGTTTATTTGAGTCCATCTATATTCCTTTTTGTGATCCTGGTTTTCTAAGCAATCTGATCTACTTGTATTTTAGTTTTTTATTATTATTTATTTATTTATCATTTAATATTTATTGATTTTTATTTATTTATTTTATAGTTTAATTTTATTGTTGTCTAATGTCAAATTTTGCTTCAAAAAGGGGCCATTACAGAGTGAGAAGGTACACCAGGAGTGGGATTTTTGTTTTGTGAGTTCTTCATATTTTTCCACTTAGTATGGCATATCAAATACTTTTAATGATTATTTTCTATTTAGCTTCTAAAGTTCTGCAAATTTTTTCCCTTTCTGTTTAACTTACCATAAATTTTACAAAATATCTTATCTAAAAAAATTCCTAACGATAATCTCGTGCAATAAACTACAGAAGTTAAAATATATCTAAAAGAGAATAAAAGAAAAAAGTCAATGGGCCCTTGGTCTACCAGTGAAGTTGAAAGGTTCTTAAAGAACCCACCAAGGATCATGTCTTGCTGAGTGTGGCTCTGATATTGAAAAGGGAAGAGGCTGAGATCGTGCCCTGGGCGAATTTGGCGGAATGGATGCCCCCTAGTCCTTGGCTCTTAGCCAAAGAGGTTTTGTCGTAAGGCTAGTGCTCCCGGATCGAGTAGCTACAAATATTTCATGGAGTACCTCCTGTTGCCAATTAGAATTGCGCCTATAGTGAGATGCAGAATCTAGCTATCCCATTGAAACATGGAAGCTCTCTCAAGTGGTGGGTTTGTGATAACCATGAAATTTCCTTATTACAATTCATACTTTTGTAATTATGAAAGAGAAATAAAATGATCTCATTGTATATATCAATAAAATATAATAATAAAATAATTGCATGGTTAATATAATATTAAATTGAATTAAATAAGTAAGATAATCATTATAATACATTAAATAAAAAAATGAGTAATCATTATAAATGATAAATAAGATGATAATAAATAATGATAAATAATGATATTATTGATATCAATAATATTAGTAATAATCATTATAAACAAATAAATAAACAAGTTGGGATCGAAACTGACAAGTATAAACTGATATTAAAAATCGTAACTAAAGGCAATATTATTACAAATTGAATAGATAGATAATTACTTGAAACGACGCACTGTCTGGAACGACATACCCATTCACGTCATATAACAAGGGGAAATCACCGAGTATTGGAAAAAAAAAAACAAGGAAAAAGAATCGAAAAAAAGACAGGTGAAGAGTAATTTGCAGACGTTGCCGATAGAGAATATACTAAAACACTTTCCCTGAGAGAAGACCACTCACGTGTGGGGAGTTTGTGCATCCGATAATATACAACTTTGATACACAATAATGAAGGCATGAGACAAGAAGAGACAGCGGACTACATACAAGGGATTGAGAAAAACAGACATCACATTTTATATTCGCGCTAGCAGTGCAAACTAAATAAGGGAAGGAAGGAGAAAACAAGTGATACGCAGGAACGGATTACACTCAATACACCAATCCGTGGTGGGAGTTCAATTAGCAAGCAATCAGGAGAAAGGAAAAACAGAAGGCATGTAGAGGGAAAACATCAAACACGAGCTTGGACAGGGAACATAGACATTAGAGGCAGAAGTGCAGGCAACGAAGGAAGTATTGCCCTCAGCGACAAGCTGGCAAACAATGGATAGTAGAGAATTAACAATCTCATTAATAAACAACATCCCTATATTGTGACACTGCAAATATTACCTCTAGGAACCAGTGTGTTTTCTGTCAAGGTATTGGAGTAGGTAATGATGATCTCTTTTGAGAGAAACCTTCATTCGACATTCAAATGAATTATGAGGAATTTGGAGAAGTTTTAAAAGGAAACTCAGAATATCATAATAGTAAAGATAATTAAAATGCTTAGTTTCTTTAGAGAGAAACTATAGGATCTTAAGAGTAGTTTCTTTAGAGAGAAACTATAGGATTCTTTAGCGTAGTTTCTTTAGAGAGAAACTACAGAAAAGCAATCAATATATATATACATATATATATAGTAAGGTTCAACATATGTTTATGACAGAGGTCCTTGGTAAAGGAGGGATCATTACCAAGTGATTAATCAGAGATCCCTAAAGCTAGATGCTCCTTTATGACAATTACTTAGCAAGGGTTGAATAATTCAAAAGGAGTCTCTTCAAAGGATTAGTAGTGGGGTTGAGGGTAGTTTAATACTGTAATTCTATATTTTGAATTGAGTTTCATATATTTATCTTACTAATATTGACATTGTTTTGCAGGGTTCAGCAAAGGTTCATTACAGTGGTATCAGATCATAATCCTGCCATCCTATGGATAAACGCTTATGCAAACTTACGAAAGAAGAACAAAGACAACAATGAATGATTTAGCAAATGAAGTAAGGTCATATATGGAGCAAACCAACCAAACCAATCAAACTCTATTAAACCAAATGGAGAAATCAAACCAGGCCCTCCTACAAGCCTTACAAAACATGGGAAACTCAATTAATAACTTAAGGAATCAATCCAACTTAGGGAGAGAAACTAGTTCCATCCACTTAAAAAACAATAATGCAACTTCAAGTTCAAGTCTGCCCCAACCAGCCTTTCTACCTAGAAGAACCAATCTGAGGGAAGAAGAAGGGAGAGAGCAACCCTTAACCAGTACAGAAGATATTGCTAGAATTTATGCAGCCCTGGAACCTCACATTCGAGAAGCAGTCTCATTTAGGGAATTTTGTGCAAATAAAAGAAGAGAAATTCCTAGAGGGTATGTAAATGAAGAAATTAAACTCAAAATAAGTAAGGTCGCCATTCCAACCTTTAATGGAACAGGAGAGATGTCAGCCCATCAATGGTTAGAATAATTTAATACATTCTTCATTTTAAATCCCACGATAGAGGAAGAAGCACTCCAATTTGCTATAATCCTTCTAGGAGGGGCAGCACATGATTGGTGGACTCAAGGTCGTATCTCATTAGGTCATAAAGATGTAAAAACTTATGAGGAGTTCTCACAGAAACTCATAAACAGATTTGATGAGAAAGATATCGAATGGTACTTCCAAGAGCTAACTCACCTTAAGAAAACAGGAACTTTGCAAGAATATATAAAGAAATTTCAGTCATGGTTCCCAATTTATCTCAAAGGAGACTCACCTGAATGTTTCTAGAAGGTCTAAAAGAATCAACAAAAACATTGGTAAAACCCCATGAACCACAAAATCTGGAAGAAGCCATAAGAAAAACCAAAATGGTTGAATCAAACAATAAGGAAAGGTTTCAAAATTTTCCCTCCAAGACTTTTTCCCGAAGCAAAGGAACTAGTAAGGAAAACAAAGATAAACCATGTCACCTATGTCACAAGCCTTGGAGTTTTGGACACAAATGCCCTCCGCGAGAAGAGCTAATCCAGAAAAATTTGTGTTTTAAATGTAGGGAACCTTGGGAACGAGGACATCGATGTAAGAGAGGACAAGCAAATCAAATTGAGGAAACAAATAAAAGAATCAAGACAGAGGAATTAGAACAAAGAACATTGGCAGTTATATCTCAAAATGAGAATAGGCCTTTTCGAATCAAAGGTGTACTTAAGGGACAAAGGGTGGTTGCATTAGTGGATACAGGAGCATCTCATGATTTTATCAGCAAGCACTTGGTCAAAAAACGAAGACTAAAAACTCAAGATTTTGAAGGGTTTAAAGTAAAGTTGGCAAATGGTACCTTAGATCATTGCAATAAGATGGTGACTTAAGTAGAAATCACTACTAATGGATATGTAATCAAAAGGAATCTTTATGTAGCAAACATACAAAATGATGTCATTTTAGGAATGCCCTGGATCAACTCCCTAGGACGTTTCATCATGGATGGGCCAAATTTGGAAATATGTTTCAAACATGAAGGAAAGGATGTAATATTAAAAGGCATGACGGATGGATCAGCCAAGGTAGTATCTTGTAATAAAATGGAAAGAATCTTAAAACATGATCAAGGAGAAATGATAGCTCAATATTTGATTATGGATAATAATCCCACTAAAGAAAAAACATTCCATTTAGAAATTCAACCTATTATTGAAAAATATAAAAAGGTGTTTGAAGATATACCCCCTAGACTCCCTCCTAAAAGAGGATTTGAACACTCCATTGAATTAGAAGATGGAGCAAAACCAGTAATTACTACCCCTTACAAGCACCCCCATAAATATAAAGAAGAAATAGAAAATACTATTAAGGAATTTCTGAACATGGGACATATACAACCAAGCAGCAATCCTTTTGCATCATCTGTTGCATTAGTAAAGAAGAAAGACGAAACTATGAGAATGTGCATAGATTACCAAGCATTGACTAAGAAAACCATCAAAAATAGATATCCCATCCCTAGAATTGATGAGCTAATGGATGAATCACATGGGGCACGTTATTTCTCCCAGATCGATTTGCGATCCGGATATCATCAAATCAGAATGAAGGAAGAGGATGTGCCTAAGACAGCATTTAGATGCCATTACGGACATTTTGAGTTCCTTGTACTCCCCTTTGGACTTACAAATGCACCAGCAACTTTCCAATCTTGCATGAACCATACCTTTAGACAGCAGCTACGCAGATTCCTTCTTATATTTTTTGATGACATTCTCATCTATAGTAAGACTTGGGAAGAACATTTAGATCACATCAAGGAAGTCCTTAGTATCCTAAAAAGAGAATCCCTTTATGCCAAAATTTCAAAATGTGAATTTGGACTTAAGGAAAGAGTTTATCTTGGACATAAAATCAGTGAGGAAGGAGTGAGGGTAGATGAGGAAAAAATAAAAGCCATCAAGGAATGGCCCAAGCCAAAGACTCTTACTCAACTCAAAGGATTTGTGGGGTTATGCAGTTACTATGGTAGATTCGTCAAAGGATTCTCAAAAACTGCAGCCCCTCTTACAAACTTAACCAAAAAGGGAGCCTTCACTTGGAATGATAAAGCACAATTAGCTTTCGAACAGCTCAAGGTCATTATGAGTACATGTCCAGTGCTAGCCATACCCGATTCCTCCATACCATTTGAACTGCAATGTGATGCATCGGGAGACGGAATAGGGGCAATACTAATGCAAAGGAAGCACCCCATAGCTTTTGAGAGCCGCAAGCTCAATGGAATTGAAAAACATTATTCAATTTATGACAAAAAAATGTTGGCAATCATGCATGCACTGGCAAAATTTTGACAATATTTGGTTTGTGGCAAATTCATAGTCAAAACAGATCACAATAGTCTACGCTTTTTTTAAAACCAGAGGGATCTAAATGATAGACAGCAGAAATGGGTGAGCAAAATTCAAGCCTTCAACTTTGACATAAAACATGTTAAAGGAGTGAACAATGGAGCAGCAAATGCCTTGTCCAAAAGACCCCACATCAACTATATTTCTTGTATTTCAGGATGGAAGGAAGACATAATAGCAAGTTATGCAAAGGACCAGATTGCAACAAAAGTTATGGAAGGGAAGATAACCAATGAAGACTTCAAAATCTCTAACGAACTCATCTTCTACAAAGGAAGGATCTATTTAACTCAAAAATCTAAAGTAAAAAAACTAATTATGAAGGAATATCTGACAATCCATTAGCAGGACATCCTGGATTTTACAAAACTTATAAACAGATAAGAGAAAAATACTCTTAGAAGGGTTTGAAAAGAGATATACAAAAATATGTACAAGAATGTGAAATATGTCAGCAAAACAAAATAAAACATTCACACCCTGCAGGACTATTGCAACCACTACCTATTCCAAATCAAAAATGGGAAAGTGTATCTATGGATTTCATAACAGGACTACCTAAGGTTCATGGGAAAGATAGTATCTATGTGGTGGTAGACAGACTCACAAAATTTGCACACTTCTTTCCGGTCTCCTCTAAATATAAAGACCCTCAAATAGCAGAAGTCTTCTTTAAGGAAGTTTTTCGCCTCCACGGATTACCCAAGATTATTGTAAATGGTAGGGACAGCAAGTTCCTCAATAAATTTTGGCAAGAATTGTTTAGACTAGCTAGGACTTCACTCACCCCTAGCACCAGCTACCAACCCCAAACCAATGGTTAAACTGAGATCGTGAACAAATGGATAGAAAGGTACCTAAGAAATTATGTTACAGGACAGCAAACAGCCTAGATCAAGTGGCTACATTTGAGCGAGTACTGCTATAATACAACATACCACATGTCCATAAGGATGAGTCCCTTTAAAGCTTTGTATGGATATGAAGCCACGACATTTGGAAGCCTAACCATTATGGACAGTAAAGTACCTAGTGCACAGGAACTCATTCAAAAGAATATTGATATCATCAAGGAGCTAAGGAACAATTTACATATTGCTCAAAATCAACAAAAACTATATGCAGATAAAAACCGAATAGAGCGATCATTCCAGGAAGGGGATCTAGTATACCTGAGACTACAGCCATATAAACAATCATCTATTAAGAAGAATGGAATCGAGAAACTCAAACCACGTTTCTATGGACCATACAGAGTAATCAAGAGAATTGGGGAGGTAGCATATGAACTGGAGTTACCTAGCTATAGTCAAATCCACAACGTGTTCCATGTATCCAGACTCAAGATGGTTTTGGGCTAGTAGATTGTACCCTATGTAGAACTTCCCCCTTTGGATGATGAAGGACAACTGCGGTTGGAACCAGAAATAATTCTGAGAACCCGAGAGAAAGCATTAAGAAATAGAACAGTAAAAGTATTCTTAATTAAATGGAAAGGTTTGCCTGTCGAAGATGCTACTTGGGAAAAGGAAGAAATACTCTAGTTGCTTGAGGACAAGCAAATTTGAGGCGAAGGGACTGTGATAAACCATTAAATTTCCTTATTACAATTCATACTTTTGTAATTATGAAAGAGAAATAAAATAATCTCATTGTATATATCAATTAAATATAATAATAAAATAATTGCATGGTCACTATAATATTAAATTAAATTAAATAAGTAAGATAATCATTATAATACATTAAATAAAAAAATGAGTAATCATTATAAATAATAAATAAGATGATAATAAATAATGATATTATTGATATCAATAATATTAATAATAATCATTATAAACAAATAAATAAACAAGTTGGGATCGAAACTGACAAGTATAAACTAATATTAAAAATCGCAACTAAAGGCAATATTATTACAAATCGAATAGATAGATAATTACCTAAAAAGACGCACTATCTGGAACGACATACCCATTCACATCATATAACAAGGGGAAATCACCAAGTGTTTGGAAAAGAAAAAAAGGAAGGAAAAAGAATCGAAAAAAAGACAGGCAAAGAATAATTTGCAGACGTTGCCAATAGAGAATATACTAAAATACTTTCCCTGACAGAAGGCCATTTGTGTGTGGGGAGTTTGTGCGTCCGATAATATACAACTTTGATCAACGATAGAGAAGGCATGAGACAGGGAGAGACAATGGACTGCATACAAGGGCTTGAGAAAAACAAACATCACATTTTATATTCGCGCCAGCAGTGCAAATTGAATAAGGGAAGGAAGGAGGAAACAAGTGATACGCAGGAAAAGATTACACTCAATACACCAATCTGTGGTGGGAGTTCAATTAGCAAGCAATCAGGAGAAAGGAAAAATAGAAGGCGTGTAGAGGGAAAACATCAAACACAAGCTTGGACAGGGAACGTGGACATTAGATGCAGAAGTGCAAGCAACAAAGGAAGTATTGCCCTTAGCAGCAGGCTGGCAAACAGTGGATAGTAGAGAGTTAACAATCTCATTAATAAACAACATCCCTATATTGTGACATTGCAGATATTACCTCCAGGAACTAGTGTTTTTTCTGTCAAGGTATTGTAGTAGGGAATGATGGTCTCTTTTGAGAGAAACCTTCATTCGACATTCAAATGAATTATGAGGAGTTTGGAGAAGTTTTAAAAGGAAACTTAGAATATCATGACAGTAAAGATAATTAAAATGCTTAGTTTCTTTAGAGAGAAACTATAGGATCTTTAGAGCAGTTTCTGTAGAGAGAAACTATAGGATTCTTTAGTGTAGTTTCTTTAGAGAGAAACTACAAGTTTCTTAAGCGAGAAACTACAAGTTTCTTAAGAGAGAAATTGCAGGAAAGCAATATATATATTGTAAGGTTCAGCATATGCTTATGACAGATGTCCTTGGTAAAGGAGGGATCATTACCAAGTGATTAATTAGAGATCCCTAAAGCTAGATGCTCCTTTATGACAATTATTAGCAAGGGTTGAGTAATTCGAAAGGAGTCTCTTCAAAGGATTAGTAGTGGGGTTGAGGGTAGTTTAATACTATAATTCTATATTTTAAATTGAGTTTCATATATTTATCTTACTAATATTGACATTGTTTTGCAGGGTTCAGCAAAGGTTCATTATAGAGTTGTCCTAAAATGAGAGATGAATCTCAAAAAGCTAGGTCGGTTCCTAAATATTGATCACCTAAAACTTAATTGTATGCAGGAAAAAGGATGAGAAGTGAATTAAAATAACGGATACTAAACCTAATGAGGTGATACACCAGCGATTTTTACGCAACTTCAATTTAATTAACACCAATTACCCAAGATACAAATGATTCACAATACCCAAACAAGCATGTAACTAGAAAAGTGATTCTATGCAAAGACCAGAAATCTTTTGCTTTGAAAGGAAAACCTAAGTTTTACCAATTTTCTGCAAAAGAATAAGGACACAAACAAAGACCTGCAATTACAAGTATCGAGATTCTAACATACAATAAGGAATATAACTTTAATGAAGGAGGAACACAACATAAAAGCAAAGAACCCACAATATTGCACAAAAATCAATGAGAAGGAACCATTGAATTTGTATAATCAATGCTAAAAAATCTCTGCTACAAAGTGCTCTTACAATCAACTCAAAAATTTGCAATGTGCAAAAAATCTGAGCCTAAAAGAAGATCCCCTCAAAAATGAGGTGAATGTACGATAAATAGAGCTCAAAACCCTAATTCGGATATGAGAAAAATGCATGAAAAATAAGTCTCAAAACTACTCCAATCTATGAAGAAACCAATCAAATCTGCCCTCAAACACCTGTCCAACTGATAGCCAACTGAAAAACTGCCTCTATCTTCTCAAAATCATGCACAAAACCTTAGCTCGGATTTCAAAAGCAACCCAAAAATATAGCATGTCAAACTGCTCAAAAATATGCAAATTATGCACAAAAGAGGCTCCCAAAGTGAACTACATGCAAACTGGCCTTATCTGCTCAATAACATGCCAAAAATAGCACTAAAATGCTCTCAATTGCATGAGAAACCCAAACTATCTCCTCAACTGAGAATCAACTCCATGTAACATTTAGTTGACTGAAACAATCTATCTCTACTAAGAATAGAACTCTTGGATGAACAAAAAGTCACCTCAAGTCCTCAAAAATAGTTGTGACTCAACTCTTCATATCTCTCTCATCTTGCATTTCAAAATAATTAATAAATATCAAATGCTTTATAAATCTAGCACTTTAATCAATTTTACAATTATATTATGCAAAGAATTAATTATTATTTTTAATTTATCAATATTAATTTATTTAAAATATATTAAATAATGATGTATTATTTAATCTATATTAAATGTATTAATATAAAGAACAAATATTGATAAATAAATATAAACTACAATGAAAGTTATATATCATTTGCATATTTTAATATGATAAAATCATATTAATAGAAGTCCAATAAATAGAGAAAGTAAAAAAAATCAGTCCTCTCATACATGAACCCGAAATAGTCATGCAATCCAATTGAGGAACAAATAAAATCTAAAAGCAATGGTTGTTTTTGCCATTCAGTTGACTTGGAAATAGAAGGGAGATTTGAGCTAAGAAAACCCTAGCCACAATGGACGAAAAGCTTAAGGTTCTCTACAATTTTATTGGCCTTTTCATGCTATCGTGATTCATCCTTTCTACTGCTTGTCATGAGCTTTGTTTGCTGCTTCATTGTTGCCATTTTGTTGGCTCATTTCTTCTCTTCTATTTACACTCTTGAACGCCATGACTGGTTTTGAAATGATCTGGAGTTCTTCCTTTCCGTGAGTGGGTTTCTCCATTTCGTGACCCTCATTATCCTCTTTCATTGTTGTAACTCCATTGTTCATCAGATGTTTTCCTCACCTATAGTCGTGAGTTGTTCAAATCTAGGCCTTGTTTTATGGTTTTTGCTGGAGATTTGTGCATGCCGTGAATTTCTCCTCACGGGTGTTGGCTGATTTCATGGCTTCTCCTTCCAATTGTAGTTGTGAGTGCTGGAATCTGCATTCTCTACTAGTATATGTCTTGGACGCCATTATATCTCATGTGTATTCATGTGAGCTCCATGTTGTGACTCTTTTGATTTTTCATGGTATATTTTTTAAGGTAACGTCTTTATCCATTTGGCTCATAGCTATTCTGCAGATTTTCATCATTTATTTGCTTTGGAAACAAGAATACTTCTCTTCCTTCTAATGAAAATATTTCATTTAGTCTTGAATGTCTTCTTTAATCAATGAATCTACATGTCTTCTAAGCATTGTTTTGGCATTTTTCCCCCACGAAAGCAAGTTCACATCATTCTGCACAAAACCCATATTTTGGATTTTCATGACTCTGCTTTGTTTGTGCTAAAACGGCAACACAAGATGACCATCCATTTTTCTTTATATACCTTGTCAACTACATTATAATTGGGATTTGAAAATGTTGTTATCAAATATGATCATTGTGATATTGTCCATTGGGAAGAAATCTGTAAATATATGAAATTATAACATATTTTGTTTTTTATTTGTTTTTAAAAAGTCATATTCCACATCTTTCCTCTCCCATGTGGCCTTTGATATATACACTTTGAATACTGGAAATTGACTTTGATCATACATTCAAACTAGAAGCTATCCAAAGCAATAAAAAATCTGATTCTCTGAAACCTTTAAAAATATATATATCTTCTCCATAACTATCACTGGACATTGTTGTGCGTTGAAACCGCTGGCTTGCTCTTTGTATAGATTTTGATCTCCATTTTGTGGCTTTCATTCTCCATGCAAGTATGTTGGTTATTTTTGTTGCTAGGTAAGCCATTATTGAGCTTCTTTATGTTCATTTCGTGCCATATATTTTGATGGGCTGATATTTTTCATGGGTCTTCTCTGCTATTTTTTGGATTTAGTTTTGACGCCATGTGTGTTGGTCACTCCATTTTGTGTCATGGTTGTTGTAGCTTAGGAATAGCGTATTCAATCTAAGGATTATTTTTCCCACTATGAGGTGCATTTAATCTTGTCAACCTAGGGACGTATACTTGAAATGGTCGGCACAGTGTGTGCATTAGGTCTCTTAATGAGTCATTATGCTTATGCTGCAGGAAAGTAAAATGCAAGGAAAAGAACCTACATTAGTGCTACAGGAAACTAACACACTTAACTCTTTACTGAAACGAATACTAGAAATGCAATGAAATGCTAACATATATTCCAACTCTATTCATCTACTATAATTGTTCTCACAGATGCTGCAAGAACATTAAAGTATGATGCTACAGGAACTTATAACTTCTACCTACAATACTAAAAATGCTTGAGAATAAATCTCTACTACTCTAATCTAATCCACCTCCCAAGTGGGCCCCCTTGGTTGGCTTTTGTTAATCTACTAACATAGGATATAAGCCAAAAACTATTTCATTACATTTTAGAAATTCATTACATGGGAACAATACATAGAACTGTAAAAACAACTCACTGCAAGAGTTAACAGTTTGTTTTTATAAACTTTCTTCTTCTAACCCCTAACACAATTGATTTGATCCCTATAAGTAGAAGATCGACGCTTATTCCGAAACAGAAAAGCAAACAAACTAGCTATAAATCTGCAGGAGAAAAAGAAGGAAAGATAACAGCTTAAGGCGGGAAGAAAAGAATCAGCTCAAGGCAGGAATAATAAAGTCTAGACAACCACTTTGACATAATAATAAATGCAAAGAATGTAGTAAGTCTTCATAGCTCCTCCATACTCGCAGCCGTGTCCTTTGGTACTGTTATAATTTTTCCACCATGGCTAAACTTCAACGTCTTTTCTCCTTGAATGCTATTGGTTGTCTTCAACATTCATCTTTGAATTCTTCCAATCATCTTCAGCTTCATTGCTAACAGGTCAGTTATGATGCAAAGATATTTGCAAATAAGCATGATCAAATTAAATTCAAATATAAGAACACAAATTCTGATGATTATATGAAATATTGCATCATATATATAATATTGGCAAAGGATGACATACTACCTACCCATGGGTTAACCATTGGTTTAGGTAAACATAAGTTCACAAATGTCTTGATGAAAATAAAATGGAGTGTTCAACAAAGTGTTTTAAACTATCATAAAATAGAGGCAATAATTAGCCTCATCAGTGTGTTGAAACTGCTGGCTTGCTCTTTATATAGATTTTAATCTCCATTTCGTGGCTTTCATTCCCCATGCAACTATGTTGGTTACTGTTGTTGCTGGGTAAGCCATTATTGAGCTTCTTTATGTTCATTTCGTGCCATATTTTCTGATGTGCTGATGTTTTTCACGGGTCTTCTCTGCTATTTTTTGGATTTAGTTTTGACGCCATGTGTGTTGGTCACTTCATTTCGTGTCATGGCTGTTGTAGCTGAGTTGTTGCTCCATTTCCTATCTGTTGTTTGATCTTCAGGTTCTCCTTGCAACTTTGTATTGTTGTTTTGCTTTGGTTGTGGTTTGTATTTTTATATTACCAGATGTGTAGTTGTACACTTTCAGAGCTTGTTGATTCATTGTTGCAACCTAATGTTTTCAGCCCTATTATTACTTGTTGTAGCATTCACTAGTCTATCTTTAAATCCTCTTGTAGCTTTATAACCATCCTTTCTAATGTAAAACTGAAACTTAGATTGCTGCATTAGAATTTGAGCAAAAGGTTTCAAATCAAAGTGACTTGTCCCTTTAACGCTTTTGTTTTTTCTGTAATTTATGTATGCCCCCTCAATGTAAACTTCTACAGATTCAGATGACAAATCAGACTTCTAATGCAGAGAAAAATAGGCTCAAAATAACCCAGACAGTGAAATTGATACTCAGGATTTACTATGCTGAAGATACAACTGATGATCCTGATATATCACTGGAATGGAGTTCTGAAATTTAGTAGATAACATGTGAGGACTAGAAGACCTGGAGATTAGACTGTAGATACTTTTGTGTGTCTCCAGACTGCCTTCTCAACCCCGCCTATATACCCATATCATAGGTTGTGTCCCTTAAGGGACATCACCCTTAGCATTAACAGGTAATTAAAATACTCAAAGTTGGCGACCTTAGGATAACATTAGTTAGCATTAACTAAGGTTAGTTAGGTAAAACTAAAACTTGTTCCTTCTAATCGCTGGCACCTCTAGAGTAGGTATAAGTAATTACCATGCCCTCTTAATGGAGTATATGCCAATGAGAGTTAGGCACAATTTGCACCCGTAGACCTGTAGATTATTAGGTTAATTCCTTAACACTCCCTCTTAACCTCATAATCCTACAGAGAGATATTATAACTAGTAACATCAATATAGATGTTAAGCAAGAATTAATACTCTATATCTGTCTAACTCTACATAATATCATAACAGTTATGATACAAAGTCATATTACTAAACCTGTGATATGACAAATCACTGCTACTAGTGATAAAACACACGTTCAGACTCATAGAAGCTGGTACTTCTAAATCACAACTAGATCCTGAATTTAAGATCTACCAGAATACAGGATAAACCTGAAGAATTTTCAAAAGTCTTGCTTTATCCAATTTGTGACCCATGAACAAGTCAATGTCACAAGACAATCTAAAATTCACCTGGATCTTACAATAAAATCTACTGTTAGGACATTATCTAAGAGATCGTCACCTCTCATAATGCCTATTGCACAAGTATTCATTATTTCAGAGATCGTCACCTCTTAAATAATGATTACATATGGTGGAGCCCATAACAGTCAATAGCTTGACAAAATAAAATTTAATCATTTTATTAATAATCAAATAGTACAAAAATGAACTACAACTCAACCATACCAAGTCTCTTTTTGAAATGTTCTATCTTTACTCTAGATAGAGGTTTGGTGAGTATATCTATTGTTTGATCTGCAGTACAAATGTATTCCAATTTCATAGAATTCCTGTCTACCATATCTCTTACATAATGGTAAGGAATTTCAATATGCTAGGATCTATCATGGAAAATTGGATTCACTGAGAGCTTGATGGAACTCTGATTATCACAATGAATGATCGTAGGATTCATGGCTTGTCCAAATAATCCCACAAGCAACTTCCTCAACCATACCGCTTCTCGAGAGGCCATTGCTGCAGCAATGTCTTTAGCTTCTGTGGAGCTCTGAGCTACTGAAGACTGCTTTCTACATATCCATGAAATCATAGCCAATCCTAAACTGAAACAGCATCCTGAAGTACTTTTCCTGTCTTTAACACTTCCACCCCAATCTGAATCAGTGAATCCATGAAAATCTAAAGTAATTCTTTCATACTTGAGTCCATAATTAAGAGTACCTTGTAGGCATCTCATAATGTGTTTAATAGCAACTAGGTGAATCTCCTTAGGTTCACACATAAACTGACTTAAAGCATGAACTGCATAGCAAATATCAGGTCTTGTATTTACTAAGTACATCAGAGACCCAATTATCTGCCTGTAGAGAGTAGAATCTATTGGAGGTGATTCTGCAGCTGCATCTTTAAGTTTATGAAAATTGGTCTCCATTGGAGAGGACATGGACTTGCAGTTCCACATTCTGAATTTCTTCAAGATATCTGAAGTGTACTTCCTTTGATTCAGTATGATACTATCAGCATTCTGTTGCACTTCCAATCCTAGAAAGTAATGGAGAAGACCCAAGTCTTTCATCTCGAATTCTCTGATAAGATCTTTCTTGCACTGATCTATAAGATGATCATCACCTGTGATTAATAAATCATCAACATACAATATCAATATTACCATACCATCTTTATCCTTTTTATAATATAGGTTTGGATCAGCTTCATTCTTAGAGAATCCTAAGCCAGTGAGATATTTATCAATCCTTTCATACCAGGCCCTAGGAGCCTGTTTAAGCCCATAAAGAACTTTCTTAAGTCGGCAAACAAAGGCATTTGGATCATGGGTTTCAAATCCTTCTGGCTACTCTATAAAGACTTCTTCAGAAATCTTCCCATTGAGAAATGTTGTCTTCGCATCCATCTGATGTACCTTCCATCCCTTAGAGGCAGCTATAGCTAAGATAGCTCTAACAATAGTATATTTGGCTACAGGAGCAAAGGTTTCTTCATAGTCGATTCCTTCCTTTTGAGAAAAACCTCTAGCTACAAGTCTAGCTTTATATTTCTCAATGCTTCCATCAGCAGCCTGCTTTATTTTGAATAACCATTTAGAAGAAACAATGGATTTTCCTTTTGGCCTTGGAACTATTTCCCAAACATCATTTTTCATAATTGATCGATATTCTTCTGTCATAGCTTCTTTCCAGGCAGGATGTTTAATAGCATCAGAAGGATTGGTTGGCTCTGTTTTGGATAAATCAATCATATTTGCTGTATAACTAGAGAATCTTTTAGGTCTTTTACTTTCTCTGACTGATCCTGAAGGTGCAGCAAAATCTTGAGCTGTTTCAACTGTTTTTATGGCCCAAAGTGGTCTTTTCTTTGAACTTTCTTCAAGGTTTACTTCATCTACAACCTCTTCTAAGTTCTCCCTCTGGGATTCAGACTCACTTATGCTTTCAGAATTAGCTAAAGAGGAGGGTTCATAAGAATTTATTGCCTTTTTAATTGCAAGATCTTCCTCAAAGACTACATCCCTGCTAAGTTCAATAGTTTTCTGTCCAGGTATGAAAATTCTATATGCTTTAGAAGTTTCACTATACCCTACAAAAATACCCTTCCTTCCAGATGGTTCCAATTTGGTTCTTTTTTCTTTTGGCACATGAATATATACAGGACATCCAAAGATTCTAAGATGACTTATATTAGGTTTTATTTTAGTAAATACTTCTTCAGGGGTCTTATCTTTAAGATAGGAGTGTGGGCTTCTATTTTGGATGTATATAGCAGTACAAGAGGCTTCTGCCCAAAGATAGTATTCTAGGTTTTGGTCAAAAATCATAGCCCTAGAAGCTTCTATAATTGTCCTGTTTTTCCTTTCAGCTACCCCATTTTGTTCAGGGTTATAAGGAACAGTGTACTCCCTCTTGATCCCTGATTCTTTACAAAAAAATTTAAACAAATCTGAGGTATATTCTCCTCCATTATCTTTTCTAAGGGTTTTAATTTTATGTCCTGAAAAATTTTCAGTTAATGCTTTGAATTCCTTAAATCTTTGTAAGATTTCTTCTGATTCTTTGCATTTTAAAAAATAAATCCATGTTTTTCTAGAGAAGTCATCTATGAACAAGACATAATACCAGAATCCTCCAAGGGAGGGAACAAACATGGGTCCACATAAATCTGAATGAATTAATTCTAGTACATTATTTGTTTTTCTAGTACTATCATGAAAAGGTCTTCTGGTACTTTTACATAGGGCACACCCTTTGCAAATACTAGGATGATCTTGTTTTAATTTTGGTAATCCAGTAACCATCTTCTCCATAGTAATAGGGTTTTAAAGTTAAGGTGCCCTAATCTTCTCTGCCATATTTCATTTGAATCTTCTGCTTTATGAACAAGGGCTTGAATGGGTTCTATATTTAGTGCATACAAATATCCTTTTCTTTGACCAATTACTTTAGCTTTCTTGATGGAAGAATTCTTAGCCCAAGTTAATATTTTGCCATCCATGAATGCAACATTGTGTCCATCATCTTCTAACGCAGTAATTGATATTAGGTTCCTTTTTATTCTTGGTACATATAGTACATCTTTCAGAAGGAGAGTATTTCCTGTTTTTAGCTTCAAGGTGCAGCTACCAATTCCTTTAACTGAATGTGCTGAGTTATCATCAATAGTAACTTCACCGTTGACTTTCTCGGACAAGAAATCTAGAGTTTCTTTGTATCCTGTTATATGCCTGGAGGATCCACTATCTATTGCCCATGCCTTATTGGAGATTTCATTTGATAAGGAAGAATACAAAACCCAATTCTCTGGATCATAGGTTTCTTCTTCTCTAACAATATTTGTGCAATTCGCTGCTTGTTTGGAGTTTTCTAGACAATTTGATCTAAAGTGTCCAAAATTTTCACATTTAAAACATTTTATTTTAGATAGGTCTTTCTTGGACTTTCCATTCTTTTGGTTTCTTTTATTTTTCTTGAAATGCTTTTTCTTGCCTTTGTAAGAGTTGGCATTAAGAACATGACGTTCTTCATCTTCCATTTTAGGTTTTCCTCCCTTCTTTAAGTTTTCTTGATTCTTCCTGAAGACAATCATTCTTAAGTCTATTAAAATCTGGAAGCTGATCTCTAGCACTTATTCCTTGTGCAAATGTTTCCCATGATTCTGGCAGTCCATCGAAAGCCATGAGCATTAATTCGGTGTCATTTATGATGGTTCCTATGCTTGCCAATTCATCTCTAATACCAGTAACTCTTAGAAAGTAGGAGTTTATTGATTCTCCCTTTTTTATTTGGATGTGATTTAGTTGTCTCTTTAGTGCAAGGACCCTCATTGCATTATTTACTTCAAATGCATTTCGTAATGCATTCATCATATCGTAGGCAATTAAGTGTTTTGTAAGCATAGGTACTATGTCATTCTTAACTCCATCCAAGATGATTTAAATGGCTTTCCTGTTTCTATTGGACCATATGGATTTGTGAGGTTCAACAAGTGGCTGTTTGGATGCACCATCAACAAACTGTCTAACATTATTTTCTTCGAGAATCACCAAGATTCTAAATTTCCATGCTTCAAAATGTTCTTTTCCATCAAATCTGTCCTCAGGCCTAATTGTATATGCCATTGGAAAAGGAAAATAACTCTGGATATGAACAAGTCTGATATGTGACAACCTGCAGAGCCCTAGATCTGATAACAGGGCTCTGATACCATGTAAACTTCTACAGATTCAGATGACAAATCAGACTTCTAATGCAGAAAAAAATAGGCACAAAATAACCCACACAGTGAAACTAATATTCAAGATTTACTATGCTGAAGATACAACTAATGATCTTGATATATAACTGGAATGGAGTTCTGAAATTTAGTAGATAACACGTGAGGACTGGAAGACCTGGAGATCAGACTGTAGATACTTTGGTGTGTCTCCAGACTGCCTTCTCAACCCCACCTATATACCCATATCGTAGGGTGTGTCCCTTAAGGAACATCACCCTTAGCATTAACAGGTAATTAAAATACTCAAAGTCGGCAACCTTAGGATAACATTAGTTAGCATTAACTAAGGTTAGTTAGGTAAAACTAAAACTTGTTCCTTCTGATCGCCGGCACCTCTAGAGTAGGTATAAGTAATTACCATGCCCTCTTAATGGAGTATATGCCAATGAGAGTTAGGCACAATCTGCACCCGTAGACCTGTAGATTATTAGGTTAATTCCTTAACACTCAACAGTCTCCCCATGTCTTCAATCTTCGCTTCTACATGATTTGACCAAAAGGTTTCATGTCTGTATTTTATGTGTGTCCTTTCAATAGTCTCCTCAGTCCTTCAGGCTTGGCCTCTACAAATCTCAACTAGAAGGCCTCATATATATAATTTACACACGATCCTTCCATAGCATCAAGTCTTCATACCTGTATTTGCATATGAAACAAACTTATTAGCATAAAACTTGCTTTGCTTTCAAATACTTCTCTTGCCTTTGCATCTTTTAATGCATTTATCTAAATCTACGATACCGATGCGTCTAGGTTTTAGGCTGGTGCGGATGTTGATGCACGAGGATGCACAAATGCGTAAGGATGCGCAGCAGATGCTTCCAGGAAATGACATCCTGACCTGCGAATGTGTGCGAGGTGCTCCGGAGAGCATCCGGATGCATCCCGTGAGCGTCCAGCCTTTTCTACCGTCCAATCACTTAAGTGACTCAAAAAACATGTGCTATAAATAGTTTTTTATTGTTTTGTTTTCCTTCTATTTGCCTTAAAACCCTAAAACGACCCTTAAAGAGGCCATTCATTGCCCATTCTTCCTATTTTCTTTTCAGCTGGGCTCTCTTATCATTTGGTCTCCATTGTGAAATTCTGAAAGCAAGGTCATTGTTTTGAAGAGGATCATTCCTAGGGTGTCTATCGAGCTTACACAAAGGACGAATAAGCATCTAAGGTAAGCATCCAATCCATTTCATGAGTTTTTTTAATTCTTCATGAATTTTTCAAGTTTTATGAGAAATTTTTCAAGAAAATTTTTTTTTTTTTTTTTTAAAGAAATGGAGTAAGTTTTTTTAAACATTTCTAAGTTGTTTTTTTCTATTTTCTTATTAGATTTATAGTTTCTATCATGCAAGAATGGCCACTACTGATAGTCAAAGTTTAGCAACAGGGCAAGAACGAAGTGATAATTTCAATATTGATGTGGCATCTCCATTATGGAGACACACCACAAGATTATCACAGGTTTCCGGAGGTGGGTCATACATTTGGAGATGCAATATATGTCATAGTAAACCATTCAACAGCTCATATTCTCAGGTCAAAGCTCATTTTATGGGCCCTACTGGTAAAGGAATAGCATTGTGCAAGGGAAGTAAAGAAGGAAAAAAGTTGAGCGATGCACAATTAGCCAAATTCATAAAAGAACAAGAGGCTGCTGATCGTTTAGTGAGCAAATCAAAAACAAGTTTTTACAAATCTACATCTACAAAGAGCATAGTGAATGTGCCCCCTGATCATGTTGCATCCTCCAAACATCCATTCTTGGAAGTGGCAGAGGATGATGACGAAGTAGAAGTTATTACCTGCAAAAGAGGTCCGTTGGATCAAGCATTCAAAATGGAGGCAAGAGAGATTGCTGATGAATCAATTGCACGTTGCTTTTATGCCAATGGTCTTCCTTTCAATTTGGTAAGATCGCCATATTGGAGGGAAATGGTTGCAGCCATCCTTAAAGCACCAGCTGATTACATTAGCCCCGACTATGAAAAGGTGCGTACTACTCTTTTGCAAAAAGAAAAGATTTCTCTAGACAAAGCTCTTCAACCAATTAGGACATCTTGGAAAACTTCTGACATAACAATAGCATCTGATGGATGGAAAGACACAAGAAACCGAGCATTGATAAATGTGATTGCAATGTCCCCCAAAGGGGCAATGTTTTTGAGGGGTATTGATTGTGAAGGACAAGTTAAGGATTCACAATTCATTTCTAGAATTCTCATTGAGGCAATAGAGATGGTGGGTAGTGAGAATGTGGTCCAAGGGGTCACAGATAATGCTACGAATTGTAGGGGTGCAGGTGCTTTGGTTGAGTCTCAATAGGACCATATTTTTTGGACACCATGCACCGTACACTCTCTCAACTTGGTCATGCAACAAATTGGCACCCAAATAGATTGGGTGAAGCAAATATACCAAGAGGGAGAGGAGATACAAATGTTTGTGACAAACCACCACATGTCACAATCTATATTCAGATCATTCTCCAAGTTGGAGTTGTTGAAGGTAGATTTAAAATTGTAATTATTTAGTTTCGTTTATTTATTTATTTTGAATAAGTTTTATATTCATGTTCAATATCAAGAAATGTTTCTTGTTTATAACTTCGTTTTATATTTGATGTCATATTGTCAACTTGCTTATAGGTAGCTGAGACTAGATTTGCATCTCATACTATTGTTCTGAAACGACTCGTCAAGGTGAAATCAGCCTTGAGCCAAATGGTTATTTGTAACCAATGGGCTATATGGAAGGCTTCAAATCCAAAGAGAGCCTTGAAGGTCAAGGGTATGATCTTGGATGAGCACTGGTAGGCTCGTGTGCAATTTGTGTTGGATTTCACTGAGCCCATCATGACTATGCTATGTTTTGCCGATACAGATGCACCTTGCTTGGGGGATGTGTACAATGGCATGGACAGCATGGTAGAAAAGGTAAAGCTTTCCATACAAGCACATGAGACTAACCCCACAGAATGTGAAGCATTGTGCAAAAAGGTGGAGGATATCATTTATCATTGTTGGGAGAGGATGACTACCCCATTGCACCTCCTTGCATATGCCTTATCTCCAAGGTAATATAGCCAGGAAATACTTGCTATGCCAGATAGAATTGCACCGTATGCGGATGAAGAAGTTGCTACTGGGTGCTACACTGCATTTGCAAGACTCTTCCCAGATGAGGAAATGCACAGAAAGGTGAGGCAAGGATTTGGCTTATTTGCTTCAGGATCAAAACTTACTCCATATGCAATAAAGGACCAAAATGAAATGAGAGGTATCACATGGTGGTACATGTATGGTCAACCATTCAAGCATTTACAGCCTCTTGCAATCAAGATCCTCTCACAAGTGAGTTTTCATTTATTTATTTATTTATTTCTAGCAATTGTATTTTACACTATAGTGTTTAACATTCTCCAATTTGTTTTTAAAGTTTTATGAACACTATTCAAGTTGCAAGTTCTTCTGCTGCTGAACGGAATTGGAGTACATACTCCTATATCCATTCAGTGAAGCACAATCGGTTGGGCTCAACGAAAGCTGAGGTCTTGGTTTATATACATACCAACTTGCGTCTTTCGTCACGTAAGGAGGATAGATACAAGGAAGGGTCAACCAAGCTTTGGGATGTAGCCCTTGAATGTGCAGACTTGGATGTAACACTTTAGGATCTTACTGTGATGACAAATGATGATGTTGATAACATCATAGCACGTGCATCTAGCACAATTGGAACCATGCATGGTTCAAATGAATTTGCAAGTGTTGCACCAGGAGGAGATGATGAGAATGTGGATTTTTTTGAGAATCCTTATGATTCGGAATGACTAAATGTGATTTGTGAATCTTGAGCATTGACTCAGTCTTGATTGATCAACATTGAAGATTTGAACCATGAACCATGTTTTGATTTTGTAATTCAAACTGCATTGGAATCTTGATGTTTTGATTACTATTATAACGTATTTCAATTTGATTATGATAAATTATAATGATTCAATGAATGGTTTATTTTTGTATTATTGTATATTTGATATTTCTTGTATTTCTTTACATACATTGTCATAAATTATAGTTGACAACTTTACATAAATATATATGTATTAATATTATATATATATATATATTATTTTTTTTTTAAATTTTATTAAATATATATATACTTATGTACGGACGCATCCAAAATCCCAAAAAAAAAAATTCCCGCATCAGCATCAGAACCAAAATCGGTAACTTAGATCTAAATGATCATATTGTAAGAACACTAAGTAGTGCAGAGATATTTGGAATTGTTTCTATTGTTCAGTTCGTATGAACTAACCCCCCTCTTTATATTTTGCAGGTGTATTCAAAGATAGAGATACAGGCTCAAATCTTCTTCAAAATTTAGATCAATAACCCTTCCATTCTTTCCATTCAGGCAATAGAAGTTTTTACCCTTATTTCTCCAGTACTTTTCTATTTATGCAATGTGTTTATTCAGATAGTGTATTAGGTGCTGCCACGACTTGTGTGGTATTTGAATGCATAGTATCAAGTACTGTCTAAAATTTGATCATTTTTGTACCTTATAAAACAGTTCTAAAATACATTTCAATAAAAGTGTACTATTTTGGTACTCGTATGTAATTTGAATAAAAATGATCAATTTCTCTTTTTTATTGATTTTTGTACTTCACATTCTACATCCAAACCATTCTGTAATATGCATGATTAGCAACATAAAACACATAGTGTAGTATATATGCAATTTTAACATAGCAATTTAGGAGGTAGGCTAAATTGATAACACCTCCATCAAAAAATTAAAAATGAAAGAAAAAAATGAAAATAATATAATAATTTTTCAAATATTGATTGTCCAGTGTATTTTGATCAAGCATATGAGATGAGTTATTCACCTATAAAAGACCCTGGCTGGTACACCAATGGGTGTAGAGCTTGCAATATTTGAACATTCTAGTAATTGATTTTATCCATCAATCGAGGGCTGTGTTGTTATGCCTTGAGAAAAGATCTAATAATTTTGGGTAATCTAAGTCACAAAGTTACCCCCATGCTAACAAAATACACTACTCAAAGAGGTGGAAAATGTCAAAACTGACTTGGTGACAATATGGGTTATAAGTGCACAACAAGAACTATTCTACTACGTGCAATCTTCAATGAGTAGTTAAACAAGTGGTTTTTGCAACTCTTGGCTTCTAGTTATGCATCAATGCTTGATCACTCAAATCAGCAGTAACCTCAAAGGGATCAACTGCAGTGTAAGATTGAATTAAAAAAACCCATGATTTATAAATAATTATTTCTAGAGGTAGAAGTATACAATGGTGACATCTGTGACTAATGTCCTTTTGATAAGTAGGAGATAATTTCCACAGCAAGTCAAATTGTTATAACACTATCATTTTACTTATCAATTGATGAGCTTAAGGGGCTTCATATTGAATGGTTCATAAGGCACAACACTTTGTGAAGGTTTTGCAAGTGGGGTTGCAAGCTTTGGGTTTAACCATGGAGGAAACTCCGTAGTTAAGTGCGCTTAGGCTGGAGTAGTACTGGAATGGGTGACCTCCCGGGAAGTCCCCGTGCTTCACTCCTGTGAGCATCACCTAGATCCAATTAGTGCTAAGTGTATGCACCCTAAAATGGTCACCCAAACTATGGGCCCCCATTATTCAATTTATCAATTTATCAATTTCCTAAATCAATGGTTTGCAATATTTTATTAAATCAATTCAAATCAATTTCCTTGATCAAATTCGATTATTTATTTTTCTAAGGTTGATCATTTCATCTTAACTCTTATTTAATTAAAAGAAAATTTTCATTTTAATTAAATAAAATAAGTCCCCATTTAATTTAAAAAAAACTTCTCTTTTAATTAAATAATTCATCCACATTTAATTAATTAAGAGAAAAACCCCTCTTTTAATTTAATTAAATATTTCCTATTTAATTAAAAAAATTGCTCTCTTTTAATTAAATAAATCCCCACTTAAAGAGGAAATAAAATAAATAAAAATTAAAAACTCATCTACACTTAAATGCACATATTTCTAAGTGGGATTCCATTTAATTCTTTTCCTATTTTCTCATTGGTGGATCTTTATTTCACACGGATCATTATTTCTTCACCCTTGATTAAATATTTTTTCCTCTTAATCTTAATCGTCCAATCTTCTTTATAAGAGAGAGTCATCTCCTCATTTTACATACACACACTTTAGGCTATTGTTATGCTGCAGGTTTGGAGAGCGATTTTTGAAGGAGTTTGAATACTAAAGCTTTTTGTGGAGAACTTATATCTTCTTGTCTTCTTCTCTCATGCATCCATGGCTTCTATTATAATATCTCATTCATGCATTTTCATATTTGCTTAGATCTTGCTTTCATAGATTAGATATTGCATTGATAGATTAGATCTTGCATTGTTTTGCATTGTTATCATATCGATTAGTTTGCATCTTCATTTGCATTCATATTTTGCATCTTTGAATCTCTTGTTTTATGGTGTACTTGCATGAGCACAAACTAGGGCAAGCTGAGGGACTCCATTACAAACCCTTGCACTCCATGAATAAAGAGCTATGAGTCGTCATTCAAGACCTCATTCTTAAGCAATCTCGGATATAATGACTCGTAGAAGTGTGCTCATATTTAGGCATACATTATTGGCACCCACCGTGAGGCAACCCACCTTTATTTGCTGGTTTTGGACATTTTTAGATCTAACCCCCTTGTACAGATTTGTTTGGAGACAAAAAAACCCTAGATCTGAAAGATTTGATCATATCTCCCAAATGGCTAGGTATTGTGATCTGAATTTTTTTTGCAGGTTTGCGACACATCAGAGAAGCTTTGGTCCAATTTTCAGATTTTTCCAAAGTATTTTCAATTTTTTTTAAAATTTCTTTATTTTTCATGAAAAATCATTTTAGGGAGCAAATTAGCACATGTTTTAGAAAAATTTGCATTTTTGGAAAGGTCTCTGAATTCTAAATAGGGTTGGTTCTTTGTGTTTCAATTTTAGAAATCATATTAAGGTTCAATAATTTGATTTGCAACAAATGGTGTATTTTGACAAAATGACTCCCTAGGGCACACAAGAAAAGATCTTTTCAAAATTCTGATATTTTTGGAAAGCTCTCTAATTTTGACAGGGGTCTCTTTTCTGTATTTAGGGTTTTGGATCCAAATTCATAGCATATATGTCCAATCTTTTTGACTAGGTTAAAATTAAATTGCACTTTATTTGTACAAATTTCAATGCATGATATGAGTTGTCATTTTTCATGGAATCAAATAGTTCAATATATTTTTATGTGAATTTTCCTATTTCTTCATGATTTTATGCACTTGATTGAAGTTTGTGAAGGTAACTTGGAGGTCTAAAGAGCAAAAAACGGAAAAAATTTGGAAAGCATGAAATCAAGGTGCACACATTCCAAACCCTCTTATTTGAATTATAAAAAGTGATCATTGTGTTCTTTTTCATTGTAAAATTATTTTCTTTCTTTTGTCAAATTGTTGGTGTGTCTTCCCAACATTGAAAAAAGAGCTTAAAATGAATCATTCACATTTGGATTTGAGCTTAAAATAACAAACCCCTTTTGTCTTTTAATCCCCAAGATTTTCCTATTGATGTTTTCTTTGTGCATCCTTGTTAAGGAGTTTGAGGGGAACCTAAATAAGGGATCTTGATTTTTTTTTTTAGGGGGCTTGCCTAGAGAAGTGATCACTCTAGGGACCTCAACTCTTGTGTTTCAGCGGAGTATAAATAGCATGACTTGAATCTAGAGACAGGTCTCTTGGAAGTATCAATATTGTCAATCTTGGCTAAGCCCCAAAGAACTTTATACCTTTGAGAAGTGAAGGTCGAGATTGGGTTACCGTTTCCTCCCGGCTGTTTGGCAATATTCTCTTTCATTTACGAATTTGGGCCTCACATACCTTGCGTATATCGAGGACATCCCCTAGTTGAGCTTGTGCATCCTTATAGAAACCTGAATAGGTTGTTGGCGTGTTTGATGTGCTTGAATGTTTAGAACCTTCCCCACTTTGAACAAAAGGGGACACATCCATTAAATTGAGCCTTAAGGATTCTTTCCTTCTATATGCTTTCAAAACCACTATGGGCTTCAAACCCTGTGCTACCAAGCCTCAATCAAGTCTAGATGATTATGAGTTCTCCTCTGCCATTAAAAAATATCTAGACTTACCTGCTAGTTTCTCTTTTTCAAGGTCTACATCTTCTACTCCAAGACATCAATTGTCTTCATCTTATAGATCCAAAGACCTCTTGAGAGAGAATAACTCCTTTGAGAATATGTCAATGTTTCATGATGGGCCTATCTTTGATCGAGATGAGAACGACAAAAATGGTCCTAGACATACTTTTGAGAGAATTTTTACTCCTTTGGGATTTTCATATGACATGGTGCTTGAGACCTTAGTTGCAAAAGAGATCATTACTTTACCATACAAATTTTTTGTTAGAGTAATTATTTGTTTGCACTTGTTAATTAAATCACTTTGATTTAATTAATTAAGTTGCCTATTACTCTAGTTTGCTTAAGCTATCTTGTAGGTGCATATAATTAATTAATATTTTATTAATTATATTGTGCAACCTAGCTTTTTTAAGATTTAGTTTCCCTTTTCGGGTTTCGTGATTCCTTTATAAGGATTCACCTCTTTGTATTTTATTCATTCACTTATTGGATTATATGAGATATTGCTCTTTGCATGTCCATAAGATGGATCTGGGTTTTTGGCCTCCATGTTTTTTCCTTGCCTCTGTTCTTTGCTTCATCCATGTGACAGGGTTATGCATGCAGGTGTTCTTGGGAGATTAGTTTTTCACCTAATCTAACATGGTATCAGAGCTAGCTTGTTGCTCACTGTTCGTGGTTTGTTGAAGCGTTTCAAAAGCTGCGTTTTTCGGAGCAGTGGGGGGCCGTACGGACAACTTTTTTGCACTTATTGCAACAAAAAAAAAAAAAAATTGGGGCACTTTGGGCTCAAACGGATGCTTCCATTGGATCCGGAAGGCCGTTTGCAGTCAGAATCCATATAAAATTTGTCCATTTTGGACACCGTTGGTCTGGGAGGCAAAAAAAATTTGTTCAACAGGGCCATACGGCCCCCTGCACGCGTTTCGAGGCATCAAAAATCAAAAAAAATTGCAAAAAAATCATTTTGAGACTTGTTTTTTGCCGCCGCAGTTATCTAACCGCTAGCGGCTCTGCTGCGGTTACCGCAGCAGTCACCACTGGCGGTCACCACTAGCGGCCACCACAAGTGGCTCCGCCAACGGCCCGCAGCGGCTCTGCCGGCGGTTCTCGCCGCGCCCCGCTCGTGGCAACCTCCGCCCTCCCACCACCCGGCCACCGCTCCACCAGCGGTGCAGTGGTGGTGGAAGTTTTGTTTTTTTTATTATTTTTTTTATTAAAAAAATAATAATTTTTTCTTGCATCCAGAGGCCCTGGAGGTTTTTTCTCCGTAACTCGAGCATACGGACGTATTTTTTCAATCCGAAAAATGCACCGGAAAGCTGGTTCTGAGACGGAGATGCTGGTACAGGTGTTTTTGGATTTTGATGCAGTTTGGTTGCCTGTTTTGGCAGTCAAAGCCAGATGTTCTATTTTGCACTCCGGGAGGCGTATCTTGAGCTTCCGATCTCCGATTTTGGACTTCTTTATATCACTGGAAAGCTATTTCTGTGCTCTTTCCAGTGATGTTTGTTGTTGTTCCAGATTCTGTTCCAGGCACATCCTATTCAGTCTTTTGTGTTTTAGCATTCTGGTGGATATCCTGTTTGTTTCAGGTCCGGAGATCGATTTTGTTGCTTCAGTTGCTTCGTTTTGGGCTCTACCTTCTGTTGTTTCAACCTTATGTTTTTTTCTAATCATTGTTGATATTCATTGTAAGCATCTTTATGCAACGCACTGAGATAAAGTGCCACTCTTGCATTTCGGGATCCTTTTCATCATTGTGATTCGTTGTACTCGCACTATTTTATAAAGTGTCAATGGGGGGGGATAGTTGTTTGCCGCTTATAGGCCCTCTTTCTCTATTTTTCTCATGTAGTGTCGATGACACGTGCCTTTATTGGTGTTTGTACCTCACTCTCGATGTGTTTGGCTCTTGTGTTGTAGGAGATTTTTGGCCCATCTTTTCAGCTGCTTGTCACCTCACCTGCCGTAAGGGGAGGTTATATTGTTGTTCTATGCTTCTTTGGTTAATGGTTTGTGCCTTCTATTTCCATGGAGGTTCTACAAATCAGCATTTTGACAGAGTTTTGCGATTCTTCATGCTTCAATGATTCTCTTCTGATCTCTTTGTTCCTTCTTCTGGAACATTCTTTGCTATCTCTTTTTGGAGTAGGGTTTTTCCCATGTGGTTTTCTCTATTTCTCCACTTTATAGAGATTTTGTTGTGATTGGGTACCTGATCAAGCCTTGTTGCTGGGACCCAATTCTTCTTTCTGACTTCCGAGCATTGTATGCTTCTCTTCTGTTGCATTCTTTTTTTCTGTAAACGCACTGAGATAAAGTGCCTGCTTTTGCATATCTGAGATCTTGTACACCTTTGTTTGTACTCGCACTCAATTATAAAGTGCCATGGGGGGTCATGATGTTTTGCCATTTTGTGCTCATCCACCTTTGTCAAGTGAATTTTTCTTCCATGACATTAGCCCATGCAATGTGTCAGTGACACCGCCCTTTATCCTGTGCTTGTACTTCTATTGCACTGTTGGTGTTCCTGATTCTTCTTCTTGCAGATGTTTTTGGCATTGCATTTCAATGTTCCTGTCACCCCTCTCCCTGTTCAGCATTATGGGGGGGTTCACCTGTTGGCTCTATTGCTTCCTTGGTTCGGTTGAGTGATCTACATATTCAGTTTTTGTTCCTATGTACTAGGCGGATGCAGTGGCTAGGCACCTATGCATTTCGGTGAGATGGTTCATCTACTATATAGACACTCATTCATTCCTACTTTTGGAGGTCACCTCTTCGATTGATCAGCTCTTCAGACTTTATCTTCTCTACCTGGTCATGCACTATTTCAGTGGGGGTTCCAACAGTTTTTTCTGACAGTGTTTGCAGCTTCATGCTTCAGAGATGCTTCATGCTCTTTCTTGTTCCTTTCTTTGGGACATTTCCTAGATTGGAGGCTTAGTTTCCTTCATCTAGTTCTTTTTCTTGTATTTGGGTACCTAATCAGGCCTTGTTGCCGGGACCCATCTTTTCTTGCTTTCATAGCTGTGCTAGGTTAGCTTCCTCCCAAGCTTCGCTTAAGGGGGGGTGTTAGAGTAATTATTTGTTTGCACTTATTAATTAAATCACTTTGATTTAATTAATTAAGTTGCCTATTACTCTAGTTTGCTTAAGCTATCTTGTAGGTGCATATAATTAATATTTTATTAATTATATTGTGCAACCTAGCTTTTTTAAGATTTAGTTTCCCTTTTCGGGTTTCGTGATTCCTTTATAAGGATTCACCTCTTTGTATTTTATTCATTCACTTATTGGATTATATGAGATATTGCTCTTTGCATGTCCATAAGATGGATCTGGCTTTTTGGCCTCCATGTTTTTTCCTTGCCTCTGTTCTTTGCTTCATCCATGTGACAGGGTTATGCATGCAAGTGTTCTTGGGAGATTAGTTTTTCACCTAATCTAACATTTTCTACACCTTATGAACATGAGGTAAAACCTTATTGATGGAGAGATGATCATTATTGTGGCTACCATACATGCAAAGATCATAAAATTGAAGATTGTGCTGCATTTAAATGTATAATTCAAGATCTTATTGATGACAGAATCATTGATGTTGAAATTCCTAAAGACGTATGTAATAAAGATGCTTCTCTTGAGCAAGATCATGTTAACTTATGTCTAGTGATGGTTTCCTTGATACCTCCATTTCTTCCAATACTTATGCATTTCCCAAAACTTCAAAGCTATTGACATTCTTCCATCAAACAAAGATCCTAATACTTTTCATGCAGTTCCCTATAGTTATCCTCAAGGGCTACCTCTTAAAGAAACCCAAGATAATCTACACCTGGCTGAAAACCCTTTTCATGCTTCTAAGACTAAACATCCTCAACCTTCATGCGACGCTATGTCTACTATGCCCACTTCAGCCAGTCCTTCACTACCCCTTCAAGATCCTATCATGCAAACCTCATATACTCCCTTGTCCTTAGAAGTGGGTCCATGTCAAGAGGACTCTCAAAAAGATAAAAATAAATATGTCAAGAAAGATCAAGATCAAGCACCCCTTCATCTCCTTCAAGATGTCATCCCTCCATATCCTATGTCTTATCCACCTTGTAAGTATGATGAAGAAACTACTTCCACTATTTCCCTTGAGCTTACTAAAAATTGTGAACAAAGTTCTATGCCTATTTTATCCAAAGAAACTTGTCAAGATCAAAGTCTTCCATCCTCTTGTTCTACTTCTCCATATTCACTTCAAAACTATGCTCAAGCTTCAAATACTCCTATTAAAGGTGTTTCTCCTATTAAAGATACTCATGAGTCTATTGATGGCCTTGGTCACATTGCTCACTCTAAAGATGTTAATATCCCTATTCACTATCCCTTCACATCTCCTAAATCTATCCTTGGTCCTTATTCATCAAGGATAAAGCCTTCAAACCTTCCATCTATATTGGGACCTTATGTTCCTCCATATCCTACTTTCACTCCTATCTTATCTTCTAGCTCTCCTATCATACCTCGAGATCAACAAAAACACTCATCCTTGATGAATTCTCATTCATCTATCCATATGAACCAGTCATATAATCCTTATTCATCCACAAACCCCAAGTCTTTTGGAAGCAATTTGGATGATCAATTTTTAAAAAAATAAGAATACATTGAAAAATGAATATCACTATGTCCCATCTAATCGACATGTGAATAAAAAGAAAGAACATTTATTCAAGAGACCACAAAGGTCTACTACCCAAAAAGCTAAATCAAAGCAAATATGGGTTCCTAAATACATCATTGAAGAAATGCGTTCTAAAGCATCCAAAGGAAAAGAAAAATCTAAAGCTATATGGATTCCCAAGTCTCTTTTGAAAGACTTGAATATTGAAAATACTTCAAAGTTGGCATTCAAGCTTCCAAAGGCTTCCACTCCATCTTCTTCCAAAAATCTTCCTAAGAAGCTTCTAAAGACTTCCACTCCATCTCTTTCCAAAATTCTCTTACTTCCTCATACATCTAAACCTCAAACTATTTCCTCCATGAATACTCCATCATTTCGCAACCCTTCAAGTTGTGTTGATGTTGATCTTGCCTACTTTTTCACCTACCCTTATGCAATATTTTCAAGCCTACACATACCTACTATCCATATTCCTTCAATCTTTCCAAAGCATAAAAATTTGTCCTCCATATACATTATCTACCATCTCCTTTCCATCACCCTATTAGCATCTTTGAGCATACCTTTCTATGGCCTTAGCTTATCATGACTCATCTTTCCTATAGGAGCACTATTTAAATTGAAAAAAGCTTGACTTCTTCCAAAAAATTCAAAAACAAAAAAATTTAAAATAAAAAAAAGAAAAAAATGAAAATTTTGAAAATGTGCCTTGGTGAAAACCTGGTAATTAGGCACCTTGTTAGCAAAAGTAAAGAGAAATAAATTTGTCCTATGGTGAAAACCACTCCCTTGTGGCGCCTTGGATAAGTACCATCATGAAAACTTGGCAAACAGGCGTCATGTGTAGGCATTCCCTAATCTATCTATACCACATTTCCTCTTTAATCTTGATGAGCTATCCTTGTGTATTGGCTATATTATTTGTCAGCTTGCCTATTATGCTTTTTCATTCGCTCATAGCCTACATATTTACCTTTATTCTTATTGCTTAATCCTACCACTATCCTATCTACTTGACCCCTTGGTCTTGATCACACAATGAGAAACATGGTTCTTAGGCCTCTTGACATGCCTACCTTTATTGGACTACATGCTTTCATGCTATCTCAGTTATTAGTTTCCACTGCTTATCCCACATGATATCTCCTTTCATGGCTTTCTTTTCTTGTCCAACACATGCTTCATATGGTTATCTTACCCTAGCTGGAGTACTCTTGAGGAGTCAATCTTTGAAGATCACTTTCACTTGCTTCATACACTCCTTGCTTATCCGTCATTTCCACCAACTTGTTGCACCATCATGTCCTCTAGCTTGCTAGACATTGGGACTAAACGATGTGCTCTTGCTTGGAAGTGATGCTCATTCTGTCTGAGGGCATCCTTTGTACATATTTATTGATCCTTAAAAAAAACAACAAAATGATATATTTCAAAAATCCAAAAAAAGTGATATATTGTGAAAATTCTAAAAATTGGAAAATGTCCTATTATTCGTTTGGTCTTACCCAAATTTGTCATGTAATCTTACCTATTTGCAAGCATTCGATCCTTATCCTTGGAACTCGATATCAATTAACACACTTACATTTTTAAACATAAACACTTAATGTTTGCACTATGTCATGATCTTTTCTTTCTGTGCTGACTATTATTGATTTTTGTTGAGTGTGATTGTCGCTTCAGGATGCATAGCTAGAGGACTTGGTGTTGGATACAATTGGTTAATTGAGTGTTGTCTTTGATGTTACACAAATGTCATATCAGTCATCAGACAGAGTCTACCGAGCTCAGAAGGTAAGCATTGTAGTGTACAGAGTCTACCGAGCGTTGCTGTATATTACACTGTAAAGATAGCTTCTACCGAGCTAACTTGGTTAACGAAGGAAGTTTAGTACTTACCGAGATCACTCGGTGATCGAAGGAAACTGTGACAGAGTATTTACCGAGCTGGGAGCTGGGAAGGTAAGCAAAGAAAAGTTAGTGTTTACCGAGCTGGGAAGGTAAGCGAAGAAAAGTTAGTGTTTACCGAGCTGGGAAGGTAAGCGAAGAAAAGTTAGTGTTTACCGAGCTGGGAAGGTAAGAGAAGAAAAGTTAGTGTTTACCGGGCTGGGAAGGTAAGCGAAGGAAAGTCAGTGTTTACCGAGTTCACTTGATGTCCAAAGGATTTTTGCACAATTCGCAGTGCTTGCCAAGCCTCACTTAGTTAACACTAAAGATCATTATGGTACAATGTTTACCGAGCTGGGTTGGTTAGCGAAGGATTTTTGAAAATTGTGGAATTAAGGCTAAAATTGATTTATGTGATGAATGTAGCCGACTCACGGTATAATTATTAATAATTTTAACTTGTATTTAAGGCCGACTTGATAATCAGAAAGGTATATATGAAGGATCAAGTTGCGAATTCAAGTGTGCATGTGTGGATAAGATGTATGTGCGAATTGTGAAGGTGCAAGCGAATTTTTGAAGGATCAGATATCCTTGTGAAGCTACAAAGCTTTTATGTGATCAGAGAGGATCTAGTGAAGCAGAACAGAGATCTGTATCAGCAAAGATAAGTTGCATTATATTCAGATCATTCATTGTTACTTTCTAACAATTGTAGCCGTGATTTCAAATCTCTTAACAGAGTGGGTTTAACAGCCTTATTGTAAATCCTCTAACAAGGTGACAGTTCAGTTGAATTGTTCTAAAGACCTCTAGCAAGGCCACTCCTAACAGGGTGATTAAATCCTCTACCAGGGTCACACCTAACAGTGTGTTTTGTAACCTTTAACAGGGTTGGCTCCTAACAGGGTTCACTTTAGAAGAGTGAAAAATAGTAACTAGTTACATTGGTGGTTTTTCCCATATTGGGTTTCCACGTTAAATCTGGTGTCTCTAGTGTTCATGATTGCTGAATTGTTTTGGTTATCAGTTCTTAATAATTATTAGTATTTGCTGCATTATCAAGTTTCAATAATCTGTAACTAAGATCAAGATTTTAGACATCTAAGGGACTGTGAAATGTTTTTGTGGTAACTGATTCACCCCCTCCCCCTCTCAATTACTCCATTCTCATTTCCAACAATTGGTATCAGAGCTTTTTGGTGCTTGCAGGAAAGGATTTCAAGGTTCTAAGCCAAAGATCAAGATGTCTTACAAAAGAGAAATTCCAAAACTTAACAGAGATAACTTCTCAGCATGGCAAGAATTGATGAAACTTCATCTGGCTACTGTTGGTGATACTGGACTGAAATACTTTGAAGAAAAATATGAAGAACCTTCCGACACATTGTCAGTTAATGATATTGCTGAAAAGAAGACTCGCAACAATATGATGATAGACATAGCATCTGCTCTCAGCTATGAAGAATTTGATGACATTAAGGACTGCAAAACTGCTTTTGACATGTGGAACAAGCTAAAGGAGATCTATGGAGGGGATGATAATGTGAGAAGAGCAAAAGCAGAAAGTCTAAGAGGACAATTTGATCAAATGAGGATGAGAGAGGATGAAAACATTGCAAAGTATGTTGAAAGAGTTAAAGCATGTGTAAGTGCAATCAGGGCAGCTGGAGGTGACATCAAAGGAGAAACAGTTGTAAGCAAAGTTCTCAGAACCTTGCTTCTCGTTTATGCAATCAGAGTCTCTGCAATACAGGAAAGAAGATGTGAAGCAAATCATAAGATAAATCTTGAGGCCATAGTCGGAAGACTAACTGCATTTGAACTAGATAACTTTGACAACTATGTTCCAGCCTCCAAAAACATTGAATCAGCATTTCAAGCCAAGCTCTCACTCAAAGAGAAAAGCAAAAAGAAGATAGAATCACAGTCAGAAAGTGAAAATGAATCAAGCCAAAGTTCAGACAATGATCTCGAAGTGATTGAAGCTCTACTAGCCAAGAAATATTCTAGAGGCAGAGAAAAATACAAAGGTAAAGTTCCTCTAATCTGTTTTTCTTGTGATGAAATTGGGCATATTGCAGCAAGGTGCCCAAACAAGCAAAACAATGATGAAAAGAAAGATCACAAATGGAATGGCAAGAAAGACTTTAAATCATCCAAGAACAAAGGTAAGAAATCATGTTTCATGGCTGAAAATTCTAAGGATTCTGATAATAGTGAGGATGAAATTGTTTATATTGCTGTTAAAGATGACTCTGATAGTGATGACGAAGATAAAATGGCTCTTATCTCTCATGTAAGTAAGAATGATACATGGATTATAGACAGCGGTTGCTCACATCATATGACTGGTGATAAAACTAAGTTTGATCAGTTTGAAGACTATGATGGTGGCAGTGTGAGGTTTGGTAATAATGAACCTCGTTTCATAAAAGGAAGAGGAAGAATCTGTCTATCCAAAGAACTTATATGTAATAATGCCTACTGGGTTGAAGGTCTCAAACATAATCTGCTAAGTGTTGCACAGTTACTAAATACTGGATTCAAGGTAGAATTCATGCATGGAAAGGCGAGACAGTTGAATGAGCAAGGAAAACTGATAGGATCTCGCACCCAAACTAAAGGTAACTTGTTCTATCTAGAACTTGGTGAATGCTCATGTTTTATTGCTCAAATTAAAGAGAGTTGGTTATGGCATAAAAGGTTGTGTCATGTCAATTTTGATAATTTGGTAAAAATAAGCAAATTCAAGAAAGTAAGAGGCATTCCTAACATTAAGAAACCTGAGGTTGGTCTATGCAAGAATTGTCAGATTGGTAAAATGGAAAAAACTAGTTTTAAAGGTAAAAACTATCAGTCTGAAGATATATTAGAAATTGTGCATACTGATTTATGTGGACCCATTGGAATAGAACGCTATACTGGAGAAAAGTTTTTCATTCTTTTTGTTGATGACTGTCATGTATCTAAGGAATAAATCAGAAGCATTTGAGAAATTCAAATGGTATTTGGCAAGAGTTGAAAAAGAAACAAGGAAAAGGCTGAAATGTTTAAGGTCAGACAGAGGTGGTGAATTCATTTCACATGAATTCAATAACTTCTGCATTGAAAGAGGTATTAAAAGACAGGTTTCAGCACCAGGAACTCCAAAACAAAATGGAATAGCTGAAAGAAGAAACAGATCCATTATGGATTGTGCAAGAACCCTGATGATAGAAAAAAACATTGCTATCAAATACTGGAAGGAAGCCATCAGCACTGTTGTCATACCAGGCCAGATATTGCTCTTGCAGTCGGTATTGTTGCAAGATTTTCAGCAAAACCAAGAGAAACTCACCTAATGGCAATTAAAAGAATAATGAGATATTTGAAAGGAACTGAAGATTATGGACTATGGTACAAATTTGGAGGTAATTTGGATCTGAAAGTTTTTACTGATGCTGATTGGGCAGGGAATCTTGATGACAAAAAAAGCACAAGTGGAGGAGCATTCTTTCTTGGAAAGAGATTGGTTTCTTGGACAAGCAAAAAGCAGAATTGTACATCCCAATCTACAGCAGAGGCAGAGTATGTTGCTGCAGCAATAAACTGTTCCAACATTGTTTGGTTTAAGCAGTTATTACAAGGAATGAAGATGGAAATCAAAGAAACAGTTGTTATGTTCTGTGACAATACTAGTGCAATCAATATATCTAAGAATCCAGTGATGCATTCCAAAACCAAGCACATAGCAATAAAATATCATTTTGTCAGAGAATTGGTGCAGGACAAGAAGATCAGACTGGAATATGTGCATACAAAGGAACAAATTGCTGACATATTCACAAAGCCATTACCTAAGGATACATTCTTGTATCTCAGAGGTAAGTTAGGGGTCACTCCCCTATCTGAAGTTCACTAAAATAAAGTTTTAAGTGATGCATCAACCTATGACAAGTTGAAAATCTATCATGTTGATGCCGCAAAGTATTGAAGTCATTGCATATGAATCTCTACATAAGGTACATTGTAATCCAGTTGAGAGTACTTTTGGCATACGAGAAGAGCTTTTACTGTGTTGTATTGTCTTTGGCATGTGTTGTCAAAGAGGGAGAGTAAAACTGTAATATCTATTCTGAAATTTGTAAGCATTTGTAAAGGGAGAATAAAACTGTTATATCTTTCTGTTATACAATTCCTTCACAGAGGGAGATTACTAAAAGAGGGAGAAGTTTCTATCTAAGAGGGAGAAGTATTATGTTGACATATTGTGCTGCACTATAAGAGAAAGACTTGTTTTCAAATTTCATTCTGCTATGACATGTTGTGTTGCCATCAATGCCAAAGAGGGAGATTGTTGGATACAATTGGTTAATTGAGTGTTGTCTTTGATGTTACACAAATGTCATATCAGTCATCAAACAGAGTCTACCGAGCTCAGAAAGTAAGCATAGTAGTTTACAGAGTCTACCGAGCGTTGATGTATATTACACTATAAAGATAGCTTCTACCGAGCTAACTTGGTTAAAGAAGAAAGTTCAGTACTTACCGAGATCACTCGGTGATCGAAGGAAACTGTGACAGAGTATTTACCGAGCTGGGAAGGTAAGCGAAGAAAAGTTAGTGTTTACCGAGCTGGGAAGGTAAGCGAAGAAAAGTTAGTGTTTACCGGGCTGGGAAGGTAAGCGAAGGAAAGTCAGTGTTTACCGAGTTCACTTGATGTCCAAAGGATTTTTGTACAATTCGCAGTGCTTACCAAGCCTCACTTGGTTAACACTAAAGATCATTATGGTACAGTGTTTACCGAGCTGGGTTGGTTAGCGAAGGATTTTTGAAAATTGTGGAATTAAGGCTAAAATTGATTTATGTGATGAATGTAGCCGACTCACGGTATAATTATTAATAATTTTAACTTGTATTTAAGGCCGACTTGATAATCAGAAAGGTATATATGAAGGATCAAGTTGTGAATTCAAGTGTGCATGTGTGGATAAGATGTATGTGCGAATTGTGAAGGTGCAAGCGAATTTTTGAAGGATCAGATATCCTTGTGGAGCTACAAAGCTTTTATGTGATCAGAGAGGATCTAGTGAAGCAGAACAGAGATCTGTATCAGCAAAGATAAGTTGCATTATATTCAGATCATTCATTGTTACTTTCTAACAATTGTAGCCGTGATTTCAAATCTCTTAACAGAGTGGGTTTAACAGCGTTATTGTAAATCCTCTAACAAGGTGACAGTTCAGTTGAATTGTTCTAAAGACCTCTAGCAAGGCCACTCCTAACAGGGTGATTAAATCCTCTAACAGGGTCACACCTAATAGTGTGTTTTGTAACCTTTAACAGTGTTGGCTCCTAACAGGGCTCACTTCAAAAGAGTGAAAAACAGTAACTAGTTACATTGGTGGTTTTTCCCATATTGGGTTTCCACGTTAAATCTGGTGTCTCTAGTGTTCATGATTGCTGAATTGTTTTGGTTATCAGTTTTTAATAATTATTAGTATTTGCTAAATTATCAAGTTTCAGTAATCTGTAACTAAGATCAAGATTTTAGACATCTAAGGGACTGTGAAATGTTTTTGTGGTAACTGATTCACCCCCTCCCCCTCTCAGTTACTCCATTCTCATTTCCAACACTTGGAGCATGAGGTATATGTTTTATTTGCTACATTAAATTGGGTAAGCTAACATCGAAGTCATCTTGACCTTTATGTCTTTGATGCTTATGTTAGAATCTTTCCACATTCCAATCCGATATAAATCACATTCATATCTTCATAGTTGCACTTGTGACTAGTGATGATTGTGTGATTTTCTGATGTTCGTTAATAATGGCCCAATGATGAAAACAAGTCCCTTTACATTCTCTAATGAATGATGAACACAAAATCCTATGACAGTTGTTCTATTGCAAGTACACCTTTGCACTTTCATGTAGCTTGCATTGTTAGGCTTCATGTTAGTTTGCATTTTTTGGCTGCATTATGAGTTTGAGAGGGTTTTCCTTTCATCTTTCTTGTGGACTTTTAATCAACCGTGGTCGTGTTTTGATCTTCATTTCCTCATCTTCTTTCGTGATCTCAATCGAAATTTTCTATCTTAAACAGTTGATTGATTTTGGAGTATTCTCTTCCTTAGGCAAATTTTCTTTTCTTCTTTCTGTTTCTTTCCATATCTTCCAAATTTCTACCTTCCATTTGCTTTTACTCCACTTCTTTTCTTCTAAATCACCTTTGGGGCATAATATTTCACACTTGATGATCTACCTTGGTTTTGTGATTCTTATATCTTTCATCTTACATCAAGAACTTTATCTTATGTTCGATTTGATCAAATTTATCAATTTATTGTTTCTCCTCTATTTCATTTCGATTTCGATCACAAGGGGGCAGTATCTATCAACTTCAATCCTTGATTCAGTTTTATCAATTTTATTCTCGACTTTTTCAAGTCAAAATTTATTTGTATTCTTTTCCTGATGTGTTCCCAAATCGACCACACATCTGGGTTGTTTTGTGATCCTGAATCGACCTCACACTTCAATTTCTTTCTTTGACAACATGTGTTCCCAAATCAATCACACATTAGTCAAAGAGGGGCAAATGTAAGCACCCTAAACTGGTCACCCAAACTATGGGCCCCCATTATTCAATTTATCAATTTATCAATTTCATAAATCAATGGTTTGCAATATTTTATTAAATAAATTCAAATCAATTTCCTTGATCAAATTCAATTATTTATTTTTCTAAGGTTGATCATTTTATCTTAAGTCTTATTTAACTAAAAAAAAATCTCTCTTTTAATTAAATAAAATAAGTCCACATTTAATTAAAAGAAAACCTCTCTTTTAATTAAATAATTCATCCACATTTAATTAATTAAGAGAAAAAACCCTCTTTTAATTTAATTAGATATTTCCTATTTAATTAAAAGAACTTACTCCCTTTTAATTAAATAAATCCCCATTTAAAGAGATATTAAAATAAATAAAAATTAAAAATTCCTCTACATTAAATGCACGTATTTCTAAGTGGGATTCCATTTAATTCTTTTCCTATTTTCTCATTGGTGGATCTTTATTTCACACGGAGCATTCTTTCTTCACCCTTGATTAAGTCTTTTTTCCTCTTTATCTTAATTGTCCGATCTTCTTTACAAGGGAGAGCCCTCTCCTCAAATTCGTACATCTGTTGCAGATTGCATAAATATTTAGTAGGCAATATGTATGTGTTCAATATTGTAGCATTGAGAGTGATACTTATCTTTGATTATCTGTTGTGAGCCTCCCTTAAAGTTATCTATCATGATGGACTGTGTCTTCTCTTCCTATTTATCTGTATACCAGGTTCAAAAGCTCTTCAAATTTAGTAATGATATTATCTTCTTATTTGTGTTCTCATCCAAGAGTCTGTTGGGACTGAGCTGTGGCAGTTCTCTTTCACCATTTTTATTTTTCATAATGTGCGATGTTCTATTTTTTTTCACTTTGATCATTCCCAGCTACAGATTTTTCGGTGTTTCAGCTAGCCTTGTTCATGATTATCTGAAACTCTTTTGTTCGTTCTCCATGCTCACTTTTTATTGTATTCTTCACTCAGTATTGTTGAATGGTTCTGTTTTCCTAGCTTCGTTCATCCTCTTCGTTGATTACTTTTCTTCACTTCAAGTGACTCAGCCTCTTCGTGTGCCTACTGCTTGTTGAACTGGCATCATATTCTTCACTCTAGTTATCGGGTTTCATCTTTAGCCCTGATTCTCCAAAATGGTTGTCATTTTGATTCTTGCATCAAAAGCTTCATGCATTCACAGCATTGTGATTCTTGGCTGTATGGTTACTTGTCACTGTTGCTTTTTCGATTATCTTTGAGAGTTTATCATTTGGTGTCGCTGTCTAGTGTTGGCATCCATTTCTTTTTTATCTTCGTTGGTTTATTTATCCTTGTCTTATTCTGATGACTCAGCTGGTTCCTTTGTCGCCATACTATCAAGCTTGATGACTAAGCTGTTTCTTTCCAGCTCTTTATGTTTGATGGTTTCTACATTTTAGTCGTCAAGACTCTTTTTGTAGGTGGAAATTCCTTTTTCAGGGATTCTTGCATAAGTTCTGTAATCTTTCATTATTACTTGGTTGATGAATTGCCTATCACAGTTTGGAAAGGATTTTTTCTTTGGGAGAAACTTAGTTGATACTGTAAGTTAAATGTCATTCCCAGCATCATTCATATTATGCGGTCATCGGTGAACGTCTGTTCATAGCATCAGTTATGAAGAAGATTCCACCCGCGGATATGCATCTTTAGTGTTTTGAGTATTGTCTTGTCCGTGCAATCATATCTATTCATCTTCCGCATTCAAGTTTTATTCATTTTCTTTTAGTCATTTTAATGGCTAGTGAATAATAGAGTTCATGTGTGTGAGAATGATGAGGTTTCAAATGCAGAACATCAGCAGTAGTACATATAACAGTTTCATGTGATCGGCAGAAATATATATCCATGTATGTAGTAGAGGTATTGGTATCTTCGGTATAATCTATTACTGATGTTGCAGAGCATTCTTGATATGAAATGGAAATTGCGAAAGAAAAAGAAACAGAGGAAGAAAGCGAACGTCCAGAGCAAACAGTTGTTCACAGAGCAGCCAACTCAGATCAGATACTCCATCAAGATGTAGCTGATGAGCAGCCAGAAGAGTTTTTCAGAAGATCTCAAAATTGAGCTTCAAGCATTTCTTGATGGCACGGGTGGTGGTCAACATGGAAGAGTTTGCGCAGCTGGAAAAGCTTGTCCAAAATAGGACCGATCTTACACCTGAAACAATGACTACGGCACATAAGATTCACTTGGAATATTGGTTGCCACAAAGACACGAATTCAGGCTTTTCTACATCCAGATATCAGTGTTACCCAGATGGTTCTCATTGATATCCTTGCCCAAAAACAATGCAGAAACATAGCATGCTAGAGCCCACTTCCCGCTGATGATTGTAATTGTGAAATCTGTGGCAATAAGAATAGTTTCTGCAAACTTTGCATGTGTGTCATTTGCAGCAAATTTGACTTTGATGTGAAACCTTGCTGATGGGTGGGATGTGATACTTGTTCCCACTGGACTCATACAGATTGTGCACTTCGTGAAAGGAAATTATGCATGGGTATCAGTCCTAATGGTGGAAGTGGATCAGCTAAAACTCTTTTCAAGTGCACAGCTTGCAGGAGAACATTAGAATTGTAAGGGTGGGTGAAGGACACATTTCAGCACTGTGCACATCACGGAGAGAGGGAAGCCCTCATGAAAGAAATCGATTGGGTTTGGAGGATATTTCATTCATCTCTATTCATTTTCAACCTTCAATTGTTATTCATTTTCTTTGAGTCATTTTAATAGCTAGTGAATGGTAGAGTTCGTGTGTGCTTGAGTGATAAGGTTTCAAATACAGAGCATTAGCATTATTAACATATAACAGTTTCATGTGATCGGCGGAAATATATATCCTTGTATGTAGTAGAGATGATGGTATCTTCAGTGTAATCTATTACTGCTGTTGAGCATTCTTGATATGAAATGGAAATTGAGAAAGAAAAAGAAAGAGTGGAAGAAAGTGAACGTCCAGAGCAAACAGCTGTTCACAGAGTAGCCAACTCGGACAGATACTCCGTCAAGATATAGCTGGTGAGCAGCCAGAAGAGTTTTTATAAGATCTCAAAATTGAGCTTTGAGCATTTCTTGAAGGCGGGGGTGGTGCACAAAACAGGGAAGAGTTTGTGCAATTGGAAAAGCTTGTTCAAAATAGGGCTGATCTTACACCTGAAACAATAACTACAGCACACAAGATTCACTTGGAAATATTGGTTGCTATAAAGACAAGAATTCAGGCTTCTCTATATCCAGATATCAGTGTTACCCAGATAGTTCTCATTGATATCCTTGCCAATAAACAATGCAGAAACATAGCATGCCAGAGTCAACTTCCAGCTGATGATTGTAATTGTGAAATCTGTAGCACTAAGAATGGTTTCTGCAACCTTTGCACGTGTGTCAATTGCAGCAAATTTGACTTTGATGTGAATACTTGCCAATGGGTGGGATATGATACTTGTTCCCACTGGACTCATACAGATTGTGCATTTCATGAAAAGAAAATAAGCATGGGTATCAGTCCTAAAGGTGGAACTGGATCAACACGCAGCTAGCAGGAGATCATAAGAATTGTAAGGGTGGGTGAAGGACATATTTCAGAACTCTGCACATCACTGGGAGAGGGAAGTCCCCATGAAAGAACTTGATTGCATTCGGAGGATATTTCATGGAGGTGAGAATGCAAAATGAAGGAAACTTGTTTGGAAATCTGAAGAACTTTTGGAGTTGACGTGGCTACTGTTTGCAAATTATTGCAGTCTTCCAAGGACAGATCAAGAAGCGATGGGATGCTGAAATATTATATGAAAAATCATGCAGACTTGAACATGAGGAAGCTGCTTGCAGTCATGGAACTGAATTGATGATACATATCATATTCAGAGAAAAACTATTCAGCTTCAAAGGGAGTTTGTGTGACAGGGGGAGAATGTCTATTTCTTTGCAAGCTTGTGTGGCAGTATGACTGCTAAAGCACCCTGTTTGGTCAACTTGGAATCAGTTCTCTTATTGTAAACATCAAACCAGTGAGAACGTTGTTCTTGCTGAGAGGGAATCTTTGTTGAGAGAGAATCTCAACCATTCTTATACATAATGAGTCCTCTATGAAGGAGAAGTTCGAGGTGAAATCTCTTGTTACACCCTCTGTGAGTAGGCATGGTGGATCCACCCTTTGCGAGTAGGTATGGTGGATCCACCCTCTACAAGTAGGTATGGTGGAAATGCATTCTTCTCTGGGAAAAGTCTGAGGTGAAAACCTTCATTCCACCCTCTTTGAATAGGTATGGTGGATCCACCCTCTGCAAGTAGACATGGTGGAAAATCACTCTTCTTTGAGAGAAGTCTGAGGTGAAAGCCCTCGTTCCACCCTCTATGGGTAGGCATTGTGGTTCCACCCTTTGTGAGTAGCCAAGGTGGAAGTCATGTGTGTGACTCCATGGCTTTACTCTTATGCTTTTATAGTTTCCCCTATAGAAGTAGCTATGGTAAATAGTGTTATGTTGAGATAACAATATTTTATTGAAAATCTGTGATGAAAAATTGTTATTGACATTTTTGGTTGCAGCTATGTGTGCCTGTCATACTAAAGATCTCTCTTTCTAAGAGGGAGTGTTAAAGATTATAGCTGTGATTGAGATTTTCATATCTTATATTGCTAGGGAAGAGATTTATGATGATATTTCTATCATATTCATCTGTGTCTATCTATAACCAAGTAAGCAAGATGTGGCATTCGAGGTGTGTTAGGTGTCTTAACCTTAATATCGGACATTTTATTATACGAAGAGACATGCGTTTGGAAATATCAAGAGACTCGCATTTTGAAAATGAAGAGACTTTCGGTGTGATATAAAGTCTTTCTCAATTCAATAAAAATAGGTTTGCTTTGTATGATAAGCATTGTCTTTGTAGTTGAAAGCATTGTACTTAGACATTTTTTATTTTAATAAAAAAGATTTTTCTGGTGCGGCTGGATTTTTCCCTCAAGTTGGAGGACTTTCCTAGGATAAATTGTTGCGTCTTTATGTGCTTCTTTTGTTCTTCTTTTGGTTATTGCTATTTATCTTTATCTCTCCGCTAAACATTAACACAAACTACAGGCAGATCTGGTGACATAGCCTAAACTGTTCTGTAGACAACGGTTATCCATATTATATAATTCAACTGAGATTGGCTATCATATATGTTACATTTCAATACATTTGATAGCCAATAAAATATTGAATAGAAGTGTGTATTTATAATTAAACATAAAATATGTACTACCTTGTGTTCTAAATATTATAAATTAAAAGTAACTTTGGAGAAGAGATTGTGAATTTCATCTTCATTGTTTTTTGAGATGAAGGCTGGGATCCCATGGAGGGGGCTTCCTTAAAAATAGAGTTGTGACCGCTGAGAATTTTTAGGAATATTTATATGTAAGCAGTCCCATGAAATTTTACATGTATTTCATTCTCAGAGTTTCAGTTCCTCAATTTTAGGATTGTGTAACTGATAAAACATTTTTAAAAAGTGAAAAAATTATTTTGTTTCTATTATTCTGATTTTAGTGGGAACAAGTTCTATAAATTGTTGACATGTGGCTAAAATTTCTCCTAAGCTGGTGGGGTTATATCCAGCCCCACCCCATTTACACCCGCTCAAATTTAATGGACTAAAAAGGAGGGGCTCCTATTTTGGAAGAAAAGATTCCAAATGATCCTTGAGCCCGCCTCCCCCTCCCACCCGCCCCCGCCCCCCCCCCCCGAAAATTCTCATGAGCCTCTTGCACCTAAAAATAGAGCAGCAGCCCCTCCCATGGGACCCCTGCCTAAGATCACTCAAAATTCAACTCACGCATTCTCTACTCAATGATGACATCTGATCCCCTAACAATTTTCCAAAAGTAGGAGCTAATTCCTACTTATACCGTGGATGTTGGATTCAGAGTAAAGGTCGAATGAGGATTGTTCAGCTCAAAGGCTTTAGACCCTCCTATTTATTCAGATTATAAGAGTTCAAGTTTAGGGTTTTATTAAACTCAGAGGGACTAATATTTCATATTTCATTAATCTTAAATGGTCAAGGCCTTCGGGTATTATTTCAGCTCAAACGGATTTATGGCATATATTGTATTCACTATTCAGCTCAAAAAAAGTGGTGGTTTATTCTTTTTCAGCTAAAAGAATTTAGGGTTTTGGGTTTAAGCTTTAGCAATCAACCAGCGGACTTTGCATAACACGAAATTCAATTGAAAATATTATTACAAATTAGGAACTAAATTTGTCAATTTGACAAACAAATGACCAATACTAACATTCTTACACACGATCAAACTTAACCTATCTGTTACGACGAGTAGATAAAAAACACTGTACGTAATCACTTACCGGATGATTGGCTTGAACTAAAGACATGATTTGGGGATCCCTCTGGAGATTGGTGTAGACGTCCCGAGCACTGCGTTTCAACATCACTAAGGCTCTCCGAATGGCCATGTTTACAACTTTAATGAAAACGTAAAACAAGATATTATTATTATTAGAATTCATTCGGGGTTTGGGATGATTTATAAGTTAGGGCCCGTTTGGTTGCTGGAATAGAGTGGAATAGGAAGAGAAAATTAGAATATGTTCTATATTCGTTGTATGGTATGCTCAATCAAAATTGGGAATAGGAAGACATATTCCAATTTTGCCCTCAAAATGAGCATATGTCTATGCCAAAAAATAGATGGAATTAGAATAGCCATTCATATTTCCAATCTGTTTTTTTATTAAAAAAAGTAGAATTTAATTCTAGTCCTATTCCATTTTTCTCTTCTAATTTTCAATTCCTATGTCAGCAACCAAACGGGCCCTTATTGTCTTGGGCAGATTTAGAAAATTGACTCCATGGCGATGAAACCACGATTATTATTAATTCATAAGTGAATGCAAGGAAATTTTTTCCTTGTTATTTTCTCAAGAATAGAATGATAAATGATTTTGAAATTTGTTGATTTTTTTAGTTGTCTTTGTAGGTGATTTAACTGTTTAAAGCTAAAGTTTTGGTTGTTGATTGATAATGATGCACAACACAAAAGGTGTTATCTGCATATATGTTTAAAATGTTGATCATTACTATATACTAATAACTCTATAAGTAGTAGTATGGAAGAAAATGGGGTCTCTACAACAGTCGTCTCTAGAAGGAATCTCGAACTTTTGGTGAAGAAGCAAGATGAATCATAGTGGGCTTAATTAATGGCAGGGATTGGATCGTGGGAGACTTAATGGCAACAGACAGTGGCCCTTTAATAGGCATGACCAATAGGGTTTCAACACAAGGGTAAGATTCAATGCACTATCAAGTTTCCAAGAGATCAGGGAATTACTAATCACAGAGGACAAGCTAATAGGAATAGATGGAGTTGGGATAAGAGGCGAAGGAATCCAAATCTACATGAAGGTGTTTTCCCAATAAACAAAAAAATAAGCTTCCAACAAATTGAATAGAAATTCTAAAAACCAAAGAAACATACCACGTCAACTACAAACCCTAAAGAGGTAAGTGGGAATGTATGTTTTGTTAAAGCTTCATTGGTGCTTATTGAATATAGGAAATGCTAAGAATTGGTGTCTTTTCTTGAAGATAAAGCTATAACTATGAAGGATTGGTATATTGTTGTATGTCAACAAGATTCAAAAATAGTGTGATAAAAAGTGGGGAAGAAGTTGTCTCTTGAAAATAATGATAAATGGTTTATTTTCAGTGATTTGTTCTTCTAAGGAAGACAATAAATGGATTTTGGAAAGTGGATCACGTCTAATAGATGGAAAAGGTGTTTATTTTAGGGAATGGATGTCAAACTTTGACCCTAGGTAGGAAAAAGTTAGGAAATCGTGGTTTGGATCAAGTTGCATAACCTACCCTTTGAATATAGGGATGAGGAAACCCTAAAGTCAAAAGGTAACAACTTAGGATCTTTTATCTCTAGAGAGGAAATTTTTTTTTAATTGTAGCGTCGAAGATCCTAGTAAAGGTGCAAGGATGTCATTAGGCACCTGACTATGTTGTTCTGGGGTCAGGTAAGGGAGAATGGAAATAAAGGGTGGTTGAAAATGGTGATCCCTCTGATATGCCTTGTCACCAAAATTTGGAGCCTTCAAAAGGTAAAGCTTTGGAGGTGGAAATATTTTGGATTTTGTTAAACAAATTATTGAGAATGTTAAATCCTTTGGGATGAATCATTAGAGGGATGAATATAAAATGATAAATTATGGGAGAGGATTGATTTGTGATTTGATAATTCCTTTGGGATGAATCATTAGAGGGATGAATATAAAATGATAAATTATGAGAGAGAATTGATTTGTGATTGCACAAGTAATAGTGAAGAATGTATTTTCATCTTAATTAACAAATCCGTTGAAGTTTAGGTAGGTGGAAGATGTTTGGAGGAACCAGAGAACTATACACAACTAATTAAAGAAACATTGGTTGATAAGCCAAGACTCATTTGAAAATAATATGAAATCTAGGAACCATCTCAGGAGGATGAAGATTGAGGAAATAGGTCAAATGGGGATGAAAAGTTCCATAGGAAAACTCTCATCAATAATTTTAGATTCGGTCTTATCAAATCACAAAGAAATCTCTATTATGGATACATCAGAGGAGATCAAATTGCAAAACCTATCAATGAAATAGATAACTATGGATTAGATATTGATGAAGGAGAGGTCTTAAGGATGGAAGAGACCAAGATTCATTCCCCTCTCAAGGATATGCAAATTCCTCCAAAGAGAAACTTGGAGGATCCCTTTGAAGGGGCTCTAGATAGTGGAGGCGACATGATGCATTCAATATCAGAATATAAAACACATGAGGAGGATGGGGAATAGGACTATGTAGGATTCAATAATCAATTGGATATTTTGGAGCATCGGGAAATACATCAATCTTAGGCATTGATCTCCAAACCCAAGATTGGAGAGAAGAAGAAAAGAGGTGCAAGGACTAACTATGCGATGTTGGAACTAGCAAGTAGTGCAACAGACAGAAAAAAATTGTTGAGATCAAAAAAAGGCTATGCTTTTTCCCAACAGTAATGAAGGTCCTATCATGTAATATTAGGGGCTACAATGCCCCTTGACAAAAATTTTCTAATCAAGCACTACCTTGATTAGGTAAATCTAGATTTGGTTTTTTTGCAAGAAACTAAGATAGGTTTAAATGGTTTCAATCAATTGGGCAAAGAATTTTTCCATATGGAAGAGTGTTGGTGCACGAGCACCTATTCCTCCACTCTTTAGAGCATCTACTACACAAAAGTCTTCATGAGTTCCACTCAAGGGCATTCATGCCTAAGATTCATTTGTAATAAGTAGAAGTAGTTTTCTAGTTTCAAATAAGCCTACTTGTAAGGCCTAGTCACCATTGGTGTTCTATAAACCATGGATTTTTACTATGATCAATGGGCACATATGAGTCCTAGGATAGGTTAGGTGTGTTTCCAATCTTCCTAACATGTTTTAGGCCCCTAGGACACAAGAGTAAGATCCTAATGTGGTCACAGTACGCATTTTGCAAAAATTGCAAAAAGTTGCACTTTACAACAAAAGTTACTTGACAACTTTTGCAAAATGTTGACAACTTTTGCATAATTGCTCCCCAATGGTCACAACCTTTTAAAACTAGTTGGATTGGTTGGGGGAAGTCTTCAAGTAGCCCTTTCATGAAGGTGGAACACAAAATATGTACATTTGCAATTTGAAAGCAAAAAAATCTCCCATTTTTCCTTGTAATTTGTTGTAACACGTGAGTGTACAGACTGGTACAGATTGAGAGAGGCATATGATTGTTTGAATGTGGATCTTGGTTGTCTTTAGAGTAAAATTCAAGTGGTTTGAAGTATTGAAGCTATCAACATCAAAAGATATTCCACATTCTTCCTCAAGTGCACCAAAACCCTTGTTTCATTGACAAGTTTTGGCAAAAATGCCCTAACTTGCATTTCCATTATGGGAATCTCATGCCACTTAGGAAAATGAAATTTAGGAGTGTGTAATATAAGACCTCAGAATGATGGGAGATGGGGAACAAGTTATCTAATGTTGCAACTCAGCCCTAGGCCAAACATCTCTATGTGTTTAGTTCAGGACATCAGGTATTGAAGTGCCAAAGGCACTTAGGGGATGGATAAAATCTTTCTAATGGTGGAATATGATCTCTAATAGATTCCTCCTAATTTCTCAGTTGGTGGCTAAGTGGTGCAGGAGCACCCACATAAAATATTTTGGAGGTGATTTCTAAATGAAGAATTTATTCCGATTTTGTCATTACGATAAGATTTTTTTTCTTGGGATTCGTATAGATCATTGTGGGGTCATTCTTCAACATTCTATATCAATCTAGAGTATTCTATAGACTATTTTTCCTATTTTGTAATAATCTAGAATTTTTTGTAGACCGTATTAGCAAGAATAAATAGAGTTTTAGGTTTAGGTTTAGGTTTAGGTTTAGGGCAAGTCTTTGGAATATGAAATTACGGGAGAAGAAATCTATAGGAGAGCAAATGTATTTACTGTTCATTTGAAGAATTAATTAAGAAGAAATTTTAATATATATTGCTTGCTGGTCTTGGTTCCTTTTTTATATTGCTTATGTTGAATTTATCTCTGCATCATTTTTGGTATCAGAGCTTGGGAAAAGCTCCTGAGGCAATTAGATTTTATGTCTAGATCAGAGTCAGAAGCTGAAACATCAAACATGGTCACCAATGCTGAATTGGCAAAGAAGATGCAAGAACATGAGAAAATCAATAAGTGGTTATTAGATGAATTTGAGAAGATGAAGGGCCGGATGGAAAAGACAGCAAAGATTTCCTCGGAGCAAGAGGAAGAAGGGCAAGAAGAGGATACCCCTAAGTAGGAGGTGGTTAACTTACCTATAGACCAGAGATACTTCATAAAGGCCCTTGAAAGGGTTGGTAAGAAGGATGCCAAAGGTGACCTACCCATCTTCTCGAGAAAGATGGATGTTGATGCTATTGTGGATTAGATAGAAGCCTTGAACAACCATTTTAAATGTGAAAATATAGCACAGAAGGATAAGATAAAAATTTCCAAGTCAAAGTTGAAGGGACCAGCCCTCACTTGGTGGAATTTCATTGAAGGAGAAAGGGTCAAAGAAGATAAGAGCATGATAACTTCATGGGAAAGGATGTGTGCCAAGGTGAGAGAAACATACTTACCTAAGGATTATGAAATCCAACTTCATCAAAGGAGACAAAGTTTAAGACAAAAGGAGCTAGATGTCACTGCCTATATTGAAGAATTCCAAAAACTAAGCCTAAGGGCAAAGCAGAGTGAATGTGAAAGTGTAAAAGTTGCTAGATATCTCAATGGATTGAGGTTGAATATTCAAGAATAACTTAATTTATTGTGTCTTGATACAGTACAGAAATGTTATCAACTAGCATTGAAAGTGGAAGCCAAATTGAAAAGAAGGCAAGAACAAAATAGTAGAGGAAGAGGAAGAAATCAAAGGGGAAGAGGAAATTTTCAAGGAAGAGGACAAAACCATGAAGGTCATAAGGAGATAAAGCAAGAAACAAGTCAAAGTGAAGGAAATTTTAGAGGTAACTTTAGAGGTAGAAGAGACAGTTCAAGAGGTGGATTTGGTGGTAGAAGGGCAAGTCCAATTATTTGTTTCAATTGCAATAAGGAGTGACATTATGCATCTAGGTGTTCGGATAGAGCAAGTTCAAGTTCACAAGGTGAAAGAAGAACACATTTGGTACAAGATGATGAATACCAAGAGAAGGAGATGACTGACTTAGATAGTGTACCTGAAAGAGGAGAAAGTTTAATGATGAAAAAAACACTTTTGAAAGTGCCTACTACCATGGAACCACCACAAAGGAAAACTATTTTTAGGACTACTTGCAAATATGGAGGTAAGGTATGTAAAGTCATTATTGACTTAGGATCTTCTGAAAATTTAGTTTCTCTTGAGATGGTTCAAAAGTTAAAACTTGGGAAGATACCTCATCCTTTTCCTTATAAGGTTTCATGGCTAACAAAGGGTCAACAAACTCTTGTAAATGAGCAAGCATGGGTTGATTTTTAGATTGGAAAGTATAAGGATAGAAGTTTGTGTGATATAGTTGACATTGATGCATGCCATCTATTATTTGGTAGGCCCTGGCAGTATGATTTATAGGCACAACATGATGGAAAACTCAATATATACACCATCAAAAAGGATGGAAAAATGATTAGATTGATTCCATTTGTTGATCATGAGGAAGTGGAAGAAAATAAAGAGAGGGGAGCCAAAATTATGATGGTTGATAAAAAGGAATTCTTATGAGACATGAAGGATGAACCTAAGCCTTATTTTCTTTTGATGCCTAACCCACGACCACAAGAACCTGTTGGAAATGACAGAAAGGAGGTTGAAACAAAGAAGGCAATTCCTAATGAAGTGAAAGAACTTTTGGATAAATATGAAGGTTTGATTTCAAAAGGTATGCCAAAGTCTTTACCACCTATATGAGACATTAGTCATTGTATTGATTTCATTCCTGGAGCTACTTTACCCAATAAGGTTGCATACAAGATGACACCACAACAAAATGAAGAGATTGCTAGACAAGTAAAGGAGTTACTCGATTCTGGCTTGATTGTGAAAAGCTTAAGCCCATGTGTTGTACCTGCTATTTTGGCACACAAGAAGGAAGGAACCTAGAGGGTGTGCATTGATTCTAGAGCCATTAATAAGATTACAATCAGATATAGGTTTCCAATGCCAAGAATTGAAGATTTGCTTGATTGTTTGGGAGGTGCAAAGTATTTCTCCGAGATTGACTTAAAAAGTGGGTACCATCAAATAAGGATAAGAGTTGGAGATGAGTGGAAGATAGCATTCAAAACCAATAATGGATTATATGAATGAAAGGTAATGCCATTTGGACTCTCTAATGCTCCTAGTACCTCCATGAGACTTATGAATGAAATACTCAAAGACTTCAATGGCAAGTTCATCATAGTATATTTAGATGATATATTAATTTTTAGCAAGAAAAAGGAAGAACACCTAGAGCACATTGACATGATTTTGAGAAGACTTCATGAGGAGAAATTGGTAATAAATTTGGAAAAGTGTTTGTTCATGCAAGAGGAGCTGACATATCTTGGTTTTGTGATCTCCCAAGGTATCCTGAAGATGGATAAAGATAAGGTAAGTGCTATACTATCTTGGCCATCGCCGAGAACAATTGGAGATGTTAGAAGCTTTCATGGTCTTGCTACATTTTATAGGAAATTCATAAGAAATTTCAGTCATATATGTGCTCCTATGTTAGAAACTATTAAAGGAGGAAGGAGTGTAAGTTTGCATGGAGTTAATCAGCGAATGAAGCTTTTGAATTGCTCAAGAAAAAGGTTAGTGAGCAGCCAATTCTTTCTTTACCTGATTTTAACAAAGTTTTTCAAGTCGAATGTGATGCTAGCAAGGTTGCTATAGGGGTAGTTCTTAGTCAAGAAGGAAAACTAGTGGCTTATTCAAGTGAAAAAATCAATGAAGCCAAACAGAAATACTCTTCATATGACCTAGAAATGTATGCATTAGTTCAAGCTCTCAAAAGGTGGAGACACTACTTGTTGCCAAAGGAGTTTGTTGTATATACCGATAACCAAGCACTCAGTTTTCTGAATAGTCAAGAAAAATTAAGTCATAGGCGCATGAAATGGGTTGAGTATTTATAGGCCTATACCTTCACCATCAAGCATAAGAAGGGCATATCAAACAAGGTTGTTGATGCTCTTAGGAGAAGGAATCTGACTATCTCCTAGATACAGCTAGAAAGTGTGGGAATTGAAGCACTCAAGGACATGTATGTAGCAGATCTAGATTTTGGCAACATCTACAAGGTATGTATGGAGTTTGGTGAAAGATACCATGCTGATTTTCCTGATTTTTTGATACAAGACAGACTTCTTTTCAAAGGAGGACAACTATGTGTACCCAGGTGCTCTATGAGAACAAACGTTATCAAAGAGAAGCATAGTGCAACAATGGGTGGACATTTTGGTTTGGATAAAACCTTAGAATTGGTTAGAAGGTACTACTATTGGCCTAAACTTTAGACTGATGTTAGAAACTTTGTGGAAACATGTATGATTTGTCAAAGGGCCAAAGGAAGGACTACAAATGTAGGGCTTTATCAACCTTTGCCAATACCATTTAGACCCTGGGAAAGCATAATGATGGATTTTGTAATGGGGCTGCCACGAACACAAAAGGGGCGTAATAGTGTATTTGTTGTAGTAGATAGGTTTAGCAAAATGGCTCACTTCTTACCATGTAAGTCGACCAATGATGCTTCTCATATAGCATATCTCTTTTTCAAGGAAGTCATAAGGATTCACAGGCTACCTCTCAACATAGTTTTAGACAGGGATGTGAAGTTTGTAGGACACTTTTGGAGAACTTTACGGAGGAAACTTGGAACCAATTTATCATTCTCATTAGCCTACCACCCTCAAACTGATGGCCAAATAGAGGTAGTCAATAGAACTTTGGGAAATTTGTTAAGAACACTCACAAGACAACGTGCAACAAAATAGGATGTAATCCTTCCCTAAGATGAATTTGCATATAATCACTCCATCAATAGAAGTACAGGAAAGTCACCATTTCAAGTGGTATATGGAATTCATCTTAGAGGGATTTTTGAGTTAAGAGATATGAGTTCACAGCAACAAGTTAGTGCCCAAGGAGAAGAATTTGCTACAGCCATAAAAGAAATCCATGATGAAGTCAAAGCACAACTCCAACAAACCTCTAACAAGTATAAGAAGCATGCAGATCAGAAATGGAGATGCTTAGAATTTGAAGTGGGAGATTTAGTATGGGCAAATCTTAAGAAAGAGAGGCTACCAAAAGGAAAATCTACCAAGCTTGTGTTGAGAAAACTAGGTCCTTGTCAAATATTGAAGAACTTTGGAACCAATGCTTATGATATTTGATTGCCACTTGAGATTGGCACTTCTCCCATCTTCAACGTAGTAGACCTCACACCGTTTAAAGCACCCACTGAAGAAATTGATATAGGACAGATTGCTGATACATAAGACATCCAATGTCTACTATTTAAGTAGACACCACATCTAGAAAGGATACTTGACACTAAAGTCATAAAGCAGAGAAGAGAAAAGGAGTCCAAGCAGTATTTGGTAAAATTCAAAGGTTATTCAGATGCAGATGTTGTGTGGATGACTGAACAAGATATCAAGAAACAAGGTACCACTCTACAAGCGCTCATCTCAAGTGGGCTTGAGATAAAATTTCTAGGGAGTATGGTGCAGGAGCACCCATATAAAATATTTTGGAGGTGATTTCTAAATGAAGAATTTATTCCAATTTTGTCATCATGATAAGATTTTTTTTCTTGGAATTCGTATAGATCATTATGGGGTCATTCTTCTCCATTCTATATTAATCTAGAGTATTCTATAGACTATTTTTCCTATTTTGTAATAATCTATAATTTTTTGTAGACCATCTTAGCAAATATAAATAGATTTTTAGGTTTAGGTTTAGGTTTAGGGCAAGTCTTTGGAATATGAAATTACGGGAGAAGAAATCTGTAGGAGAGCAAATGCATTTATTGTTCATTCGAAGAATTAATTGAGAAGAAATTTTAATATATATTTCTTGTTGGTGCTGGTTCCTTTTTGATATTGCTTCTATTAAATTTATCTTTGCATCACTAAGCCTGGGCCAATAGCCTAGTAAGTACTTCCTTCACAAGCCCAATCAATTAGGCCTAAAAGGAGTAATTGTTGCATCTTTGGTTTGGTGGTCATCTGATTAGTTGGGAGTCTAAAACCTTAGAGTTTGAAGCCTCTTCTAAAAGGGTGTTAGAATATCAACCTTTTTTTCCCAATTCCTTTCCAACAATTTCAAACTAAGTTATTATTTCCTCTTTGGTAGGGCTAATTAGGGCTACTACGCCTAAAAGCCAATTTTCCTATTTGAGGCCACTGGGCATAAGTCAAGCTTCTCTAACCCATCAAGTTGAGTTTTTTTGATGTTCAATAACCTTTCCATTCCCCTTTGAACATATAGGTTCCCATTTCAAGCATATCCCTAGCATTTGGTGGCATTGTGCTTAGAGACCTAGTTGTGCTCATTTGAGTGCCTAGTTCATGTTTGTGAGTAAATTTCATACAAAGGTGTAGAGCCCTCTCTTGACTCCATCTTGGGGTATTTGAAGAATTCATAAGGCCACACTACAACCTAGTTGCCTATATAAGGGGAGCTCTGCATCAAGTGTTTTTATTGAAGTTGTTGGAGCTTTAAAGTGTCTTGGGATACTTTAGAAGGAAGTTTCAATTGATTTGTAGTTTGTCGCTCGGGGAGTAATTTTTTTTTGGTGAACATTGCATCAAAACAAATCCTCTCAATTTTTTATGCCTTCAATATTTATGGCCCAAATCATCCAAGTCTAAAAAATAGTTATGGGAGACCTTGTCTTCATAAATGGAGCTATATAATGATAGATTATTTCTCCTTGGTGGATATTTCGATGTCATTCTTCCCCCAATAGATAAAAAAGGAGGCAATGGATGGAAGAGCTAGAATCAAAAGGATTTCTTAGACTTTGTTTCTAATAAGGGTCTAGAGGACATGGGCTTTAGGACCAGAGACTTTACTTGGACAAATAAAAGAAGTGAATTTTAAAATATTGCAGAGAAATTAGATCAATTTTTGTTGGCTAGTGACAAGTGGTAGATTAATTGCTTATATCAATGATGCATAGAGGACAACAAGAAAAGGCCAACATATCCAAAACCCCTTAATTCTTCAACTATTTACTTAAGGAGAAGTAAAAGTAATCAAACTTCTTCAATTGGACCAAAAGATCATTGTTAAGATCCTAGACATCATTTAGGGTCACAATAATCTAAGAAATTATTAAGGTACTTTGGCTTCAAAAATGGGTTTATGGACAACTTCCCTAAACACATGTTTTTTGGTAAAATGACTTCATTCTCACCTAAAGGCTAGGAAATAGATTTAGACAAGCTTGTTTAAGTCAACTAACCCCTATCCAACCACTAAATCAAACCGCAAAACTTCACAATAAGAGTTGCCCAACTTGTCCTAGTAGGGAGGCCTATTCACAATTAGGTTTGTCCAAGTAGTTTTTGAGATGTGACTTTTTTTTCCTTCTAGACATCCCTAGGAAAAAAGGGCACATCCAAGCACCCTTTTGGAAGATACGCCTTGCATGGAAAACTTGAGTGATGACTCTAATGAGGCACCCCAAAATAACACTATGATCAGTGACCTAATAGGCTTAATTAGGTTTAATCTCCAAAGAAACTACCAACAAGAGGGATTCCCAAACCCAACCAAGGGCATTAGTAGTTCCTATCAACCTTTTAAACTCCAAATCAAACATTAGACTTGGCTCCCCAATATCCTAGCCTTTATAACAAATTAATTTCATTCAAATTCTCATCGAGCACATAGGAAATGCTCATCTAGGGCTTGCTAGCAAAAATCCTAAACTCCTTTACATGGGAATGTCCTTCTGACATAATGGATTACATGAACCCTACTCACACTACCCCAAGATCCATTGGATTCCTATGGCGACAAAGTAAGTTAGAGTCATGTTTTCACAAAGCCCTAATTTTTGAGAGGGTTTGGTGCTAGTCTCATAAAATGGCAAAGAATTCCTCCACCCCAACACCTATAGAGATAAAATCAATTGAAATAGAAGCCCAACACACTAATTTAATCAAACATGAAGATATCTAGCATGAATCAATCATGCACACTAGTCAGCAAGATGAAAACGTACAAGAAAAACTATAAAATAAAGAGTTTTATTGTTTATTGCCACCAAAACTTCATACGCAACTACACCTCATGTATTTACATAAATTTTGGGTATGTGTGCCCTTTTCTTAGCATTCATAACCAAAATTTGAATGGTTGGAGCTATTGGGATTAGTTTGAGAGAAACTTTCCAATTTTGCAAGGAAACGTTGTAAAAGTTGTCAAGCAACTTTTACAACAATTTTGTAACTTTTTTCTCTAAGATCCTTTAAGACCTCAAATTAGGTCATATTCACCTAAAATTGCCCAAGACTCCTAGAAACAACAAAATGTGACATTTTTGGACCCCTTTGACCAAGTCCGATCCCAAGGTTTATAAGAACACCTTGTGGCTACTAGTCTTACAACTTGGTCCTTATTACATTATTGGATCCACTGATCCTTGAGGCATATAGGGCCTTTCAAATCCTATTCTATCACATCATAAGAGGTGTCCTCCTACACCATTTCCCCTTTCATTTTTTAAATTGAGTTTGTAATTGAGAGTAACTCTTGCAATGTGGTATCATGATTGCCTATGGTATGCTTATCCATCCATGTACCATCCACATTAGGCAAGCCATTCCATTTAACTCTATAGTGCTTATAAGTGTTTCTCATGGTTTGTTTGACTACCTACAAAACTAAAATGTTCTCTAATTACATTGGTTGGTTGGGGGGTATGTCCTTAATCTATTCTACTAGTTTATTCTCTTCATTCTGCAAAGAATGATTAGAGCTTGCATCACCCTTGAAAGGAGTGAGATCAAAAACATAAAATATAGGACAAATGGCCATTGTGGGAGGTAGAAAAATTTCATAAGGATCTTCTTCAAATTTATGGATAATTGTGCATGACCCTATTTTTCTCATCTATAACTTTGTGTCTTTTCCTTTGAGAAGCCTAGCCTTGTTGAGATATACACACACTTTGTCTCTCACCTTCAAGGTGACCTATCTTTTCCTTTGATTTCCATGTATTTTATACTTTTGTGTTTTAGATTACAATGTAGCTTTCACTTTAGCATTTATTTATTTATCAGATCAAATAGTTCCTCTCCTTGTATATCGGTGTTAGATTGATTTGAGAGGTCCCTTATCTCCATGAATCCTCTAGGATGAAATCCATAGTTGATTTGAAAGGATGTTTTCCTAGTGCTTATATTAATGTTTTCGTTAAAGGAATACACTTATTGAGGGATAATGGAATCCCATAATTGCCCATATTATTTTATCAAGCATCTTAAGAGATTTCCCAAGGACCTATTGACTACTTAAGTTTTCCCATCTATTTGGGCACAATATGCAAAAGTGTTAGCCCCCTTCTTGAGTCACCCTATTTTTTTTCACTTTCTTTGCTAATGATTTCTCAATCTTAAGAGATTTTTTAAAATAATATGTCGACATACATCTTAAATCATTTCACACTTCCCCGAACCCTTTGAACTTGTTTCCTCATGGTTCACTCCAGTTCATCGAGTCCTAGTCTCTACACTTATTGGCCAAGTCAAACAAGTCAAATGAATGCATCAATCTCACATCAATTGTACATTATGCAACACAGTCTTAGGAATGTACACACACTTCAACAAGTAGTGAATCAAGTTGAACCATGTTTTCCTAAGTTCAAGGGGGTTCACAGGAGTACCATTGACATGTGATTCCATTCAAAAGGGGAATTTAAATGATGAGGTGATGGGGAAGGACATGATCTGATGGGACACACATGTGAGCTCATAAACAGTTATGGAGAAATGAGCTATTAAAAAGGAAGTAATTATGATTAAATAGGTTCACATGACAATGTGACAAGTAATTAATATTTACATTCCCAAAGATCATGTTGTCATTATTTCACATAGGGAATAGATATGGAAATTAAATCCTCAAGTTTTGGCATCAGATAAGTTGTTTTAAAAGAAGCCTCTCTGAATTTATTTTCTTGTTTATCAATAACAAGTAACAGGAGATAGGAGATTTTTTTGATTTTTGTCATGTTAGATCATTTTAGTGTCTTCAGTTGACAAGATGAGTTCCAAATTCTTTATCTTGATGAATTATAGTTTAAATTCCATTCCTTGTCTGTTAATTAAGGTAGAACAAGTAAAAAAAAGTCAGCATTTTAGATTTTTAATAATGCACAAGATTTAGTCTATCAATCCCTAAATTATGGTGATAATTCCTTTGCCAAATTTGACATAGAAGAATTCAAAAGAAGACTTGGGAATTCACTAGGTGAACATTTTACCAAAGAAACTATTGAAAGTGGTCTTGCAGAAGCTCCTACATTCCCTTTAGCAATTGTATGTCCTGAGTTGATAAGGAAATGCATTACTAGGTATGATGCAAAGCATCAATGAATGTGCAAAGATGATGGGGAATTTTTTTTTTAAAAATAAGTAAATGACTTGCAAGTCAAAATACTACAAAAAAGATAATTCTTCATACATCCTTTGTGATTCATTATGTTTTAACTTCTAATTATAATTACCATCTTTAGTATTTTTGACAATATCCTTTCGCATTCCTTGCATTTTAAAATGACTAAGATCAAATTGTTAGATACATACAACAAGAGTAACTTCATAAATGATTTAAAAAGGTATTATTTCAAGATTTTTGCTTTAAATGCCTTGCTACCTAAAGCTATTCATCTTTAAGTGATATGTAAAATTATTTTATTTTATTTGATCTTAGAGAATCGACAAAGATATTACTCAATTATCTTTTGCAATAGTCAAGGAGAAGATAGTAGAAGATGTAAAGGCTTTTAAACTATACATTCTCCTTGTTTTTTATTCCTAACCTTAGATACCAACATTGGAAGAATTTACCTAAATCATTTTAAAGCAATAATATATGTTAAATTTGATATAGATATGTCCTATACTAGTATCTATTTGTTAATGATATTATTATTAAACTAACTGACCACCTAGATCTATTATTAGAATTATTAAGTAATTGGTGAAAATTTTAATTGAGATATTATCCTCATTAAGAGGAGTTTCTAAATTATATTATCATAGTTTTGATTTTTAAATATAGACAGAGAGACCTAACTTAAAGAATCAATTTGTTACACCATTATTAAATTAGCAGGCTTTTAGATAATGATTGTCTGGTATTGGATATTTTAATAAGAATGTTTTTGCCATCGACTTCTTTATTAGCTAAATCATCTGCTTCTTTATTTCCTCCCCTATAGACATGTTTTATAATAATTTTTTCAAAGTTATCCACTATAGCTAAGGAACATTAAAGTTTGGATTTTAGAGTCCAATTTGGAGTATCTCATTTCTTTAATTCATTTAAAATGATTTGTGAGTCTCCTTTGATGTTTAGATTGTTAATACCTAAATTTTGACATAATATTAACCAGTCAATCAAAACCTCTAATCCTGCTAGATTATTAGAGATTACACCCAAAAGTGTAGCCCTTTTAGCTAGGCATATTCCTTTTTAGAATAAACAATACAACCTAAGCCTATTCAACCTGGGTTACCCTAAGGTCCATCAAAATTTAAATTAGTCCATCCAAAAGGTGGGGGTTGTCATTTACAATTATTTCTATCTAATTTATTAGCTATGGAATTTATCAAAGGAGGGTTAATGAGCTTGAACCAATTTTTTTGCATTTCTACATCCCATTCTGAAAATAGTTATTCCTCTTAATAAGAGTTTCTCAACTTATTATTAGTAACCTCTATACTACATGTTTCAATTTTTGTTGAAAAATGAGGCTAGATCCAACTTACGATTGTAAAATATTCTTCTATTCCTTTCTTTCCTAATTTCCCATAAAAGGATAGATGGGGATATTTTACATAAGTCACTTTATATCTTAGAATTACCATATTTTGGCCAACTTCTTAAAAAATCTAAAAGATTTCTAGAAAAAGTAGATTGTCAGTTTAATTTCTTACATAACCAATACAATCATGTTTTGGTAAAAGGACAATCATAAAGTAAGTGTTTTGAAGTTTTTGAATCCTTTTCACAGAGGGGACACCTTGATGGTCCTTCTATTGGAAGTATAAGAGGAGTAATTGAGAGGGGAGGGAAGAATCAGTTACCACTAAAATAAATCCTAGATCCCTTAGATGTCAATAAAAATCAAAACTTTGATTAAACTATATTCTGTTGTAACTCGATAAACATGCATGCACTCAGTTTACACTAGCAAATTTGTAACTCAGTAAACACTGAAATAACTTGATAATTGCTTAACATGAAATCCTTTAAGATATCATCTGTGATTAATCTTACTTAACTTAGTTGCATACATATAAAATAAATAGCATGAACACAAATGACACCAAGATTTAAGGTGGAAACCTAATTTGGGAAAAAAACACCAATTTTGACTAGTTATTGATTTTCACTCTTCTAAAGTGAGACCTGTTAGGAGCCAACCTTGTTAAAGGTTATGAAACGCATTGTTAGGTGTGACCTTATTAGAGTATTTAATCACCCTATTAGGAAAAGCCCTTTTAGAGGTCTTTAAACAATTCAATATAGAAATGTCACCTTGTTAGAGGATTTACAAATAATTGTTAATCCAACTCGATTAAGAGATTTAGATCATTGCTACAATGGTTAGAAAGTAACAATGAAATGATAATTTTTGATGCAACTGAATTGCTAATTACATATCTCAATTCTAGATTGTATACTTGATCCTTCATGATCAAATGTATCTTTATGGCTCAACAAGGATATTCTGCTTATCCTTCCAATTCACTTCCTCAAAGCATCATTAAATCTTCTATAATATTCCGTACATTCAATCCTCAACTTGACCTTATATATATTACACATTGTCAAATCAACTTGAATACAACTTAGAATAAGTAATATTCATCTCCTCAGTCAGCTAGAACCAACAAATAATTCAATTGAACTCAATATGCCAAAACAAGAAAATCCTTTGTTAGCCAATGCTACTTGGTAGATACTAGCATAACAACAATTTTCCTATGTTAACCAAGTGAACTCAGTTAACACTATATATTCACAAATTTCCTTTGGTAACCAAGTGAGCTTGGTTAACACTCGTTCCATCCAATATTTTCTTTATTAATGGAGTGAGCTCGGTTAACACTTAACTTCTGTAAACTTTCCTTTGTCACCTGAGTGAACTCGATAGACATTGTCTTCTTAACTAGGCAAACTCTAGAATGCTCGTTAGACATAGGAAACTATCTTTGATGCCCAAGTGATCTCGGCATACACTAATAGGAAATGATATGACATTTTGTGTAACATCAAAGATAATACACAATTAATCAATTATTTTCAATAATTTCTCTCTTTGACATTAATGGCAACACAACATGTCATAATATAATGAAATTTATGAGTAAGAATAAAATAAAGAACACATCCTTAGTTTCATTCTGATTCTCATCCTTGAGAACTCCCTCTATCAGTGTGAACTCCTTTGGTTTCTCCCTCTATTAGCAAAACTCTATTTTCAACATCTTCTTCTAATAGAAAACTTTCCTTCTTTGATATCAGACCAAGTTCTCCTTCTTTGACATCTCCAAAAATATATACTCTCCCTCTTTATAAAATTTTCGTGAGATATGACAACAAACTTCTCCCTTTTTGACATCTCATGCCAAAGACAATATCCAATGAATGTCAATGTACCTCATGTACTAATTCATATGCAATGTACCTTGTCAATACTACATCAACTATCTGATCTTCAACATGCTCTAGTTGATGCATTACTAATATTGTATTTAGTGAGCTTTAGATAGGGGAATGACCACTAACTACCTCTTAGATACAAAAATGCATCCTTAGGTAATGACTTAGTGAACATATCTGTGATTTGCTCTTTTGTATTCACATATTCCAATCTTACCTCTTTATCTTGTACTAATTCTCTCAAAAATGATATTGTATAGCAATGTGCTTGGTTTTGGTATACATCACATGATAGAACCTGGATATATTAATTGCACTAGTGTTATCATAGAATATAACCACTGGACCCTTGATTTCCATCTTCATACTTGCCGATAGTTGTTTGAACCAAATGATATTGGAACAATTAATTGTTGCTGCCACATATTTTGCCTCTATCGTGGACTGAGAAATACAATTTTGTTTCTTGTTTGTCCAACACACTAGTCTTTTACCAAGAAAGAATGCTCCACCACTTGTGCCCTTTCTATCATCAATACTTCCTACCCAATTAGCATCTTTGAATGCTTTCAAATACAAATTGCCTTATTTTTTGTACCATAATCCATAGTCTTCAGTACCTTTTAGATATCTCATGATTCTCTTGATTGCCATCATGTGATTTTCTTTGGGATTTGTTGAGAATCTTGCCACTATACCAACTGCTAATGCAATGTCAGGTCTTGTGTGCATTACATATTGCAATTTTTCAATCATTGATCTGTATGTGGTTTGATCCACCTCTTTGGAATCATCATTTTTGGAAATTTTATGTCCAATAGACATAGGTGTTCCAACAGGTTTTGAATCTTCCATTTCAAACTTCTTTAGTATCTCCTTGTTATATTTGGATTGAGTAATGTAGATACCATCTTTGTTTTGCTGGATTTGCAATCCAACAAAGAATTTTATCTCTCCAAACATGGAAATCTCAAATTCTTTACTCATCTCTGCTAAAAATGGCTTGCATAAGTCATCATTTCCTGTAAATAAAGTGTCATCCACAAATATTTTTGCTAACACAATTTTCTTGTTTGGTCTTTCTTTGATATGTAGACTACTGTTATCATTTGTTCTTTGAAAACCAATCTTTATCAAATAGTTATGAAGTCTTTCATACCAAGCTCTGGGAGCTTTCTTGAGACCATACAATGCTTTGTGTAATTTGTAGACCATATCTCTTTTGCTAGGATCTACAAAACCTTTAGGTTGTGCTATGTAGACTTCCTCATCAAGAATTTTGTTCAAGAATGTAGATTTTACATCTATTTGATATACTTTAAATCCTTTGTGTGTTGCATATGCTAGTAAAGTTCTAACACCTTCTAATCTTGCAATAGGGACAAAAGTTTCACCATAGTCAATACCTTCTTCTTGAGAATAACCTTTGCACACTAATCTTCCTTTATTTCTTGAAACTTTTCCATCTTCGTTTAGCTTATTTCTGAATACCCACTTTGTGCCAATTACATTTTTATCCTTGGGTCTAGGAACAAGAGTCCACGTCTTTAGCTTATTTCTGAATACCCACTTTGTGCCAATTACATTTTTATCCTTGGGTCTAGGAACAAGAGTCCAAGTCTTATTATTCTCTATCTATTCTATTTCTTTATTCATAGCTTCAATCTAACTTTCATTATGCAAAGCATCTTTGACATTTCTAGGTTCAAATTCAACAATAAAACATGTACTTTTAAATTTGTTTCTTGTCATTGTTCCATCTGACTTGTCTCCTATGATTTGATTAGGTGCATGGTGCTTTTTGACATATCTTTTCAACACATGTATTTTGTATTTAGAACATGTTATATTGACCTCTTCATGATCTTTTGTATTGAGCTCGAGTCCTTCTGTCTGTGACTTGGGTCCATCATACTTGGTTTTCTCTAGCACTAGCTTAATAGCTTCTGACTACGACTCGAGTCCTTCAAACTGTAACTTAGGTTGCACTAGTTGCAACTTGGTAGCTTTAGGAGATTTTAGGGACTCTAGAGGTGAGGCCACTTGACTTCCAAATAGATTTGATAATGTATCAGGTTCATAGTAAACAAATTTTTTGTAATCCTCAAGTTCTTTGTTTCTTTCCTCTTTACTCTTTTTTGTAAATTCATCAATTCTCACATGTGCACATTCTATGATCTTATGAGTAGTTATATTTAAAAAATTGTATGTTTTACTTCTACAAGAGTATCCTATGAATATGCCTTCATCACCTTTGACATCAAATTTACCTTTCCTAGATTCCTTCAAGATATAAAATTTGCTACCAAATACTTTCAAGTAACTTACATTGGGTTTGTAGCCATACCATATTTCATAAGGAGTTTGATTTGAGTCTTTCCTCATCTGTACTATGTTCAAGGTATGCACTACAGTGTTGATTGCTTCCTTCTAGTATTTGATCGCAACACTTTTTTCTATCAGTAAGGTTCTTGCACAATTCATGATGGACCTTTTCCTTCTTTCAGCTTTACCATTCTGCTAAGGTGTACCAGGGGCTGATACTTATCTCGTAATTCCTTTTTCAATGTAGAATTCATTGAACTCATTGTAAATGAATTCACCACCTCTGTTCGATCTCAAAAAATTTAGCTTCTTTCTAGTTTCTCTCTATACTCTTGCCAGATACCACTTAAACTTTTGGAAAGTTTCAACTTTTTCTTTTAGATACATTATAGTCATCATTCTAGAATAATCATCAACGAATAGAATAAAATACTTATCTCCACTATAAAATTCTATTCCAATAGGTCCACATAGGTCTGTATGAATCAATTCTAAGACTTCTTATAAATGCTAGTTCTTTCTTTTGAAATTAGTCTTTCCCATCTTACCAATTTGACAATTTTTGCAGACTAGGAATTCCTCTTACTCTTCTATTTTTTTTTTATCTTGACTAGATTATCAAATTTCACCTGACATAACCTTTTATGCCATAACCAAATTTCTTCTAATTGAGCAATAAAACATAAACTTTCACTAAGATCTAGGTAGAATAGATTAGCTTTTGTTTGTTTGCCAAACCCAACTAGATTACATTTTCTATCCAGTAGTTTGGCCTTCCCATTCATGAATTCCACCTTGAATATAATGTTATTCAACTATGCCACACTCAGTAGATTATTCTTTAGTACTTCAACCCAGTAAGCATTGTTACATCTAAGTTCATTGGTTAGTGAGATACAACCTTTTCCCTTTATGCAACAAGGTTCATTGTTTCCAAATCTTACATTATCACCATCATAATGTTCCATGTGTTCAAATTTTGATTTATTGCCAATCATATGATGTGAGTAGCCACTATCAATAATTCATGTATCATTTTTGCTAACATGAGAGATAATTGCCATTTTATCTCCTTCATCATTAGATTCATCTTTTATAGTAATAAACACCATTTCATCATCTTCACTACTATTTGAATTTTTAGCTATGAAACAAGATTTCTTACCTTTGTCCTTGTAGTCTTTGTAGTTTTTGAAATCCTTCTTGCCTTTGAACTTGTTGTGTTCCTTGTTATCTTTGTCTTCTTTGTTTGGACATCTTGTAGCAATATGTCTAACTTCTTTACAAGAGAAACAAATTAAAGGAATTTTACCTTTATACTTTACTTTGCCTTTGGGATACCTTCTTGCAAGTAATGCTTCAATGGCTTCAAGATCACTATCAGAATTGTCTTCCTCTTCACTTTCAGACTATTTTCTTTTAGACTTTTAGACTTTCTTCTTGAGTGATACCTTGGCTTCAAATGTTGACTCAAGATTGCTAGAATTAGGAATATAATTATCATAGTTATCTAGTTCATATGTTGTCAACTTTCCAACTAGTGCATCCAAAGCTATCTTGTTATTTGGATCACATCTCATTTCTTGAATAATAGACACTTGATTGCATAGATAGGAAGAAGGGTTCTGACTAGCTTGCTTACCACTATTACATCATCAATTGTTCCTCTAGAGGCTTTGATAGCACTAACATTGGCTTTGATTCTATCAACATATTTTGCAATGTTTTCATCCTCTCTCATTTTTGTCTGATCAAACTAGCTTCCCAAGCTTTTTGTCTTGGCTCTTTTTACATTATCATCACCTCCATAGATATCCTTTAGTTTGGTCCACATTTCATAAGTAGTAGCACATCCTTTGACTTCATTAAATTTAGCATAGTTAAGAGTTGATGTTATGTCAATCATCATGATATTATGATTTTTCTTTTCAACAATTTCTTCTATAGACATTGTACTAGTAGGAGCCTTATAAACAATGTTTAAGTATTTCAAACTTGAATCACTGATGGTTTCAAATGTAACTTCATAAGTTCCTATGATGTTGCAAAGTTGTCTCTGTTCAACTTTGGGATCTCCCTTTTGTAAGACATCCTAATCTTTAGCTTAGGTCCTTGAAACCTTTTTTGCAAGCATCAAGAAGCGCTGATACCAATTGTTGGAAATATAAGAGGAGTAACTAAGAGGGGAGGACTGAATTAGTTACCACTAAAATAAATCCTAGATCCCTTAGATCTCAATACAAATCAAAACTTTGATTAAACTATATTCTATTGTAACTTGGTAAACATACATGCACTTGGTTTACACTAGCAAATGTTGTAACTTGATAAACACTGAAATAACTCGGTAATTGTTTAACATGAAAATATTTAAGATATTATGTGTGATTAATATTACTTAGTTTTATGCATATAAAAGAAATAGCATGAACACAATTGGCACCAAGATTTAACGTGAAAATCCAATTTGGGAAAAACCACCAATTAGGAGCCAACCCTATAAAAGGTTACAAAACACATTTAAGTGTGACCTTGTTAGAGGATTTAATCACCCTATTAGGAGTGGCCTTGTTAGAGGTCTTTAGACAATTCAATCTAGAAATGCCACCTTGTTAAAGGATTTACAGATAGCTATTAAGCCAACTTAATTAAGAGAATTAGATCACTGCCACAATGGTTAGGAAGTAACAATGAGATGACCTAATTTCTAATGCAACTTAGTTGCTAATTATAGATCTCAATTTTGGCTTGTATACTTGATCCTTCCTGATCGAATGTATCTTTGCGGCTCAACAAGGATATTTTTCTTATCCTTCTAATTCGCTTCCTCTAAGCATCATTAAGGCTTCTACTATGTTCCACACATTCAATCCTCAACTTGACCTTATATATCTTACACATTGTCAAGTTAGCTTAAATAAAACTTATAATAAGTAATATTCATCTCCTCAATCGGCTAGAACCAACAAATAATTCAATTAAACTCAATATGCCAAAACAAGAAAATCCTTCATTAGCTGACCCTACTTGGTAGATACTAATGCAACAATGATTTTCCTGTGTTAATCAAGTGAACTTGGTTAACACTACATATTCACAAAGTTCCTTTGGTAACCAAGTGAGCTTGATTAATGTTGGTTCCATTCAACATTTCTTTTATTAACTGAGTGAGCTCGATTAACACTCAACTTCTGCAAACTTTCCTCTGTCACTTGAGTGAACTCGGTAGACATTGTATTCTGAACTAGGCAAACTCTGGAATGCTTGGCAGACACAAGAAACTGTCTTCAATGCCTGAGTGAGCTCGACATACATTTGCAGGCAATGATATGACATTTTGTGTAAAATCAAAGACAATACTTAATTAATCAATTATTTTCAACACCTTCATTTCCCATTTTAGTAAATTTGTCTATTGTTAGATATCTATTTTGTAAAACAACTCACAAGAAGATGCCTTCCTTTGGTAAACATGTTGAATCCTAGCATAAATTAAGAGGGATATCAATCTTATCCCATTGTTGATAATTTATAATCTTTTCATATCTTAATTTGACTCTATAATTTCCATATTTTCAGGCTCCCCATATTGGTTTATATTTCCTATCTTTATGATTTGTTTGTCTGTTGCTTAGAAATTATTTAAAGATATGTTTTTCTTGTTATGTAAGAGATGTTTCGTTAACAAATTTCCATTGCCATCTTTTTAATGGTTATCATTTCTTTTAATTTTATAATCACTCACATACTTACCCCATTGGTTGGTTAGAGTATTGTTTTATGTTTATAGGTAAATTTTCTCTATTTGGACATGGAAGACCATCCCACGAATCTTCCCACAATAAGGTAGCTTGCCTTAAATCTATATCCCAAGTCAATTTTTTTTTCTATTAATGGCCAACAGTTTAACATAAATTCTAAATTCTAGAACTTTTAGGTGGATTGATTGTTCTAAATAGAGTTATCGGATTATTACTATTTAGATACTTATAATATAATATGTTAGCCCATTTAATGTTATGTTCTTTAAAAATTCTCCAAATAAGTTTTGCTCCCAACACTTCATTTTTCTAGCTTAATTTTTTTATTCCTAGACCTCCAAACTCTTTTGGTTTACATATATTATCACATTTAACCAGGGCTTGTTTTTTAATCTCTCATTCCTTGTGAAATATTTAAAAATAAAATAAAATAAATATTTCTAGTTTCCTTTTAACACCTCTAGGTAGGGACAAACATGACATATGATATGTGGGGATGGCTAAGAGGCCCGCTTTAATCATAGTTACTCTTCCTACTTTAGTTAACCATGTCCCTTTTCAACTATCCAAAACTTTATCCACTTATTCTGATATTGTGTCCTAGGCTTTACCTTCTTTAATGATTTTTCCTAAATGAATGCTAAGATACTTATATGGAAATGAACCTTTTCTATATCCCATAATTCTACATATATCTCTTTTTATCTCCTCTTTAGTATTGACAAAGAAGATCTTTGATTTATTGGCATTTACCTTCTGCCAAGATGCTTCCATATTATTATTTATTATTTGTCTAAAATTATGAGATTCTTCCAAAGAGCTTTCCCCTAGAAGTATAATATCATCTACAAATTGTTGATGTGTAATATTAGGGACTTCTTCTGTAACTTTTATGCCTTTGATTTTCCTTTTTGTTTGAGCCTTTTTTATAACTCTTTCGAAGGATTCTGGCATAATGATTAAAATTAAAAGGTGATATAGGATCTCCTTCCTCTTGAAATACTAAAAAATCATTCCAAAGATCCATTGATAAGAAGAAATATTTTTGGTGTTGAAATATAATTGAAAATTAGGTTTATCCATTGATGAGACAAGCCAAAGGTTTTGAGGGTTTGCATAAGAGTCTCCAATCTTTATATTCGTAAGATTTTTGAAAGTCTACCTTCATTAACATATATGAGTCCCTCTTTGTTTGTACTAAGTGAATTACTTCTTGAAATATAATAATACCATCGAAGATAGACCTATTTGGAACAAAATTAGTTTTTTCTTCTGAAATTAGTTTAGGAAAACAAATTGAAGTCTATTTTATAATGCTTTAGATAATAGTTTGTAAATGGTATTGCATAGTGCTATAGGTATAAAATCTCTTGGCTCCTCATAATTGGATTTTTTTGGAATTAAAGCTAAGAATATTTTGTTAATTTCTGCCAAAAGAGATCTAGAATTCCTAGTTGCTTTAATAGCCTTCTAGTGATCCTGTCCTATTATGTCCCAACATTTTTGAAAAAAGAAAGCATGAAAGCGATCAAGGAATGGCAATTTGTCAGGGTTAAGTTGAAAGAGGACCTCTTTTATTTCTTCCTTAGTAAATTTTTATTTAATATTTTGTTATCTTCATCTGAAATTATTTTAGGAATTTATTCTAACATCTTAGACTAAGATAGTAAGTTTGAAGATTCGTTATTGTTTAGAATATCAATATAGTATTTGACAAAAGTTTTTTAAATTTCATTAGGTATTTTAGCTATCCCACCCAAATTGTCCTTTATTTTGTTATTCTATTAATATTTCTTTCATTGATAGTACTATTAAGAATTTTTTTTCTATTCCTATCACCTTCTAATAAACTGTTTTCTCTTGATATTTGTTTCCAAAAAAATTCTTCTTTTGCTAGGATAGTTTCTTGTTTAGCCAAAATATCTTTTTCTTTATAATATTTTTCATTGTCCATTCCTTCCTTAATTACTTCTTCATTTAGATATTTAAGCTCTAATTTATTCTCAATTTTCTCTCTAAATATATTAGTAAAGTGTTCCTTATTCCATTTCTTAATTTTTCCTTTTGAAGCTTTCAATTTAGACGTAAAATAAAAAAATTATGTACCCTCAAATTCTTATTCATGCCACCATTGATTAACCTTATGAAGGAATTTTTTAATCTAGGAACCGCATGTTTTCAAACTCAAAAGGATTTCTCAATGGTTTTTGATGTTCCTCTATTTCTAACCTAACTAAAAAATGATCAAACCCTACATTGGGGAGGATAACTGAACTTAACATATGGTTAGAAAAATAAAATTTCTTTTGAAGATAAATCTATCCAATCTCTTAGCTATACTACAGAAACCGATTTGTCTATTTTTCCATTTAAAGGTTCCATTAGAGGGAGGGATATCTATAAGATTATTTTTAACAAACCATTCTCTAAAGTCTTCCATAACCTTATTATTGTTCAATGAACCACCTACTTTTTCTTTAGAATCCAAAATTGTATTAAAATATCCCCCACTAAAGAAATTTTCTGATGGATGTGACTCTAGAAAAATACTTATCTCATTCCATAATTCTTTCTTACTAGCTAGTGTTATTGAACCATACACATTATAATAATAAATTGGATTTCGCTTTCAAAACTTTTTGTTGGAAATTACAATTGGAACAATTGTTATGTTGTCATTGATGTCAAACCTATTGGAGAGGCATTTACTACTAGTATAGAGTGTTATATTTGTTGATAGATGAAGAGTATTTGAAAATAAGAGGTATAAAGGTGAGATAGTGATATTATTGAGAAGAGAGAAGTCACGTATTATGGAATTACAATGAGCACTTGATAAGTTAGTCATTGAAAAGATAATGTGTTGTTTAATCAACACATGAAGTGAAGAACATAGTTGAAGTTAATGTATGAGAGAAATCACAAGATTTGAGTTAAACTATAAGCATGGTTGAGTATCAGTGTTGGTTGGTCAATAAAGGAGCTAGAATAGAAGATTAAGGAACTTAAGTAGAAGCCAAACAAAACAAGTTCAAGCCAAGTGATAGTTATTGCCAAGCAAGTTGATGAAGAAAGGTTAGTAGCGATCAAGCGTGGTAATGGTTGAGTGAGCCTGTAGATGCCGAGTGAAACAAAATAGTGTATGTCGAGCTACATAGTGATGACCAAGTAGAAGAAGATACTGATTGTTGAGTGACAAAAAATTCACAGTTTGTGAAAGAATTAATTTTGAGGTCGACATAGTTGGAAATGTGAATTAGTCAAAGTGTGTGGAAGATAAGGATTGATGAGCTAGAGTATCTAATGCAAGAAGAGAGGTTGTTATGCAATCAAAGTAAAGGATTTAATCATAAGTTTCTATAAGTACCAAGAAAGATGAAGGAGAACATAATGATGGAAGGATTCAATGAATTTGACCTAACCTTAAGATTTACAATGATGTTTAAGCGAAAAAAGATCATAATTACCTATTTAAGGAGGTATAAGAGATGTTCTCTAAGGTTGGTTAATTGTTGATTGGTGATCTTAAGGAGAAGTTGTGAAGAATAGAGTAGTTGAGGTAAAGTGAAGAGTTTGGTAAAGTGTGATTGCATGAGGAGGTGCCAAGCAAATCAGTGATGGAGAACATAATGGAGTCTAGTCAATGAACCAATAGATGGCCGAATGAAGATCTAAATTTTCAAAGTGAGTTGTATGTTTTACAGATCAAGCCTACTATTACATTCTAATAATTATCACAGTCAAAATCCTTTAATCGAGGTTTTAGATTAAGGTAAAAATAGGTTTTGAAGGGACCCGAAACCCTTTAACAAAAGAAGAAGATCAACATTAAGTACTACCAGGTTTTACAAGGACTTGAAATCTAGAGTAAAGAAAAAACACAAAAAACTAGGTTTTACAAGGACCTAGAACCACAAGTTTAAACCAAACACACATAGGTTTTATAAGGACCTAGAACATATTTTTTTAAACAAAAGATGGATAATTAAAAATAGAACCAACAACACCACACAAACCAACAAACAACATTCCAACAACCACGACCAACACCTACATCAACACTTTAATGATCTTCTCCACCTCCTTACCTGCTTCTACAATACTCTAGATAATATCACCCATGGCATAATTTGGAACCTTATGAGCTTCAATAATCTTTTTCCTCATGCTCTTCCGCATTCTCTTTCTAGGCCCTCCTGGACTCCTCACCTCTACACTATTTGGAGACATGATCTCCTCATTGCTTTTCTTGCCCAAACTAGCCATCGTGGCACACACACTAGAAGTAACCTACTCCATTCTTTGCTCATTATCCTTAATTAGTTGACGGAGTTCCAACTCATAATCCTTTAGTTTGTTAGGAATGTTTCCAACTTGTTTTTCCAAGTGAGCTCTCATAGCACATTCATGGTCCAAATCTTTTTGAATAACCCCAACTTTTTTCTTCACCACCATGATTTCAATGTAGAGCCATGGGTCCGCTTGTAGGGACACCTTCACTTTTAGCTTAGTAGTATGAAGGAAAGAAAGCCTCACATGGTAAGATTCATCTGTGCACCCTTCATCAATCCTAATCACATCATCAATGGTAGTGTTATTGACTTGGATATCATTGTTTGCATCCTGCTTCTCATTAAGCTCATCTTTCTTCTCCTTACTCGGGTTGTGTTCTTTCATCCTTTAATCAAGGTTAATGTAAGAGTCATTTTGTAAATCCTTTAATCAAGGTGAAATTCTAATGGAATGATCCAAAGTTATCTAACAAGGCCACTCCTAATAGGGTGATTAAATCCTTTAACAAGGTCACATTTAACAGTGTGTTGTATAACCTTTACCAAGGTTGGCTCTTAACCTAGCTTACTTCAGATGAGTGAAAAATTGGTAGCAAGTTACTTGGTGGTTTTTCCCAAATTGGGTTTCCACATTAAATCTAGGTGTAAAAGTGTTATTTACATGTGTGGATATTTCTTTATGCATGTTATTTTTATAGTTGTTTATTCTACTATTAATTGGCACACATAGACCTAACATAAAGTTGAAGAATGTTAAATTGTTGATGATATGCTATATTGATCGAGTTGTTTTATGAGATTTATTAAGTCATTTGAGACTGTTAAAAGTTGAATTGGTACATCTAGGCTCAAGGATAACTAAGTAACCCCCCCTCTGTCCCCCTTTAGTTATTCTAAATCATTATAACAATTGGGATCAGAGCAGTGGTACTTGCATGGAAAGTTTGAAAGACTTGTAACTAAAGATGAAGATATACAAAAGAGAGATACCAAAGTTGAACAAGGAGAATTTCTTAGCATGGAAAACATTGATGGGATTGCACTTATCTATTATTGTAGATTCCACATCAGACTACTTGGATAGTGAATACATTCAAGTGCCTAGACCTATGACTATTGAGAAAATGAAAGAGAAGTAGGAGCAAAACCAAATGATGATTGAACTTGTAGTAGCCCTAAGTTATAATGAATTTGATGATATGAAGGAATGCACTATTGTAGAACAAATGTGGGACAAGTTGGAAAAAATCTATGGAGGAGATAGAAATGTGTTAAGAGTTAAAGTAGAAAGCTTGAGAGGAAAATTTGATGATGTGAGAATAAAAGGAGGTGAGACTATTGCACAATATTACAGCTGAATCCAAGAAGGGGTAAATGCTATCAAAGGAGTTGGAGGCATTATATCTGATGAAACTATGATAAGGTATTGAGGACTTTACTTCTTATCTATGAAATTGGAGAATCTACAATTAAAGAACTAATATGTACACCTAGTAATGATCTAACCTTGGATAGTCTAATTGGTAGACTCACTGCATTTGAACTATCAAATTTTGATAATTATTCCCTTGCTAGTGTTGAATCTACATTAAGGCACAATTGACCTTGATGGATCTAAGAAAAAGAAGAAGAGAAAGTATGCAGAATTTGATAGTGAATCTGATGATGACCTTGATGAAATTGAAGTATTGTTGGCCAAAAGACTACCTAGAGGAAAAGAAAAATACAAAGATAAACTTCTTATTATATGTTTTACATGTAATAAAGTTGGTCATATTGTAGCAAGGTGTCCTAAGAGAGATGACAAGGAAGAAAGGAAAGACTTTAAGTGTCAAGGAGGGAGAGACAATAGAGATAGCTGAGGTAACAAAGATTACAAAGACTAGAAAGATGAAGGTAAGAAATCTTTATACATTCTCAAGAAGATAGTTCCAATATTAATTCTAATGATCATGATGAAAATTTTATTTATATTACAATGAAAGATGATTATGATGAAGATGAGAAAACTGTATTAATTTCACAAGTGAGTAAGAATGATAAGCAAAAAATAGTTCTACATGACATCAAAGACATCTTTCTTGATGCATTTAGCCTCCCAGAACCTAATGAGGAAAAACCTATTATTGAGAAACTAGTGACTACTGTTGACAAGATAAGTGATGCAGACCTGGATACAAATACCAAATTATTAGAATGATCTGAGAAGAAGTTCCAATCAAAGGTCAATGAAAAGATTTCTAGTGTCATTGCACTAAGAAAGGTTGAGCTTACAACCAAAATGGAAGATATGAAGAAGGTGTTAGAGAATATCTTTTCTCTATACACAAAGCTATGTGATGTGAATTTGTTCTCATAGGAAGTACAAAGGCATGTTGACCAACTGGAGGGAGATTTGAGCATTACAAGTAAAACCTTAAAATTATCTCCTGGTCAAAGTCAGTCACATTTTCAAAGATTGCTATCTACTCGAGGCCAGCTAGTTGCATTACATGCACAAGATGTAAACATTTGAGTTACCTTGGTAAGCATCCAATCCATGTTGGCCCCATGCATGGAAGTTTTACACAAGGAACTAGCCTTTGAAGAAACTTTGATGAAGAAAAATTCTCATCTTTCTACTCATGAAGGCTTAGTAGACCTGGCTGCTAAGCTAGATGTTCAATTTCACTCTCTAGAGGTCGTGTACAACAATTGGGATGTAGTTCTCAAGATAATAATGAAGGTTCATAAAACATTTTTGAACAAACGCACTATTTGTGTACCACCCATGACATAAGTGTAAAAAAGGGGATATTGAAGAAAAGGGGAATTGAGACAAAAAAATAGAGCATGCACAAAGGGGGAGTAAATGCAAAAATAGAGGATGACAATAGTTCAACATATTTATTCAGTAAGAGTATTAGATTCAGATATAACAAAGAACAATCAACTCAAGAGGAGTTATGACATTTTAAAGTATGACTGAGAAGCCATAAGTTTTGCAAAATTTTGACATTTTGCAAGCTGAGTAAAGTATATAGATTATCTGAGTTATGCTCATAAGTTAAGGATATATAAGCATGACAAAATGTTTTTGCCACTCATGTCAAAGGGGGAGATTGTTAATTTTAGATTGGTTTTGACATATGAGTGACTACATACTTAGTCATATTCATAAAGTGCATGGTGAGTAAGTAGTGCATGCTGAGCATAAGATGTTAGATAATGCATGTCGAGCGTAATATACATTATGTAACGAGCACCAGTAAGTGTTAAGTGGACAGTTAGTGTCAAGTGACTCTAGTGATGAGAAAGCTAGTATATTGTGAGTGATTCAAATTTCAAGTGAACAGTGGATGCCTAGTCACTCAGGAGACAAGTTACAACATTGAAGATATAGTGGATGTCGAGTATCAGAGGCTTCAAGTGTCGAGTAAACAATTTTGGAAATAGTTGTTTGTAATGGCACAAACTCTAATGTAAACCATTTTTGGGCCAACTTATGGATTTTTTTGTGATTCTAAAAGATATATATGAAGGTATATTACGAATCCCTATGTAGTACATGCAACCAATCAGATTGAGGGATGTTTTAAGAGGCAAAATGGGTGAGTCATAATCATTTATTCCTACCTAACCTTAGGCAACCTAAGTCTTCTTAAGGAAGGAAAACCCTAAACATTTGTAGAAGGAGAATGCACATATGTGTGTGAAGGAAGAGTTTTGCATGCACATACATATCATTCATCATGACTAAGAGAGTTGTGAGAGAGAAATGAATTGTAGAATCAATTAGAGAGAACAAAGGAAAGTAGAGAGAGGGTAGAAGTGGTACATATGATTAGGAGGATCAAGTATACCCTAGTAAAGAGAAGATCTAATATCTACTAGACTAGTGCTAACTGAAGGATCAAGGCTAAAACATTCTAACAAGTGAATCAGTAAAAATCTCTTCATCAAGTAGTCCTAGTAGACTTTTGGAAATCCTTTAACAAGGTGCTTACTTTATTGTAAGTTGAAGTCTTTTAATTAGGCACACTTTTAGAAAGGTGTTGAAATTCTTTAATAAGGTGAGAACTAATAGTCTTTGTAAGCCTTTAACAGAGTAGGCCTTTCACAGAGTAGATCATAGCTTATGATCAAACATTGTAACCTTAATTAGATACACTTTACAACTACAATTGTTAAGATTTGTGGGTGTCATCCCCAACCCAATTTTACCTTCTCATTGGAGGGTTTCTGGGTAATCAAATATCTTAAGTCATATGTTATTTGTTTCATGCTATGGACGAACATTTTAGTTTTTTATTTCAAAATTGTGAGATGGATGTGTGGTGAATGTTTTTATGGTTAAAGATTTAGAAGGACTAATTCACCACCCCCCAGAGTTTACTTTTTGTTAATTCCAACAATTTTAGGGGTCATAAATGTTATTTTCAAGCTTTTGGGTGAGATTGTGTGATCACACGCAATGATCCATATTAGCATCAATGTTTCGGATCACACGCAATGATCCATCATGATGGATCATTGTGTGTGATCGAAACATTGATGCTAATAAAAATCTCACACAATCTCACCCAAAAGCTTGAACATAATATCATGGATTGTGGAAATCTGTTGCAATTAGTCATAAATGTTGCTAGGAAGTTCTAGAAGGGTGGAAAATGTTCCTAACCCATATACATACCACTTGGGTACTTAAATTACATTAAATTTGGCCTCTAGGATCATTTTAGGACCTATACAAGTGGCTTAAAATATTTGATCTTCAAAAACCCTAAGGATGTAACCTTTCCACTAAACCCTAATTAAGGATATTAACCTAGGTTACTAACTAATCAATCTTAGATTAATAGGTTACTTTGCTAACCCTAAATTGACATGTCAACACATTTATGCATATAATGAGTGTCAAGTGACACTGTAATATTTATTTATATAACATTCAACATGTCCCAAAATATAGAATGATACACACACATTCAGATTAAAATACAAATTAAACCCTTGAAAATGAGGTTTGAATTACTTTATTGGATTCAACCTTAGTCTTACAATTTGTATGTAGGGTCAATTATCGATTCTTCAATTAATTCCATGGTTAAGTATCCTGCACAATCAGTTTGAATATCAATAGTTTGATAACATTACATTCATATATTTAAACCATATTTGCATAATCACATTGATCAAAACAATAAAACTTTCATTTAAGTAACTTTTCTCATTTTTGCACACATATTCAATCATCACTAATTGCATAATTAAAGTATTTAACATATTCATAATTCTAAATCATTTACTGAAATACACCATCACAATGTATGCTTATAAAACATCAAATAACATGATTAAGATTTTTTAAAATAAAACATCACAAGACAAAAAATATAGATAATGCCCAGTCCATCAAATAATTTCTCAACATATCGAGTCATGATGTGTCAAAATATAATGTATCAGATGTGATATGATGGATCGAGATGAGGCCTCACATCTACAATCATGTTCATTTGTTTAAGCTAAGGAAATTCTTCTGCTCTACCCTACCTCCATTGGTTAGAGTGATATCTATCCCTTAACATTTCTAGAACTAGTTCCCAAGATATGCTCTCTACATTCACTTGTAGCCTTTCTTCTTCCTGATGCCACTAGTTTTATGCATTCTTAAATGAATAATAGTGCACCTATCCTTCACATTACTATTGAATGGGTGCATAGCAAAACATCTTTCTAGGTCAAAGAGACAAGTTTCTTCTGTTGACCCTCCTTCATTGCCATAAAGCCTAGGTATTTGTAACCTGAGGATATCTTTCATTTATGTGAAAATAGATGTCTAATGGTCTTCTAGATTTCTCCCCCTAGGACTTCTTTCCCATTCCCTATGATACCTATGTGGGAATGATTAACTTCTTCCCTATTAATCCTATTTTCTATATGGTCTGATCTTCCAATCATTTCCTACATCAATCTCCTAAGTTGTAATACTTCATTCTCCTCCCTATGGCTTACACTTTTTATGTTCCTACCCGACTCTCTCTGCTCTCCTATAGAGCTCTCATGTTTGGATCTTGGGGGTGAGTTGTTTACTCTACCCCTTCCAACCCTTCATGTTTTTGGAAACATTCTGAAGTTGGAAAGCTCATAGTTGGGTGGTAGATATATCTTTTAAGACAAGTTTATCTTATATAGTAAGCCCTAAACCTTATAGTGTAGCAACCTAAGGCTCTGATACAAAGTGTGATGCCCCTAATAGGGAACCTAAAGAAATTAAGAAAATTAACTACCTATGTGTTAGTATTTTTTTAAAACAATAGGTTCCCTTATATTACAACTCAAACAAAACATAAACTTTTAAAGAATCTTATTAAAAATAGCATTGATAAATTATTAAGAGTAAGAGACCACAAAATTATGAGATCATTGAACTTAGAACAAAAACATAACATTAATTTCATTTCCAAAGATATCTAAATGATACAAATGCCATATCCATTTTTACAAAGATAATTTTATCCTTTTGAGGAAATCTCAATGTACAAGTCTCATCTCTATCTACCCAACCCTTATACACAATTTTCCTTTCCCTTTTCCATTATAAAAAAATTTAAAACAATTTATATATTACAATAAATTATACATTTGAATCTAGTAACAAGTACACCAATAGTTTTCTTCAGCAATTTTCGAAGCATCCTTTCTTGTGAGAGTTCTAACACTAAGCCTTGAGTGAGCCCCTAGTTTTTCCACCCAACCATGTGATCCCTAAGGAATGAACACCCCCCACCCCCCCACCCCCCCGAGCTAGGAGACAAAACCATGATCTGATAGATCAAAGGTATATTAAGATTATACTCCAAAATCAAGTATAAGGTATTACAAAGCCACACAAGGCAAAACTCCTAAAAGACATCACAATGCAAAAATAGGAAAAACTAAAGATAAAACTAGAGTGAGGGGTTCAACCAGTCTTAGAATGGTTTTTGACACTTGAGTGCCAACACACTTAATCATTTTCTACATTGGAGCTGAGTGCACTACATATGCCGAGCCACAACATGAGCTGAGTCAGGAAATCCAATAGGTGCCGAGTTATCTTCAGGTGCCGAGCAACCTTCAAGTGCCGAGTAAAGATCAGGTGCCGAGTGAAGATTAAGTGCCGAATGACTTTAGGTGCTGAGCATGATATAAGTGCTGAGTTGCATTTGAGTGCCGAGTCATAAATGATGCCGAGAAATACAGAAATGCAACAAGTGCCGAGTAAGCCAGTTTAATATAAGTGCTGAGCATCAGAGATCAGTAAGTGCCGAGCAACACAGAATGCACATATGAGTTTGTAACATTACAAATTCAGATGTAAACCATTTTTATGGCTGACATATGATGAATCTCGAAGGATTAAAAGATAAGATCAAATCTTTTGTTTTTCCCATGCAATCAACATGCAGCCAATAAGAAAAATGGAGAAGGCATGTAACCAATAAGAGAAGTGCAAGGAATGAGTGGGAAACAGAGATTCAATATGGATCGTAGATCCATACCTAACCCTAAGTCTTCGAATGTCTTTATAAGGAAGACAAAATTACATTGAACCAAATGATGAATGGATGAAGGTGTTCAAGGGAAAACTATTCTCAGAGTGAAGAGTATCAGATCATAAAGGATCAAGATCAGGGAAAGCAGATCAAGTGCCTGTATTTAGCAATTGAAGGATTGTAATCTATCAGGTTTATTATACCTAATATTATCTAGCAATTGTATTAGGAAGAAAAACCCAATGGTGTTAGGTTAGCTTAACAGCTATTTTGTAGAATCCTTTAATTAGGTGATTAAATATTTTAACAGGGCAACACTTCATGTAAAGTGTTTGAAATCCTTTAACCAGGTCACTATTGATAAAGTGTAAAGCCTTTAACAGGGTAGACCATTAGAAGTGGTTAAAATTTATTACTGCAGTGATTTTGTGGGTATCATCCCTACCCCAGTTTTACCTTCTTATTTCTGGAGGGTTTCTGGGTTACCAAAATCTCAAGTGTTATGTGGTGATGATTATGTGTTTTTCATAATTGTTTGATATGTTTATATGCATGCAATCTACTTTCAGTTAAAAAGTTTTAATGATAAAGGTACAGTACTTCTGATTCACCCCCCCTCTCAAAAGCATTATTCCTATTTGAATATTTTTTACAAAGATAATTTTATCCTTTTGAGGAAATCTTAATGTACAAGTCTCATCTCTATCTACCCAACCCTTATACACAATTTTCCTTTCCCTTTTCCATTATAAAAAAATTTAAAACAATTTATATATTACAATAAATTATACATTTGAATCTAGTAACAAGTACACCAATAGTTTTCTTCAACAATTTTCGAGGCATCCTTTCTTGTGAGAGTTCTAACACTAAGCCTTGAGTGAGCCCCTAGTTTTTCCACCCAACCATGTGATCCCTAAGGAATCAACACCCACCACCCCCCCACCCCCCCTAAGCTAGGAGACAAAACCATGATCTGATAGATCAAAGGTATATTAAGATTATACTAAAAAATCAAGTATAAGGTATTACAAAGCCACACAAGGCAAAACTCCTAAAAGACATCACAATGCAAAAATAGGAAAACTAAAGACAAAACTAGAGTGAGGGGTTCAACCACATATAGGTTAGTGTCATCATACCTTCCCAAGTGTTGGGATTAACCTCCCAGGCTTGAGGCCATCCTGTCACACAAAATGTCTTTCTCTGAGTACTCCAACTGGGAAATGGGCACAGTCTAGTATGCTAGTATCAACCTCCCAGGGTTAGGGACCTAAGGTTTGTGCACATCCCTTCCTTAAGTACTATAGATATACCTCTTTACTTATCTTTATTAATGTGTGAAATCCCAACCCATCCCATATTTATTATTATTAAGTTTTCACTTGTTATCTAACTCACTTATAGAGCTAGCCTACATAGGGAACTGGTCTCTAGACTTAGGATTTTATGGAGCCACTTTTGGGCCCCAACACCTATGGTGAGCCACTTAGCTAATGTTTCCTACCCCACTCTAGATCCAATGCATAAGTCATAAAGAGTTACACAAGTCAAGGCATCTCAAATAAGTCATATAATAGAGAAAAGGCCAATTAGGATCAAACAAAACATATACTGACTCTAGGATATCACTCACTAAACTGTAAACTAAGAAAATAGTAAAACCACAAATTTTTTTCTTATAACTGTGCATTCATTCAATTTTGGCGCACATTTGTTCATTGTTGATGCACATTTGTTCAATATAATTGTGTATTTGTTCAATATAACAGTGCATTTGTTCATTATAATAGTGCATTTGTTCAATATAATTATGCATTTGTCAAGTAGAATTGCGCACGTGTTAATGTAACTATGCATTCTAAATGACCGAGTGATGCATTAGTCCTTACTAGACATAAGGGGGTAAATTTCTGAGTTGTGCATAAGTGTAGCATTCCTGCACATTAATTCCAAAAAACTAAAAATAAAGTATAAAGAAGGCTATGAATTGAATTCCAAGACCAGATAAGATGGAGGAGGGTTTTCTAGAACCATATGGGTCAAGATCCCATACTCAAACCCCCACAACCATTTCTAGTCAAGGGGTTCAACTTATTCAGGTGACATGACTCCCATATTCAAGACTCCATTACCAATAACCAAAGGAATACAAACACATTCAATTCCGACACACCAAGCATAGGCATGAATATCTATACATTTTTACTATCTAAAGTATCCCATAAATTTTAGTTTATTTATTTTTTAATCCTAAGTTATAGCATGTTAAATAAAATGGGGTATTCAGGCCTACTTATTTTCCTATACTAGTGTGAATTTAGGCTTAAGTTGTGAAAGATGAAAGATTTGTCCCTCTAACTAGGTCCTTATGTTTTTTTCCTTCCCAAGCTTAGTCTGGATATCCTTTGGTTTTGTGTAGGCAATAATCTTCAATGTATCAATTTTACTATTGTTTTGGCCAATAAAATTTCTATATCTTTCTTTTGTCTAGAAGTCCCTTATTTTTAGGGAGCCATTTAGTTTATGGTTATTTTGCCACTCCATAATTTTGTTTATTTTAAGATTTAATTCTATAGACATCTTTTATTACTTAATTTAATTTGTTCAAAGGATCTAATTATTATTTATAATTTACAAAAGTTGGCAATCCTTATCAAATACAACAAAGAAAAATTACACTTTTATTCGAGCATATATGTGCGCACCCATATATACTCAAATAAATGTGTAAATTGATACAATAGCATTCAGATGAAAGCTAAAGCAAAGCATTAAACATTAATGACTCAAATATATAATTTCCCCAAAATCCCAAATAAGGTCATCGACTCTTGTAAGGAACTCTAGGTTTTTGGGTGCTTATGGACTATAGTTTTATCTTCGAGTCAAGTAATATTATTGAGGCTCTTGTACCTATTCCTGCACACACCTACATCACCAAACACACACACACACACACACACACACACACACACACACACACACACACACACACACACACACACACACACACACACACACACACACACACACATATACATAACTTACAATACTAGATGGGTTAGTAGGTCTAGATATAATAATCACGTCCATAAAAGTGTAGAAAATATGCTATAAGAAAATCATCTTAATCATCTTAACATCATATCTACTATCTTAGCATGGAATATAAGCATAGTACATAGTAAATGATGTCACTTAGGTGGGAACTACACCAGGTTGTACAAGATCTGAAACATGACCATAGTCCTCTAATGCAAATATAACATTTGCGCCTTCATTTATTCTATCATCTTCAATGTGTGTGTTAATAGGTGCTAATGATTTTTTATTTATTTTTCAACCCATTCCATATTCTTTCATTCTTCTCATTCAACTGAAAGACAAAATTAACAAAAATATGCAAGCTCCCTAGTCCATAGAGTCCAAGTGTTAAAAACATAACGCCTAAATGAATGCCATTCAGCTGACTCACTAATTGTCACTAGTACATTTGGGCTTGAATTGTGATGGCCTCCCATCGCCAAAGTGACAATACCATGAATTCGCTCTTGTCAGACATGTGTCAGACTTTTGTTGTCACAAATTGTGACAATAAGGGAATTCATCACAATTGCAATGAACAAAGTTATTGTAACTTGGAATAGGTAAGGGAAAGGGTTCATTTTCTTTCCATCTCGAGTGCAACAGTAGATTGTCACAATTGTGATGGTCTAAGCTTTTAGTTTGTCATTGGACTGATGGCGAGTTATCAAAAGTGTGAGAGGTATACGACAACCATGTTGTGGGAGTGACAACTATCCATCAGAACAATTTGTCACAATTACGACATGTATGTGAAAACAATGTTGTAAGTGTAACTACTATCCGTCAAAACAAGCCATCACAATTGTGACTACTTTCTAAATTATTTTTAAAAAATTGGAAACAAACATTGAATAAGTATTTCCAGATTCCTTATGAGGATATCACAAAGAGGCTCACAGTTAGCTATGATGGTCTAGGGAAGCAAGAGAAGGAGATGTTCTTGAATGTAGCATGTTTCTTCATTGGAGAAAGAAGAAGTGTGACCATTGTAGCATGGGACACTGAGTTTAATGGAACACTTGGTTGGGGAACTCTTTTCAACAGATGTATTTTTGAGATGGATGAAGATGGTTGGATAAGAATGCATGATCACTTGAGGGACATGGGGAGAGACATTGCAAATGGACAATTGCCAATCCACCTTTGGTCTCCAAAGCAGGTTATCAAAGTGAAGTTGGATGAATTACCATATTCTTTTAAGAAGCTAACGCTCTTGGAGTATCTCAGTTTAGAAGGGTTTCATAACTATTAAAAACTAATCTAATAGAAGGGAATTCTTTTTGACACATCTTAGAAATGTTTGTAAATGGCTATTTGTAATCATTTTTCATTTAAACTATGGTATCCCAGATTCCCCACTGGGACATCACAAAGAGGCTCGAAGTTAGCTATGATGATCTAGGGAGGCAAGAGAAGGAGATGTTCTTGGATGTAGCATGTTTCTTCATTAGAGAAATAAGAAGTGTGACCATTGTAACATGGGACACTGAGTTTTATGGAACAATTGGTTGGAGAACTCTTTTCAACATATGGTTGGATAAGAATGCACGATCACTTGAGGGACATGGGGAGGGACATTGCAAATGGACAACTGCCATACCACCTTTGGTCTCCAAAGAAAATTATCAGGGTGAAGTTGGATGAAATTCCATATTCTTTTAAGAAGCTAACACTCCTAGAGAATCTCAATTTAGAAGGGTTTCATAACTATTAAAAACTAATCAATACAAGGGAAAAATATTTGACATGCCTTACAAATGTTTGTAAATGGCTATTTGTAATCATTTTTCATTTGAACTATGGCATCCTTTTGCATTGCCTAACACTAATAGATTCACATAGTTAGTTGTCATGTGATCATAGGTTAATATTGAGCTTCACTTGGTTTCAAGAATAGTTTAGTATTCTCTACTAATCAGGGCCAAGCACGTGAAGGTGGAAGCTCATTTGGCCCCACCACCCCTCCTAACATCTAAATTCCTCTTTAACATATACAATATTGAAGAAATGATCAATCTTTAAAGTAGGAAAAAAAGTTCTAGACCTACAAAAGTGACATCATTTTCCCATCTTTTGGTGCACATCATTTTTCTGTCACATCCAAAATAAGATTCTGCCACTTTGAACCAAGAATACACATGTAGCTATGTTCTATATACATGGACAATAGATGGAGCTATAAAAACCCACCATGTTTACATTTATTTAATAGATCTATAAAAACCTCTAACAAAAATGCAAACCTGTTGGGTTTTTTCAGCTCCACATGATGTCATATGCATATGAATTAAGATTGCATATTGAACTATGGCATCCTTCTACATTTCCTGAAACCAATAGATTCACATAGTTATTTATCATGCAATCATAGGTTAATGTTGAGATTCACTTGGTTTCGAGAATAGTTTGATATTCTCTACTAATCAAGGCCAACCACATGAAGGTGGAAGCTCATTTGGCACCACCCCCCAACTAACATCTAAATAACTCATTAACATTTATTTTTTTAAAGAAAGGATCAATATTTTAAGTACAAAAACATTTCCAGACCTACAAAAGTGAAATCATTTTCCCATCTTCTAGTGCATGCCATTTTTCTGTCGCATCCAAAACAAGAATATACCACTTTGAATGGAGAACACATGTGCAAATGCATTCTATATGCATGGACAATAGACATAGCTGAAAAAATGTAGTACAATTACATTTATTTAATAGGTGTATTAAGTTTTTAAAATTATGGACCATTATGAACATTAGAACTCTAGCTTCTATGGCCAAGAGAATGTCCTCAACAAGCCAACACATAGAAAGTCTTGATTTGCTTGCATGTTGAGAACATTACCCTTGCCTATAAGAGTTAAAGTTACAATGCTTTTGATCCAATATTACAAAATGCCCCCTAAGAAACAATAGTTCAAGTGAAACAAACACATGAAAATGAGAGAGAAAAAGAGGAATATACTTACCAATAGGTGTTGTCATCGCATCTATGGCCATGCTACCTATTGAGTGAGTTTTATTATTATTTTTGTTGTGCCAAGATCTCTCTATTTATATACATATATACATACATACATAGACACAAACACACATGTGTGTATGTATGTATATATACACATACACACACATATATACACATTTATATACATATACATATGTATATACATACGTACATAAACAGAGATCACAAGGGCACAAACACGAGATGTAGAGATCACAAGGGCATGCCAATTAAATGTAGCAATCACAAGGGCACAAAAACAAATTCCTAGATCTCCATTGATATCCACAATCCACAAGATATCTCTGCATACATACATACATACATATTTATACATATAGATACATACATACATACATCCTTTGCATGGTTTAGAGGTAATATCATTGGGAAAGAGGCTTCTGCAGGGAAATGAGCCTCATCATTATGGCATTTACACATAAGCATAACTTTCTTCTTCAACTCCTTACACTCAAATCTTCACTGAAGTTATTCTTCTAGTAGTGAGAATAGCTACTATGAATTCCTGAGAGCCAAGGGACCCTGAATCTATGCTACATTTTTAAGAGACATGGGAAAGTTACTATCGGCTTCAATACTTCATAATATTTTGGATCATGTTGTGATGTCCAAATTAACAACATCAATAGATACTTGGCATCCTCATAGGGAGAGCGTGCCAATACATGCATGGTTACATCCTTGGCTTCCACTGTTGTGTCAATGTATGGAGCCTTTATATCCAACCATTCACTATAAATTGGAGAATGCACTTCAAGCCTGGCATTCATGTGATGCATCTGCCTATGCACTTTTATCACCTTGGAAAACTATATTTGATCCTGCTAGTTGGAAACAACAAACTATTCATTTTATTGTACCTAATCTGATGATAGTTCTATAGGAATTTGTAATCAACCCAGCTAATCGACAACTAGACCAATTTAACTAGGTTATATCTTGTTTCTTTCTAAACATATCTGCTATGATATGTTTTGTAAAATATCTACGAACTCTGCCCATTTTTCCTCGTCTACATTATTTTTGTGCAAGATCTTGAGATAAGTCAATACGAGTTGAGTGAGTTTTATTGTTTTATTATTTAGATTCTAGAATATGTATACAACTAGATCAGTTTTCTGTTGTGCGAAGATCTCTTCATATAGATACATACATAGGCATACACATATGTGTGTGTATGTATGTATATATAAACATATACATATGTATGTATGTATGTATGTATACATACATACATGCATACATACATATACATAAATAGTAGTAATATATCTATTGCATATGCATTTTCTTTACCATTGCTTATAAGAGTGTTTTAAGGTTGGGAACCACTTCAACATCCTTGGCATGGTTTAGAGGTGATGCTATTGTGGTAGAGGCTTCTACAAGGGAATGAGCCTCATGAGTTAATATATAATGTCTTAAAATAGTTAAGTGCTACCTAACTATGTCCAAGGCATTTTCACACTGGAGACATACTCCACCTACCAGGCTGCCTACATACTTGTATCCACGGGATCAAGACCCTTGAACTACTTACTCTAATGAATATGTAGTTTTGCTTTCTAATTGTTTTGATGTAGCTGTATTCCTATACCACTGGCGAGCCTTACTCACCTAATACAACTCTTTGCCACCATTCACATACTCAAGCAAATTAGGTAACTTTCTATAATTACAATATTGTAATACCCTATTGCAACCTTTGTGTTATGGTTTACAGTTAATGTAAGTTTAACCTATATATGTCCTAACTCACTCCTTATATAGTTATGTTTAAAATCTCGTGACAATAATCAATGGTCTAAATAGATCAATCAAATTAATGCTGAAACTTAGAGTTTAGCCTTCTATTTTCAAAAGCTAGGTAGACTAGGTTGCATTTGCTAAAATGTCTTAAGATAAACCACAAGTACAGATTCTTCATTCTATAAGGGGACCCTTTATTCAAATGTAAAATTGGTTATATATGCATGATTCCTTTGTTTAATGCAAATTTTGTTTTGAGTCACATATTCCTTTTATTGAACGTAAGGTTGATTACCTAAACATCCATGCATGTATAAGTTATTGGCAATATGACCAATCAATCAGATAAGGTAAGTTATATGGTTGTCATTTATGGCAACATATTTGTTTTGTAGATTAGTCATGATTATTTGTGAAGGAAAATTGTCTAAGTATTAGATAATATTATAGTAGCATGGCAGATTTATTGATAGCAAAATATTCCCTTGGAATATTCTCCTATGTAGTTAACCAGAGATGCATGACATCATACTGATGATGTATACCAGTGCACATGTTCGTATGTCTAGCCAAGTTCAAGTTATAAAGGAATAAATGATGTAGTGATGTTACATCGTAGAACAAAGCATAACAACAGATTGTGTTAAATGACCTGATTAATTGGTTTAATTATTATTTCTTGGTGAGCCGACTCTAAGGATGTTATGTGAGCTGACTAAAGGAAGAGTTTGCCAATATGTTTGGTATAAGTAAACAACTTCATTTGCAAAGTTAGTGTGAAGTAATCTGATGATGATGTGTAACCTATAATTGCAAAGTTGATATGATCTTGTGAAGTGCGAGTAACAAGTGAATGCGATGTTATGAGTTGTCATGTGAAGCAATACTATGCGAGATATGATGTGAATTGATATGTGCACAGTCATTCTTTGTATGAAGAATTGATAATCAAAAGATTTGTAAAGTACAACAAATAATCTAGTATTGTATGCATATCTATTCTCTTGAAGAACTTATTGTATAGTTGCATGTTAGGGTAGTGTGCTCTTCTTGCACACATTTGTATACGATTTATCAATTCCTAATTGGGTTGAGGCTTCTAACAAGGCCTAGTCTCCTAAAAGGGACTTGAGACACTATACATGCTTCATAGACTCCTAACAAGGTCAATATTCTTAACCAGATACTTTATATAGTGAATCATCTTGTGGCTCTCATCCCCACCAGGGTTTTCCCTTGGCCAAGGTTTCCCTAGTTAACAAAATATTGTGTTATGAGTTCTCTTCTTGTATGGTTTCTTATTTTGTTTAACACTATTGGAATTCTTTTTCATGCATGTGGAAAAGTAATTAATAAGATTCAATTGTGGGTAAAAATATTGAAAATACTAATTCACCCTCCCTCTCAGTATTATCTATTTCTAACAATTGGTATCAGAGCCTACTTATTTAGAAGAGGCTTAACTACTTGAATAAGATCCCTATGGATATGGAACACTTGAAGAAGAATCTTAAAGAAGCTCTTGAACAAATTGATCTCCTTATTGATGAAAGAGATGGCCTTAAAGACAGATACAAAGATGCAAAAGCTTACATTGGTGAACTAAAGGACAAGATAGTTGATCTGAAGTAAAAAGAACCTAGTAAGCAAACTAGTGATGATGATATTGAAGATCTAAAGAAATAAAATGAGATCCTAAAACATGAGTTAAAAATAGTTGAACTTAAGCTAAGTCTTAAGAAAAATGGAGGAAAGAGTGACTCTAAAATAAAAGTTGAAAATGCGGATCTAAGATCCCAATTAAGCAAGGTAACATCTGAATTGGAATCTATCAAGTTATAACATGCATAATTAGAAAAATAAAAAACTATTGTGAAAGGTAAGTTGGTGCAAACAAAACAACAACTTGAGAAATTATATACTAGTAGTGAAAATATTGAAGAACAAATATCTATACAGAGACTTAGTTATGACAAAACTAGACTTGGATTCTTTCTTGGACAATCTGCTAAGAAATCTATTGAGAGAAAAGAACCTGATACTCCTGAAGTCAAGAAGGACCTAAGAAAAACTAATGATACATCTAAAGTCAAAGAGAATGTTACTCACTCTAAGAAAGCTAAAGAATCTAATGAAGATGAGGTCAATAAAAGAAGGGAATCTCATGCCTGGTGTGATGAACTTGAACACATTGAATATGATTGCAAAGGTAAGTCTTTCAAACCTATTACAAATTTTTATTGTCATAATTGTCATGGATATGGATAGTATGCAATAGATTGTAAGAAACCTAAATTTGATAGTAAGAATAATACAAATAGAAGACTGTTTAGGAACACTCACCATGCAGGAAACAAAAAAAGATCTCACAACAATGAAAGTGGAGAAAGAGGACAAATTGTTTGTTACAGATGCAACAATCTTGGACACATTGCAAGGAATTGCAAAGCACCTGATGACCAATTGAATGAACAAAGAAGGAATGTACCAGTATTCCAATTGTGTAAAAACTTTGGGCACACAACAAAGTTCTGCGGAATAGATAGAAGAAACCTAAACATGAATCAAAATTATAGAAGGAACGATAGAAGGAATAATGACAGTCTAAAGGAAGAAATGACAGAAGAGTTAAATGAATCATTTGTAAAGACAAAGGAACCAGAAAGTTCTCACACAATTCAGTAAGAAGATCATCCTAATGTACCTAACAAGACAGTAAAGTCACTTATTATTTATGATTCATCCTACCATAATTAAGCATTCTCAGTGGAACATAGTGTCATTTATTGATAACTAATGTTAGAAAGAATATTATAGGTTGCACAGTTGACAGTATGTACTAGACATTGAGAAAAGTCTATAGCTAAGTGCACATTGCTTAATATGATCAAGATAAGGATATATAAGAAGAATAAACTCTCTATTATACAGAGACAATATAATGAACTAGCTACAGATATGCATTTAATGCAAAGTATAGATGTCGAAAGATTTAAAGGATGAGAATTGATTTACATACATCATTTGTTTGTGGGAAATCTAAATGTGAGATTAAAGCAAGATTTGAAGTGTTAAAGAGGTCTGTAAACACACAAAGTCATTGAAAACCCTAATATATGAAGTTAAGGTATTTTCTAAATTTGTTGAGCATAATCTTTCAAAAATGGAAAGACAAGAAGTTTTTAATGTGAGTAATAGACCTAGATACAATTTCAAGAAACACCCATTTGTTTCTTTACTTGATGAGCCTATTGGAGCATTTTTGCAATTTCTGGAAAATGTTCTTCGCATCAAGGATATAAGAGGTTATATCCATTGAAAAATTGAAAGCATAGGTGATACAGAGATTCATAAGGAGTTGGAGAAAATGTGTAAAAATGATTTGTCATTGAAACCTGAATATGGATATCTAGATCAACTTAGCCTAGTTAAGCATATGTTCTACACTGACTTTGAAAATCATGAATGGACACAGATAATTCTAAGCAGAGTACATGATGATCTTTTATGGCTAGGAGACTCTATCATATGTATTGATAATGACCTAATTCACAAGGTCATAGGTCTGAGTAATGAAGGAAGTAATACAATGAACATTAAGAATGTGCGCAAGATAGTTGAGACAAATCTCAACACATGTTTCGATGGTAGAAACATGAAGGTCAACAACATTCAAGATGATGGAGTAAGACTGATTTGCAAAATTTTGGTATATAAATTGAATCATGGATCTAAGATAGATTTAGTCCCTGCAGGATTTCTTCATGCAACCTACCTGGCAGTAAAAGGTGAAGATTTAACTTATGTGACATTATCGAAACATAGTTGTTGGATAATGTATCAAGAATCAAGAAGTCTAGGAGCACAATCTTTAAGTTTGAATTCCTACTGACACACATATTCTTCTACACATCTAAGAAGTTCCTTGGAATCATGAATTGGGATGGAAGTGAGTGCGCAATGCAGACAATCAGATACAGAACAAGACTTGAAGCAATAAGAGACAATGACATTAACAGAATGATGAAGTTTTTCCAAGTAGAAATAAAGCAAAGGTATAGTAATACCTCCTATGCTAGTGGAGAAATACAAGGATGAATTGTGCTTTATGGTTGAAATAGATTTCACTTGTATGGAAGTTGCAGTTCCTCGAGTCAAGTTTATTGAACCTATGGGTTATGAAATGAGTGAGGAATTGATTGAAGGGTATGCATAGATAATCCTTCACTTAGAAGTTGATTTTGAATGTCCTAGATGGGGGACATATTCTAAGAAAATGAGAGAAGTCAAAACAAGCCAAATAATAAAGGACTCCAAGAAGAAGGTGGAAAAGGTGATTGATTCTATTTTGGAAGAATCAAGAATGACAAGAAAAGAATTTGATGAGGTGAAAGGAATAGCCATGGAAATGAAGGCTAGTGGTTAATTTGATCTATTGACCCCTACACCCATTATAGTAGTAGGACCTACTAAAGAGGTCACAGTTGCCTAGACAAGTGCACAAGCACCTACTATGCCATATGCAATAGTTACACATCAACAACCATAAGGAATCTAGTAAAGACTGAGGAAGCACCTACAACCAAGAAGTCTACAAGACTTGAAAGGACAAGAACCCCTCCTAAGAAGAGAGTCAAGTAGGCAACAAGTCCAAGCAAGAAGAGAAGAACCTTGCAGATTAGTTCTTCTGAATCTGAAGAAGAGACTGGTGATAGACCAGTAGAGCTAGCTGATCAAGAAGCAAAGACCTTAGTCAGCTGAAAAGCATGGAAACCCAAGGTAGAGAATCTCAACATGAAAATTATTAATGACAACAATTTTGTGCAATTAAATAAATACTATGATTTGTACAATAATATGGATAGAAGATAGCTAGAGATTGTTGTAGTTAGAAATATGATTCTTAAAGATAAAAGGTTTGATAATATAATATGAAAAATACCTGAAGACTTGTATAATAGATTGAGAAATAAAAAAAAGTAGAGTAATAGAGCAAGATAAGAAAATAAGAATCAACATGGTGAAAAAGCTACGCATTGTAAATAATGAGGAAGAGATACCAAAAAATATGGAAGGTATAGCACCTCTATCGAGAAACAAAAGATCTACTCTCCTCATGGGAGGAAATTATGAAGAAATGAATATTGAAACTTAAAAGGCTATAGTCACATACATGACTACTATGCCAAAGAAGAGTGCGCAACCAGAGAAGGCAAGCACTATGACAAAGAAGAGTGCATAGACAAAAAAGGCAAGCCCTATGTTAGAAAATAGTGCAGAGAAGGTAAGCCCTATGCTTAAGGAGTCTGAGGAGTGCATGTAGACATAGGAAGCAAGTCCTATAGTAGGAAGTCCACCTCACAGTTTTGAGCAACCAGCAACAACACCAATTTCTAGTGATTCACCAAATATCACCATTGGTAGTGAATCTATGCAAGTAGATAACACCAATGTGATAGTTGATAGAACTGAGGATCCATTCAAAGATTTTGGTGCTTGTGGACTATAGTAGCTCATCTGATGAAGAAGAAGATCAAGATCTTAAGGAAGACGATGCATCTGTTGAAAAAAAAATTGAATCTAGCATTGAAGTAGCTATTTCAAGTGTGCCCTTGGTAGTAGCAACAACAACACCCTCTACACCACCTACTCAAGCATTAGTGGCACAACAACAATAGTTCAATTATATGAAGAAGATGAAGTGCAAAATCTCATATCTTCTCTAAGTAAATTTCTTGAGAAGAAGAAATCTGTCAAGTCCATTGAAAAGACTTTGGCTTTAGTTCTAGATAGGATGGAAAAGACAATAAGCCTTGTTGAGACACTTGCAAATATTCAATAGCACACAACCATCTTGTGTAAAGCTTTTGATAATGAGTTCTCAACACTTTCTAATGTAGCTTCAATTCAAGCACAAATAAAGCATGATGGTAAAATCCTTAATATCATGTGTAATAATATGAGAAATGATATAGAAAATTTGAATACATGCATTAACGCATTAAGACAGTGTATAGAAGAAGGAAAATAGGCTTATGCTAAGTGCAACTTGGCATACATCCATCTTCAAGAATTTGATGATGAAATCAAAGAAAAGGTAACTGAGCTTTAGATGCTCACTAACAACTTTCTAAAGCAGAATCAAAAGTTAAATACCATTGAGCATACAATGCATACACTTTATGATAACATAAGGAATACTCAAGCAGAAAAAAAGAAAGTTTGTGAAGAGATTCACTCTCTTAAGAGAACACTTATTCCCACAGGTAACATTGCTAGAGAATCAGTTGGAGGAATGCTTGGCGACAAAGACCTCATATGAAAAGTTTGTGGCTATAGACTTCAATGCAACAGAGTTAGCCACATATGTCTTATGTGCACTAATCAGTGTATCTGATGCACTAAAATTAAGTTGGAAGAAACACTTTGCGCAGTTGAAGATCAACTTCAGTGATTTCTTTTCCAAGTTTTGATGTAGCTACCAGATTTTTTTTTGTGACACCTTTGTCATTGATGTCAAAGGAGGAGAAATATGGAAAATTGTAATTATAATTATTTGGGACTTTGTAATTGTAAGGGGAAGAAATAAGGAAAAGTATAGTTGATAATTATATTTCAAAGTATAGTAGTAAGTTTTGCTAACTTTGTAATCAGAGTTATAAGGGATGTAATCTTTTCAAAACATGAATACAATGTTCTACTGTGTTATGGTTAACTATTTTGATTGGTATGACAGCATGTTTGGGACTTAGCCAATTTTCCCAAAATTTTGCCATCAATGCCAAAGAGGGAGATTGTTGGCAATATGACCAATCAATCAGATAAGGTAAGTTATATGGTTGTCTTTTATGGCAACATATTTGTTTTGCAGATTAGTCATGATTATTTGTGAAAGAAAATTGTCTAAGTATTAGACAGTGTTACAGTAGCATGGCAAATTTATTGATAGCAAAATATTCCCTTGGAATATTCTCCTACATAGTTAACTAGAGATGCATGACATCATACTGATGATGTATACCAGTGCACATGTCTGTATGTCTAGCTGAGTTCAAGTTATAAAGGAATTAGTGATGCAATGATGTTACATCGCATAACAGAGCATATCAACAGAATGTGTTAAACGAATTGATTAATTGTTTTAATTATTATTTCTTGGTGAGCCAATCTAAGAATGTTATGTGAGCCAACTAAAGGAAGAGTTTACTAATATGTTTGGTATAAGTAAACAACTTCATTTGTGAAGTTAGTGTGAAGTAATCTGATGATGATGTGTAACCCGTAATTGTGAAGTTGATATGATCTTGTGAAATGCAAGTAACAAGTGAATGCAACATTATGAGTTGTGATGCAAAGAAATACTATGTGAGATATGATGAAAATTGATATGTGCACAATCATTTTTTGTATGAAGAATTGATAATTAGAAGATTTGCGAAGTACAACAAATAATCTAGTATTGTATGTATATCTATTCTCTTGAAGAACTTATTGTATAGTTGCATGTAAGGGCAGTGGGCTCTTCTTGCACACATTTGTATATGATCTATCAACTCCTAACAAGGTTGAGGATTCTAACAAGGCCTAGTCTCCTAACATGGACTTGAGACACTATACATGCTTCATAGACTCCTAATAGGGTCAATATCCTTAACTAGATACTTTATATAGCGAATCATCTTGTGGGTTTCATCCCCACTGGGGTTTTCCCTGGGCTAGGGTTTCCCTAGTTAACAAAATATGGTGTTATGAGTTCTCTTCTTGTATGGTTGCTTATTTTGTTTAGAACTAATGGAATTCTTTTTCATGCATGTGGAAAGTTAATTAATAAGATTCAGTTGTGGGTAAAAAGATTGAAAATACTGATTCACCCCCTCTCTCAATAGTATCTATTTCTAACATAAGCATAGTAAGTTACCTGGAATGTCATGAGATCAATCTTTAAAGTACTTGGAATGTCTTGATCACCTCCTGCTACTCTCAGGGGAAGTCCATCTTCATTTTTCATGAGCAATTCATCACATGGGTACATCCAGGAATGTCCTTATCGTGTCTTGCATAAAATGTATCCAATATTACAAAATGCCCCCTAAGAAATAATAGTTCAAGTGAAATAAACACAAGAAATATAAGAGAGAAAAAGAGGAATCTACTTACCAATTACATCTGTGGCCATGCTACCTGTTGAGTGAGTTTTATTATTTTTATGTTGTGCCAAGATCTCTCTATTTATATACATACATACATAGACAACACACATGCGTGTATGTATGTATATATACACATATATGTACATATACATATGTGCATATATGTATATACATATATGTACATATACATATGTGCATATATGTATATACATATATGTACATATATACATACACATAGATCACAAGGGCATGACAACAAAAATGTAGATCTCCACCGATCTCCACAATTCACAAGATCTCTCTTTATATATACATACATAAATACATAGACACACACATATGTGTGTGTATGTATGTATGCATATATATACATATGTATATATATGCATATACATACATACATACATACATATATATACACATACATACATATATATACACCTATATACATACATACATACATCTAAATATGCAATTTTATTACCTTGGAAAATTGTATTTGATCTTTACTCAATCACCAAGAGATAATATAATTTGTAAATAGAAATTTTTGCATACTTAGTTTACTATGAATAGTTTTGATTGAATACGTCTAAGGAGAGTGAGTCTACTCATGATGATAATGGCTCCATGGATTGGGTCTTTAGAGGAGAGAGACTTACATAAGATTATATGTTGTTTCTAGCTCAAATGTTCCCAATTTTATGTTCACAACTCAAATGCTCTCCCATGACTTGAGTTAAAATCCTCATTACTGCATCCAAAATTAAGGAATAAAATATGATTATGTCCCCAATGGAGAATTGAAATACATTTTTTTTTGGATTCGACTTAGCACTATGTTGATAAATTCAAGAAATTCTACTACCATGCAAATTAACTTACATTGATTTTGAAGCTTAGGCCCTAACAATAGTCAAAAGGCAAATGTTGTCAAATAATGTGCTAAAAACAAACAAGAGTACATATTTATAGACATTTCATATATATTAACGCATGTGTATCTTGGAAGGGTCGACGACAATATGAAGCCAACTTTTTATGTTGGATATGGGATGATTCATTTGTCATGCCAACATATCCTCCTCCATATTGAATTTCTATATCATCTAATTGCCAGATACAAATCACTGGACATGGTCTTTTGAAATGGTATGGGCTACTTGGAATTGTCAAACCTGAACTTTTGAACTGTACATTTAGATTGGTGAACCAACATTTTGAATCACTAGTTTCATGTTTAGAACCTTTGGCCTTTAAAATGTGAACTTTGATTTTGATTTGTGGTGCATGGACTATTATAAACCAAAATACACCTAAATATTCTTGGAGACATCTGAAAGCATTTGCATAAATTGATATGAACCATTCAATCTAATTTATAGAGTCTTTGAATCTCAGTACTCTAATTCAAGCTAGGAGCCTTCTGAACATTAAAATCACTAAAATTCCTAGGGCACTAAACTTATTGAACATATGAACCTCCTTGAACCAATGTAACCATTTTGAAATAGGTTCAATGAGGTTCAAAACCCAAGAGGGACTATGATACAAACCTTAAAAAAAGGTTGTGTGCTATGGTGGGGTAGGAGGAAGATGGTTGTGTGAATGGATGATCGAGCAAGTTGCAAAAAATTAGGGTGTCAGTTGCAAGTTGCTTCATTAATTTGATAAGGGAATCAACTTTGAAAGTGGGATGATCCAAATTGAATGTTCATCCTTATGATAGATGTCTCTATCTCAAAATAGAAAATTACCACAAACAACAATGTATGGAAAATCAAAAGAACATTCACCTATAATAATTTTGAAGGACAAAAATATAATAAAAATATAATTTGGTGGAAAAATCCATGACCTAAATGGCTCCTGTTGGAATATTCAAATATGGAAAGAGTACTTATCAGAGGGGGGGGGGGGGGGGTGTGAATCAGAAGTATCACACTTTAGCCAATAAAACTTTTAGGTGGAAGTAAATTGCATATAGGTAAATACATCAAGTAAACATGAAACTAAACACATGCATCAACAACACATAACACTAGAATTTGGTAACCCAGAAACCCTCCAAGAATAAGAAGGTAAAACTGGGGTGGGGATGATACCCACAAAAATTGCTGCAGCAATATTGCTCAACCACTTCTGATGGTCTGCCCTGTTAAAGGCCTGCCCTGTTAAAGGCTTTACATTGTGTCAATAGTGACTTGGTTAAAGGATTTCAAACACTTAACATGAAGTGTCACCCTATTAAAGGATTTAATCACCTTTTGATAAGGATCTACAAATAGCTATTAAACCAACCTATCTACATATGATTTTCTTTCTAATACAATGGTAAGAGAGTATTAGGTATTATAAACCTGATTGTTTGCAATCCTTGGTTACTGAATGCAAGAACTTGTTCTAGCTCTTTCTCTAATTTCAATCCTCTGAGATCTGATTTCTGTTTGTCTACCTTGCTTTGCTCTGATCAACTGATTAATGAATTGCTGCTCTTACTTTCTAAGTCTCCTCTCATTTTTTTAACGAACCTTTTATCTTCCTTAAAAAGACTTCAAAGACTTAGGGTTAGATATGGATCTACGATCCACATTGAATCTCAATTTCTCGCTCAATACTTGTCTTTTGCTGATTGGTTGCATGCCTTTCCAAGTTTTCCAATTGGCTGCATGCAAATTGCATAGGAAATGTAAAAGATTCGTTCTTATCTCTATATCTTTTGAGATTTATCTTATGTCGGCTACAAAAACAGTTTACATCATAGTTTGTGCAATCACAAACTCTTATGTTGATATCCTGAGTTACTCGGCTCCTGAAGCATTGCTGATGCTCGACACATGTTGTTTCCTGGATAGCTTGGCACCTAAACAAAATTGTATCACTCGGCACCTACTGTTACTCGACACTTGTTAACACTCGGCACCTACTGTTACTCGACACTTGTTAACACTCAGCACCTACTATTACTCAGCACTTGTTAACACTTGGCACCTACTGTTACTGCTTGACACTTGATATAGCTCAGCACTTCATATTACTCGACACCTACTCTTTGTTCGACATTGTTTAGTGGAAAAATGGTTAAGTGTATTGACACTCAGTTGTCAAAATTATTCTTTAAACTAAAAATCTCCCCCTTTGACATGAGTGGCAAAAACACTTAACTAAGATCCTTATGACTCCTTGTTAGTTGATCCTGTATGTACACTCAGTGATTTTTGTCTTGTTTCTGCATTCTGACTAATCAAAATTTGTCAAAAAAAACTCCCAAAATTTGCTATCTCCCCCTTTTATCATACTTATCCAAAATTTGCTATCTCCCCCTTTTATCATACTTATCATTTCATTCCTGTACTTAACTCCCCCATACTTAATCTCTTCTTATCACTCCTCGATACTTATACTCCCCCTTTTTGACACTTATGTCAAGGGTCTTACAAGGAAATGCCATACTTGGCCAAAAATGTACTATTTACTTGAAGGAGTACCTTCAGAGCTGCATCCCAATTTGCTAGTGCGACATCCAATGACTTATGCTGGATGGCAATCTCTGCTGCTAGGTGTACAAGTCCATCAGATGAAGAAAGATTGGGGTCTTTCTTGAGGATTGTATTTGCATTTATCTGCTCCTTGTGAAGTAGTTCCAAATGAGGAGTTATTGAGGATTGAATTTGCATCAATTTAGCTTTTGTGGTTGCCTCCTTTGTTGCTAAGACAACTAACTCTCTTTGTGTGTGAAGCGATTGGGCAAAATGCTTCTTAGTCTGAGCTGGATTTGTGGGGAGTTGCATGCTAGAAATCTTCAGATTATTCTCCAAGCTCAGTATTTTCTGGCTAGTGTCCTGTGTGAATGTGGAAAAATCACACAACTTGTTGTACAGGGAAAAGATGTTTCCTAGTACAGTTTTAATTTTCTTTGCCAGTTCTACTTGTGACAGTGCTATATCACCGGATATTTTATTATTTACCTTGCCTTGGAACTTCCTTTTTGACCATTCGAGCAATTTGGCATTTGTTTCCTAGTCTTCACTAGTCACCTGGTCAACTATATCAGATAGTTGCTCTATAATTGGTCTTGACTCATTTGGAGATTTTAAGCAGAAAGCTTTTGTGAATATGTCTTTGATTTCATTCAAGGTAAGCTTATGCTTGTGTTCTTTTCTTAGTGCTTCTTGTCTCCTTCTTCTGTCCAGTGCACTCTAAATTTCATTGATCTTCTCTTCAGTGAGAGTGCTAGATTCATAATATGGGATCTTTATTTCTTCATCAAGCTCAGGAACTCCATAGTGAATTTTCCTGACTGCCTTTGATGAGTTCGAGCCTGGTGTCCTGATTTGTAGTTGTAACCCATTAGTGCTCGGCTATTGAAGAGTCTGTGTTGGAGTACCAAATTTTGGTAATGCAACCAGTGTTTGTATTGCAGACCCCTCCTCCTTCTTTGTCTCATCTTTTTCTTCAGCTTGAGTATCCCTTTTATGATTGCTAGGTGGGGTTGAACTTGTTGGTTGTTCAGATGTTTCTTTTATTTCCCCTACTGCTGTACTCAGCATTTGAAGTGTATAAGTGACTACACTTGGTGGAGGTGGTGGTGGAAGAAATAAAATACCAGTAGTTTGTATGGTTGAGGGTGACACTTGTGCTTTTACCTTGACTATCTTTGTTTTAACTTCTGGATTCTGTAATTCATCAACACTGACCAATACAGGATTTGAACTTAATTTTGCTACTAGTGATGATTGGTCAAGGATTTCTAAATCCTCTGCAGTTAATGGATTGATGTTTGGATTTGAAGTGTCTTTAACATCTTTTATTTTTATAATATCTACAGGTGTGATGGTGATATGAGGAGGGCTAGGAGGAGATACCTGTGTGTCTTGCACACTTTGATCTTGTGGCTCAACTGTATCTTTCTCTTCCTCTTTCTCCTTTGTACGTGCCTTTTCTTTCTTTTCTTCTTCACTCTTCTTCTCCACTTGTTCCTTCTCTTTTTCCTTGGTTCTTGACACCTTCTTTTCCCTTATCTTGGCACTTGCCTCTGCCTTATATTCTTCATTATACACATCTTCTATTTTCTTGTAAACTATTTTCCACAATCTTGTGGATTTTGTAACTACCTCTTCAATTTTATTCTGTAATATGTTGAATGCTCTATGCTTGGGAGTGAATCTATTAATGCCTTTTTACTGCATTTGTTACTTGATCTCTAGACAAATTAGGCAACAATCTAGCTAATGTTGACTCCCTTATCTCCCTTTCCATTTGTAAACAAAAATGCCATTTATCCTCTACAATTTTGTACAATTCTTTAGGCATTGATTCATCTAATTCTAGAGGTGTGTACTTATATTTAGCCATCATAGCATACACAGATTCCTCTAATTTAGTTTGCTCTTCTTTGGTGAGCTTAGAAAAATTCAGGTTCTTTAAACCTTTCAAATCATCATTCCTAATTTTTGAACATAATCTATCAACAACAGTCTGAGGTTTGTGTCTTACCACTTGAAATTGACTGTTGTCCTCTGACTCTGTCTTCTCCTCATCTGTTTCAGGATGGGCAACAAATTTTCTTTTCTTAGACTCAGCAACAATCTTCTTTGAGTCTTTCTTCTTTCCTTTTGCCTCCTCTTGGGCTTTTTGTGCTGCAGCCCTTGTGGTAGGTCTCTTTGGTGTAGGAGCAGCTACTTTCTTTCCCTTGGATTGAGGAGCAGGAGGAGTTGTGGCCTTTCTTTTAACTTGTGCTTCCTCGTCTTCTTCTTCCTCAACACTTTCCTCTTTATCTTCTCCTAACCCTTGAGTCAGACCTTGAGGTTTATCTTCCTCTTCTTCAATGTCTTCTCCTTCCTCTTCTGCTATTCCTTCTTCTTCAACACCAAATTTTCTCTTGATTTGTCTCACCATTTTTTCTTTCTTCTTTACTGCAGAAGCAGTCTTCAAATCTGTTATCACCCTTGATTTAACAACATCATAGGTTCCAAAAGCTTTTACATTTTTATCAGCTTCTTCTGTAAGGAGGGCTGTTATCGCTGTAGAAGTTTGATCGATATCAAGTTCATAACCTAGTGGCCTAAGCCATCTTACTCTAGGTATAACTGCTTGTATACAAGAAAAAAAATGTCCTTTTCATATTTCTCAGTCAATGAGACTGGAATCCTCATTCTTTGTTTCATGGACTTTTTGAAGTCCTCAAAGTAACTAGTCATTTGGGCATCAAAATTTTCACCCATCTGTTTAATGTATCCATTGATTTGTTCAACAATTGTTTTGTCTGGACTCCATCTTACCTTACCCACAGAAGGAAATTCTTTCATCAGATAGAAAAATATGCACACCAAAACTGATCCAAATTTGCACTGAGTTCCCTTTCTCTTCCTTATAGCTCCTAGATTCTCATTAATCTGTTGAAACATGAGCTCTGTTAGATCATAAGTGTGATCCTTTTTAATTATCTTGTATGCAACATCAATTGCTATACAAGGTACACTGTTTAACTTGCTTGATTGATAGAATTTGTGTGAAATGATTCTCACAAAAAAATTTAGTAGGGGATCTGCGACTGTGTCAATAGTCATTCCTCTATTATTCCATTTAGCACCTATGTTTTTCTCTATTACTTCCCTTTTGTCACTTCGCAGGGTCTTTGGCTGATCTAGGGTTGGAATACTAGTAACCCTATGAACAGTTTTCTTGGTGAATTTTACTGGCCCTGACTCTAACCAAAAGGCTCCATTGTGTATTTTGCTCAAAACTATCCATACCCATTCAATTTTGAAAACAATAAAAAATTCTAGGGTTTTGGTTAATCATTTTCTTTCTATTATTGAGAACTCATCTTTCAGTCTTTTGTTCTCACATAGCTTGTCGTATGCATTGTAGATCTCTAAATCTCCTATGGCTCCAATTTTGCAGCTATAACATCTGCGAACATCTTGGACTATAACAACTTTATCAGGTATAACTGATAATGCACCTACGGGATCATTCTTGTATGCTACTTCTGGAATGGGCTTGAATTCAGGTTGTTTAACTTCATTGCTGAGTAGCTGTATTTCATGACTCTCTCTACCCTTAGTGGTTCCTAACCTAGATTCCATTGTTTTCCAAACTAGGGTTTACGATTTAAACAAGTTTATAAATTCTATGTAGCTCGACACTTAAGTAAAATACCTCAAATTCATGAAACTTGTCTTGAATCGCTGTTGAAATCTTCACAAATGGCTTCTGAGCTGACCTTGATCTTCTCCGCTCTTCTCGGCTTTGCTTCTCATTTGAATGGTGGAAAAATGATCAAAAATTAATTTATGTACCCTTCAAAATAGAGTAATTAATTCTTAGTGTGCTGACAACTATCTACTCGGCACCTGAAGGGTTTCAACATGACTCGACACCCATTGTGTTTCACTTTGCTTGGCTCCTATTGATATTTCACAGCTCGGCATCATCTATCAACTTGGTTGCTGTTAGAAACTTGACACTTGAAGACAACTTTGACAGATCTTGCAAAACTCTCAATTTTGACTTAGCATCTTTGCTTATGCTAATTTTTTCTTTGCAGTTCTTTTATGTCTTGGAATTGATGTATGATGTAACTTGGTTTATCAATCCCACACACTTATTCTTGCTTAATTTGATGAAGTGTGATCACTTGACCTATTAGGTGAAGTGATCTCTGCACTTGATGTGCTATACTCATCTTTCTTCTTCCATGTCTTATTCATTTCACTTCTGATATGTCCAACATCTATCTTTGCCTTTCCATTGCTAAACTCAAAACTTGATGCCTTTGACCTTGTTGGGAAATTGCTGCTGACATGACTTGTTTTTAAGCAACTGAAATATGTAGTTTGACTCAACCATCTTTTATAGTTTCCCTTGAAATGCGTTCTTATGCAATTCTAGGGTGTATGCCCATATTCTTGACAATAGTGACAACTGTACCTGGTGTTGTAATCCCAAAATTCATGGTTTGATGTCATTGCTGGTTGATTTAATGTCCACATAGGCTTTGATCTACATTCAAAAGCTCTATGTCCATATTTTTTGCAATTATGACAGTGAGCCTCAAATCTTGATGTCTTAGTAGTTTTGGTTCTGCATTCATATGTTTGATGACCTTGCTTCTTGCATTTATGACAATGGTTTATACTTTTAGGTTTATCATGCTTATGGGCATTCTTGCTTCTACATACATTAGATGTATGTCCTTTCTTTCCACAGAAATGACATGTAGGTTTAACATCTTTACCTTTATCGCTTCTTTGTTCTGCACTCTTTGATGATTCTCCAACTTTAGTGCTGTTGTATCCAAGTCCTGATGTATCATGGGTTGATCTTGGGGATTTCAGTAATTGCTCAAAATATTTGATGGCTTCACTTGACTTGTTGAGATTCTCTGCCACCTCTTTTTCTCTGTTCAATTCATTCTGCATTTGTTCATTTTGCATCTTCAAAGTAGAGATCTCAATATCTTTCATATTGAGTTCATGATGAAGGTTCATCATTTGGGCAAGTGTATCCATCTACATGTTTGAGATCCTTGTCAATTCAGTACATTTTTCTTCAAGTCTGTTTGCAAGATTTCTTTTGTCATTTTCCATCATGACCTTATCATCAATTGCTCTTTTCTTTTGTTCAGTAATTTCACATATCATTATGGCCTATGATTCATGTTCCATCTTGAGAGATCTTATCTCCTCTGTTTGAGCTTTGTTTTTCTCCATCAGTTCTTCTATTGCTGCATCAAACTCTTTAGTGTCTCCATTGGAAAATATGTTGGTGGTATCAATCTCCTTGTAGTTTATCTCATTTTCTGCTATGGCTAGATCTTTCCTTTTTTTTAATGAATTTCTCAACTTGTTTCTAAATTCCTCCAAGCTATGCAGAGCAAGTTGCACATTTATCACCTGATTTTCAATGATCTTTCCAAGTTTGAAAGCTTCCATCTTTAGATCTTTTCCTCCAAGATGTTAGGCTTTTCCTTGTGAGAATCTGGATTAGCTCTGATACCAATTGTTGGAATATTCAAATATGGAAAGAGTACTTATGAGAGGGGGGGGGAGGTGAATCAAAAGTATCACACTTTAGCCAATAAAACTTTTAGGTGGAAGTAAATTGCATACATGTAGATACATCAAGTAAACATGAAACTAAACACATGCATCAACAACACATAACATTGAAATTTGGTAACCTAGAAACCCTCCAGGAATAAGAAGGTAAAACTGAGGTGGGGATGATACCCGCAAAAATTACTGCAGCAATATTGTTCAACCACTTCTGATGGTCTGCCCTGTTAAAGGCTTTACACTATGTCAATAGTGACCTGGTTAAAGGATTTCAAACACTTAACATGAAGTATCACCCTGTTAAAGGATTTAATCACCTTTTGATAAGGATCTACAAATAGCTGTTAAACCAACCTATCTACATAGGATTTTCTTTCTAATACAATGGTAAGAGAGTATTAGGTATTATAAACCTGATTGTTTGCAATCCTTGATTACTGAATGCAGGAACTTGTTCTGGCTCTTTCTTTGATTTTGATCCTCTAAGATCTGATTTCTGTTTGTCTACCTTGCTTTACTCTGATCAACTCATTAATGAATTGCTGCTCTTACTTTCTAAGTCTCCTCTCATTTTTTTAATGAACCTTTCGTCTTCCTTAAAAAGACTTCGAAGACTTAGGGTTAGATATGGATCTACGATCCACATTGAATCTCAATTTCTTGCTCAATACTTGTCTTTTGCTGATTGGTTGCATGCCTTTCCAAGTTTTCCAATTGGCTGCATGCAAATTGCATAAGAAATGTAAAAGATTCGTTCTTATCTCTATATCTTTCAAGATTTATCTTATGTCGGCTACAAAAATAATTTACATCATAGTTTGTGCAATCACAAACTCTTATGTTGATATCTTGAGTTACTCGGCTCCTGAAGCATTGCTGATGCTCGGCACATGCTGTTTCCTAGATAGCTTGACACCTAAATAAAACTATATCACTCGGCACCTACTATTACTTGGCACTTGTTAACACTCAGCACTTGTTAACACTCAGTACCTACTGTTACTTGGCACTTGTTAACACTCGGCACTTGTTAACACTCGACACCTACTGTTACTTGACACTTGTTAACACTCGACACCTACTGTTACTGCTCGGCACTTGATATAGCTCGAAACTTCATATTACTCGACACCTACTCTTTGTTTGGCATTGTTTAGTGGAAAAATGGTTAAGTGTATTGACACTCAGTTGTCAAAATTATTCTTTAAACTAACAGCTCCACATTGTGGCTACTCCACTATCTAGTAGTGGAAACTCTTCATGTTAAATACAAAGATCTTGAAATTAAAAAAGATAACTATCATAAATCTATATTTGGGTTTAGTGATAACAAATATACAGTCTAATTTTAACAAAAATAATAGTCTTAAATGTATATGATTAAATGAAATAAACAAGAGTACTAGCTATAGCTATATAATTCTAGTATTACTAATTATGTTAAACAAAATATTCAATAAAACAAGTATGAAGTAACATAAATGGATCAGCTGCTCAATCCTATTATGACTTAATGTGAATGCATCTGATCATTACCTGAACGATATCATGCATGAGATCTTTACTCAATCACCAATAATAATATAATTTGCATGTACAAATTTATGCATACTTAGTTTGATATGAATAGTTTCGATTGAATGCAATGATAATTGCTTGTGTGAATTCAAGACATGAATGATTAATTTAATTTAGCATAAGTACTATGCAAGTGTGTATGTATGCAATTAAAGCAGTTCACATAGTGAACTGATATACATACATACATGCACATATGCAGACAATCATCATGATTAGTTATCCTTGAATCTGACCAAAGATATTATATATGAACAAGAGATTCATGTTTAGTAGAAAAAAAGAATTTTTTTTTTTACATAGGTTCCTCTTCTCCCCTTGAAGAAAATCGCAGAGAAAGGGAATGAAGATCACAAGGGCATGACATGAAAACTAAATGCAGCGATCACAAGGGAACAAAAACAAAATCTTAGATATCCACTGATCTCCACCAACATTTAGAGCTCTCCACCCTCGTTTGGAGCTCTCCACCCTCTTTCACGTGCAACTCTCCACAATCAATCAAAAAAAATGGGGAATGATTAATGTCTTGTTTTCTTTTCTTTTTTGTTTATAATCCACAATCCATAATCCACAAGATCTCTCTATAAATTCATACATACATAGATAGATACATAGATATGTGTGTATATGTATGCATGTATGGACATACATATATACATATACATACACATACATACATACATATATATATATATATATATGTACATACATACATCCATACATATATACATACATATACATACATACATACATACATACATACATACATACATACATACATACATACATACATGAAAACAACAATGCACTTTCTAAGAGTTTACAATTATTCAACAAAATTAATGTTTTACGAGAAAATGCACCTGAACAACTGTTAGCTCAGAAGAAAGAACATGGTGTTGAAATAGTATAGAAAGTGCTTGATATGAGAGGTCCACAAGTGAGAGTGTTGACCAATCTTGAAAACTTGAATGCTGAAATGAAAGCTATCGATGATCAAACACCTATGCTAGCATTACAACACAATGTGAAGTTGATTTTAGATAAGGTAGAGGCAGATATTTAGAAGTTTGATAATCAAAATTTAAGGCATGGGAGTGAAGGAGGAGTAGCTTTAGAAATAGATAGCATGATAGAAACAACAACTAGACAAAATAGAGGATATTATGGGAGCCACTGGATATAATCCAGGAAAGTGTTGTAGTAGGTACTATGAAATTGGAATCACTTGGAAGTGTCTTTGAGAATTTACAATTCAAATATCAAATGCTTATAAGAGTATTTCAAGTATTCGCACAATCTCCCTACGATGATCCCAAGTAGCAAATGCTTATAAGAGTGTTTCAAGGTTGGGAACCACTTCAACATCCTTTGCATGGTTTAGAGGTAATGTCATTATGGAAGAGGCTTCCATAAGGGAAAGAGCCTCATGTTTATGGCATTTACATAGAAGAATAACTTGCTTCTTCAACTCCTTACACTCAACTCTTCACTGAAGTTATTCTTCAAATTCCTCGCATATGCAATTTTATCACCTTGGAAAACTATATTTGATCTCGCTAGCTCAAAATAGCTGATTGTTAATTTTATTATACCTAATCTGATGATAGTTCTATAGGAATTTATAATCAAACCAACTAATCAACAACTAGGCCCATTTAACTAGGTGTTGGCTATTTCTTTCTAAAAAATTTGCTATGATATGTTTTTGTAAAATTTCTTGTGAACTCTGCCCATTTTTCCTGGTCTACATTATTTTTGTGGAGGATCTTGAGGTAAAACACTTAACATAGGCTGAGTGAGTTTTATTGTTTTATTATTCGGATTCTGGAATATTTATGCAGCTAGATCAATTTTTATTGTTGTGCTAAGATGTAATAAGCACCTTAAAAAATATCTCTAAATATACATGTTTAGAAGGAACTATAAAGAGATACCTATTTAGAAGGAAAAGAAACAAACATTTACATAACTCTTAAATAAAATCATAGAGCTAGGGCACGACAAAAAAATCGTAGGGCAAGGGCACGACATGACAACAAAATCACAAAGCAAGGGCATGAGAACAAAATTGTAGAGAAAGGGTATGGAAATGAAATGTAGAGATCACAAGGGCATGGAAACAAAATCATAGAGCAAGGACACTGTAATGAAATGCAGAGATCACAACAACAAAATTGTAGAGCAAGGGAATGACAACAAAATGCAGAGATCACAACAATGATATGCATCGATCACAAGGGTACGATAATGTTCAAAGCTCTCCACCCTCTTTTGCATGCAACTCTCCACAATTAAAACAAATAGGCAATGATTTATATCATGTTTTCTTCTTTTTTGTTTAAACTCATGCGGGTGTCACAATCATGATCCAATGTCGATATTGTGACAACATTGGGGACAATTATAAACAAACATAAAAAATCACCACAAATTATACTGCCGTCACAATTTGACCCCAAGTGTTGTAGTGTGTAACATGGTCATATCTTGAAAGGATATTATTCTCTTCAACTAACCAGAAGAAATATCTTACTGTAGAGTTCTAGCTTCATCTTAAGTATAAATATTTGTTACACCATTCCACAATGTCATGTGCATTTTTGAATTTGTCTTTTTCCTCAAATTTTAATTGCTCTCTGTAAAGGGCTCTCTTCATGCATGTGTCAACACCATCATGTTCTCCTTTACCATGTCCAACCTCAAAAAAAATCCACATATGTTGGATATTAGTTTGCCTATTTTTCCTACTCAACCAATAGAATATTCTAGCATTCTTGATTTGTCTTGTACAATTTCTTGACCATATTAGATGTTGTGTCATTTTAATTTGTCTCTCTTAAATTATCATAAAAGACCTTATAGAAATATTGGATAAAATCATATGAGTGTATTTTATAATGACTTATATAGAAATGACACTCTCTCAATATTTTTTGATCCTCTTCTATACTATCAAGTGCATGCCTATAAATTATATGAACAAAAATTGCTACTTGCATTGTGATTATACCTCATCTTGGGTGCAACTGTGTAGTCCTTTGTAAAGTCAACAACTTAAAGTAATTACCAATTGGAAACATATTCTTACATATGTAAAATTCCCCATCAAGCCATATATCATGTTGAGAGGGTTTTAACATATTTTGGTATAATCACAATCTTAAACTCATTCATAAATACATGACAACTGACCTTTTATGTAACTAGATCATACCTTCTTCCAACCTTCCCATCCTTCAATGAATATTCAATAGTTTTGAATCTTTTGGCATCAAATAATTGTTCTCCAATATTAGTCAAAGAATTTTCATGTAAACATTCATCTAACAAAGCAATATTACCACACATATCACATGTACTAGAAATACATGGATTGAAAAGAAAATATTTCTCACTAGGTGTCTTACAAAATAAGCTTGATATGAAATCATTTATAGTTTGAGGTCATATTTTTATACCAAATTCTTGAAAAATTTAATTAGTATACATGGTACTACGTATAGATCAAAATATATCATAATGGTAATGAAATTAAACATGAGTTTTACAATAACATGTGATTCTTTCCTTGTTATCCTTGCCATGGTTTACTCGTTTCAAATGATCTTTAACTACTAATAATAGTTAACACCTTATCATCTAAATATTTTTTGAGAAATTCAATTTGACTCATGTCCAAAAGTTGTTTAGGATGTGGATCACATATTTTTGAGCCAACTCTCATATAAGAACATCTCTTGATACTCTTGCATTATCATGCCGAAAAAATGCAACCAAAATTTTGATTTCACTAGTGAGTTTCATATCATATCTTGGGCTCATCTACCACTAGGAGTCCACAAACTATTTGTTGGATCACATTCAAAGTTAACCCTTCTGTTTACAACTCTACCTAAAGTTTTATGATTCACATTAAGATACGTTACTAATTAATCATTTTCCAGAAGTTGATCTGTTAACTAAAGTTGTTATTGCTCATCGTGTTGTATTTTTATCTTTAGAGAAAATTCTCTTTTCGATAACATTAAAGACACTAGAAACAATAGATACAACTTTCTTTATAGACTCATTTTTATTCTTGGATTTTACATACATTCCTAACATTTTCATCACCTTTTGCATTTTAGGCATTTTAATTAGTTACAACATTAATTGACATTGAAACCCAACTTTTTTATTATAAAAATTGTCTATATAATCTACTAGCATCTCTCCATGAAAGCAATAGATAAATATTATCAAGTACATCATTATAAAAATGAAAATGTGCATGTACTTTAGTATCATTCAAACATGTTCTTCTCACTACTTCTATGTATACATTCATATTGTTGATTTCAATTGGCATTTGATTTTCAATGTTAGTTGGAACTTGAATCTAATTTTCATTTTTTCTTTGTATTTCTTTTATGGCTTGAATTTTGATTGGAGTTCATTATGTATGATCATTTTCCAATCTATTCTCATGAAGAAAATCTGTAACACCTCGCGAAGGGGTCCAAAAGAATTAACCTAAATTTTTACCAAGTTTGCCAAACATTTTTTTTTAAAGAAAGAATAACATACACATCAATCATAAAGTAGTGGAAGCAATAACATTACAATCTTACATCAGCAAACATAATAGATTATGTTCCTTAAGGATCCCAAGATGTTGAATCACATTTAAATTTAATTAATACTAAGTCTATCAATGACCACATTCACATAAAAGAATAAATACAAGTCCAAGTCCATTTAAATAATATACATTTGTTCTAAATATCACTTGGCAATAAAATTAGGAATGCTCAATCATCCACTGTACATATCATAGGGTATGAAAGGCTAAAAGACTATATATTTATAAAAATATATTACATCATCCCTTTCGAATCCATGAAAAAAAGTACAATACAATAAGTGAAATCATCCATCATAAAGATATAATCATCCATCATAAAGATATAATCATCCATCATAAAGATATAACTATCCATCATAATATGCAAAAATAGAATGAAAGGAAATGTAGACACGAAAACTCTAGTCACAGTATCAACAGATAGATCTCAATTGTAA